>JASDQU010100251.1:120384-181804 GCA_032191745.1 Picea mariana | reverse complement strand
TTTTTTAGTGAAAATGCCAAAATCAACGTATATTTGTGCTAGTGAATAACTTAATTTGGTAGCACCGTGTTGCCACCTTTATACACACACCGGGTAACATGGAAGAAACCTTCAATCCACTAGGTGTGTCCTTGGGGACAAGTTCGATTTAAGGTGCTGTCACCTAATCCTCAACTCCTTCGTCTAGGCCAACTCCTAGCGAAGCCAAGGGTGAGACTTTCATTGATGTGTTGGCTATGTTTCATTTAACTTTTTCTTCATAAGTTTCTATAGTTTTAAATATCCATTTTTTTTTATTTTTTTTTCATTTTGTTGTTTCTTGTTTCCTAAAATTTTGGGGGGTAGCATTCCCGACATTGACCCCATTTTGGAAACCATACCCATTTCCAAGTTTCATGCAACTTAGCCACAAACATGTCACTAAATTGTGTGGATATCTATGTACACACAAATCAATGGCTTTTTTAGTGAAAATGCCAAAATCAACATATATTTGTGCTAGTGAATAACTTAATTTGGTAGCACCATGTTGCCACCTTTATACACACACCGGGTAACATGGTAGAAACCTTCAATCCACTAGGTGTGTCCTTGGGGACAAGTTCGATTTAAGGTGCTGTCACCTAATCCTCAACTCCTTCGTCTAGGCCAACTCCTAGCGAAGCCAAGGGGGGTAGTCCCTAAAGAAAATAATCCAAGGCTTGAACTAAACTAAGTACAAGAAAAAGAGTCTAGGAGTATATTGCAACAAGAACAATACACAAAATAAATCTACTCTAACAACAATCTCCACAGGGTACACTACATTTTCAGCAGCATAACACACGATCTCATTATTTGGCACTGGTCTAATTTTCTATATTTTAAGAAGCAATTTGCTTCAAGTATTCACTTTTGCAAATCATTACTTTATCTTGAAGTATCTATTTGGTATATGTTATTTTACTTGCAAGCACTTGTATCCTTTGAATATATTTTTATGAAATTAATTTTTTAATTGAATATCTATCTCCATAAGCTATTATTTTGTGAATGAATGATATATGTTGCTAGTATAGAGTTACTTTTGTTGCAGTTGTCTTTGTTGCAATAAACTCCTAGATTTATTTCTTGTACTTAGATTAGTTCAAGCCTTAGTATATTTTGTTAGGGACTACCCCCCTTGGCCAAAGCCTCTTCTCGTAGAATCCTTAGTAATTTAGGATTCAAGTCCATTTCTGATATTCACTTGCTTTTTGCTAATAATACTGTTACTTTAGAAATGGCTATATATGATCCTTGTGATTTTTCAAATATAAATGGTTATCTTCATGCAATCCCAGAAAAAAGCAATTGAAAAGTTACCTAGTTTTCAAGGGAATAATGCTATTAGTGCTAAAGTTCATATTAAATCTTTTATGAAATGCATTAATAAATGGTGTGTTGCACACGATCATGAAGATGTCAAAATGAAGTTATTTGTTCTATCCTTAGAAGATGATGCTTCCGACTGGTATGAAGATTGTCCATATGACAAGTTAAAAACTTTGAAAGATCTTTTAGATGCCTTCACAGAGAGATGGGAGGAGAAAAGAGATCATCGTCACTTGTTAGCTGCCCTCGATACTATAAGGAAAAATGAAAATGAAACAATGGAAGAATTTAATAAGAAGTTCAATGAATTGGTTTCAAGCTTGCATACAGCTATCAAACCTCTTGAATATGCCATCTTGATTTATTATATTGAGGCCTTTGGTGGTGAAATGAGATATCAATTAAGAGATAAGGAACCCACCAACCTCGAAGTCGCTCAAGAGATGGCAACTAAGATTGACAAAAATATGCAAGCATCAGGAGAGTCCAACCTTCCATGTTTCACAAGGGGTGGCACTTCTAAGCGGTCAGAGTATAAGGACAAAGTCGTAGCTTCAGATAGTAAGTCTTCTTCAGCATATCCCATTAAAGAGTTAACTGAAATGATCGAAGCCATGGAATCAAACCATGTTGCCCAACTTAATGCAATGCAAAACAGATTAATTGCCATGGGAAGAAGTAATGCCAACAGATTCCAACCTAGGCAAAATAATGAGAAGTGGATTGAGGATTTCTTCCACATCACCTAGGTGTGTATAAAGGCAGCAACACACCCCAAACTAAAGGGTCATACAACATGCTTTCAACTTCAGATGAGAAACTTATGGACGTTCAATAATACTGGCTAAAAACCCCAACATTTGCAAGGCTTCTCCAAAAATTGGGATTTCTTGATACAAACAACTAGAGAAGACCTAAGACCTTACAATGGCACCATACACAGTGAAATTTACCTACAATAATTGAATAGAAAGTTAAATATGTTAGCAAAATCCAACAAAAAATGGGTGTCGATGCCCATGAGAGACTAGAAATACAAATCACTGCACTTCCAATGTAGATCAATGCCCAAAAGACTAAAAATGAGTACTTCCCTAGTTAGAGGTTTGAAATTTCACATAGGAAGTCATTCCAACAAAATGGATAGTGGTAAATTGGTAATCTTCTAGAGGGAAAAATCAACAAGAATAGACAAAAAATATTTTTTTCTACATTTAAATGTAACTGAGGCCAATTTATATATCAACTATGACCTGTTTCCCAATTACCACCTCTTGAGGTTTATTAGACGCTTGACTTTGATGATCGATATAGGATCAGTATTTTGTGTTTCAATTCTTTACACCCATATCGTTGATCAATATGTTGGCATATTTGTATAACGCTTTCTAGAAGAAAGACAAAGAAGAACAGATATACCAAACAGTAATTTATAGGGCATATCAGTTGAAATGTCCTTAATTTACCAACTACATCTTTTATTTAACTATTGATATATATCCTAAAATCAAGTGTAACAATTGGCACAGTATGTCAATCTTGTCGAATGGATTGCACTAAAAGCATCCAACCAATCCACCTCTAGCATGCTCAAAATTACTCCTCAAGTTTGACTTTTCCATCCCCTTTCCTCAGTGGAAATGCTTGCATTGCCAATAGATAAAATGGATGTGTTGATTGTGATAAAAATATCAGTGGAGTTGACTTGAGAGATGCTTCAGAAAAGAAAATAAACATGGCTCAAGGATTTGCATATTATGTAGAAATAATTGTTAGACAACAATCCATTTATTTATTCATTGTCCCTATGCAAAGGATTTGTGGAAGGACGTTGAAAATTTAACAGGTACAACAAATGTGTGTCATGGAATTTTGATTGAAGAAAGTCTGCATTTCTAGTTTGAAAAAAGAGAGTTAAGAAATTTCAAAGCAGTTTCATGGGACATTTGCCTAGCACAGAATTAGATCATCTTTGAGGATAAGTATTTGCAACCTTTTCAAGTTTATGTTCAAATAAATGCTTTGGCTCATAGGTATATTGTTCAAGATAATAGTGGTTAGCTTAATGAGATCACAATAGACAAGTCATTGGCTTGGGGCATTTTTTATGGAGCCTTCCAAAGTCATTTTAACAGTGATGGAGGCATATTTTTTTTTCAAATGCTCACTTTTTAAACTTTAAAGCAGGGTTCAGTGAATGATCTAATAATTATGTTGGATCGACAACTTTAAGGTTGCTTATGAAATGTGCTCTAGACAGAAATGTTTCAAGAATCAGATCTTTGGGGATTCTGCTCTAGTGTTAAACTAGATGAATGCGGTTTCACGAATTCAAAATGTTCTGCTCAGTCCTTTGGGAGAAAATCTAAAAGAGAATGGATCTCAATTTGATTTCATTTATTATGCTCATGTATACAGTAGTGTTACACTTATCGCGTTTTGACAAAATTTATGGATGAAGGTTGCGGCTAGGGTTTTCCTAGCCGCAGCCGAGCTACAGCTATCGTGGTATGTTTTTCTTGGCATCTCCGTCCCCGTTTGCAACTTTCCTGGGTTGAGTTGTCATGGATCTGGCCTGATGGTTCTGTTTCTTCCTCATTCCAATGTTTTTCGCCTGTTGCAGGTGCTATTTGGGCCTGGTTATGGCGTTTCTTTCCGCATTTTGCAGATTTGTTGGGAGGTGGATCCAGTCCTGGGGTTTCTTCTGCCCTTTTGCTTCGTTTTCGACGGCTTGATCTTCTTCTTCTCGATCGTCGTTCTCCGGGGGTTCTCTGCGCGCGCGCAGGTTTTTTGTTTTCAAGCTCTGCATGGTTGGCTCTGTCTTTCTAGGCGCAGATCTAGTTGATTCGTCTTTTTTTGCCACTCTTTCTAGGGCTGGGTTTTGGCATCATTTTCCGTCAGATCTTGTCTACAGTCGATCGTTCTTGCGAGGATGGCTTTGCTTGGTTATGCTGCTTCGATCGTCTGGGGTTTTATCTCTGGCTTTGCTAGTTGTTCAGGGTTTGATGTATGTTCAAATTGGTATTCTATCAGTGGGTATTGGTGTCTTTCTCTTCCTCATTTCTGAAGGGGTTCTGGGCTAGAGCTTTGACGTAGTCGCTAAGGGTGTGCGGTGTTTGCAAGAGATGGCACTTTGAGGTCCTTATTGGGGGTGTGCGGCTTTCTGGTCTCTCCTCTTATGGCGTTTGAAGGGGTCTTCACTGGTACCGATGCTTTCTGGTTCTCTTGATGTGGGAGCTTCATACCGCTCTGACCTAGTCCTTCTAGCATCAAGGGATTTTATCTGGCATCTGTTCTTCTTGCGTGCTCTTCTTGGTAGGTTTTCTTGCTCCTCATTAGTGATTGTTCTCAACTCTTTGTATTGTTTTCTTTACTTTGCGGATTTATAGCCAGTTTCTCTGTCCCATCGAACTTCTTTTTTCTGATACCGTACCCATGGTTGGGTTTTTCTTATGGAACCTACAAAATGTAATTTGGTTCTCTTCGGATGAATAAAATTACGCTTTTTTTTCAAGGAAAAAAAGTGTTACGATTATCACGATAATATCGCCAAAACCAACCTCAGCGATAATATCGCCTGAAATAATCGCAATAATTTCAATAATTTGAATTTATTGCGATAAATTGAAACTATCGCAATAAAATGAAATTATCGCAATAAATTGGAAATTATCATCGTGTCTGCATCAATATCACCTTATTAACCAGATTCTTGGTCTTTTAACTCTCATTTTGCAAAAGTGAGTTTTGTCTCACACAGTTTGATCAAAAACGCTCACAACTAATGGTAATGTTAAATTCTTAAAGTAAAAGGATAAAAAGGAAATACGAAGAAAATGTTTCAGGATGTTTGAGAGTGGTTCCAACATCAATGGACTTTCATATGGAGAAAGTAGAATTTCATATCCCATTCAAAATTCAGCAAACTTGAGAGTTTAAGATTTTAGGATTGGTGGGATTGCAACATTTTCATTGGATTCTATCATGTATGAGGGTATGATATTGGCATTTAATCAAGAGCACCAAGCCCTTTATGTACCTTAATGTTGGTGGTATTGATTGTTGAACTCTTTCGTCATGGCCTTACCAAAAATGTACCCTTCACTCAAACCAAAATCATTGATTAATCATGTTAAGTTTTTTCTACCGTATTATAAGGCTTGGATTAGGCGATTTCATCAAAATAGAGTGGTGTTGACTGATGTCCCTAGAGGATCGAGATAGAGACAAAGGTTAGGAAAGAGGCAAAGAGTGATACTAATGATGAGGATCCCAATATAAGTGATGGTGGAGCATTGCTTGGCATTTAAATGATTTTTCTCATTTATTCATAATTCTTTCTTTTGAAATTTCAATAATTCTTTGAAATCATGGTTTGGAATCTTTAAAATATAATTTTTTCATTAAAATTTAAATATTTTATGTATTTTTTAGTAAACCAGCTCATTGAAATCAGATTGGTCCGAGTCAATCCGAGTCCAAGTCCAAGTTTTAAAACATTGGTTTGAGCTTTGAGGATACTGTGACCATTTTCCATCAAGCAAACAAGGGGAAATCCGTAGTTTTCATTGCCATGATTCATCTCATAAGTGTTGAGATTTGGGTACCTTGGAAAGTGGTCCCCTTGTGTTTGTGAGTCTCTAAACACAAAGGGAGAGACTATTACCCTTGTACCTTTACTTTATGTTCTAATTTCACATTAACTTTATTCACTTAAATCATAAAGTGAAATTTTTCACTTAAGTCATAAAGTGAAATTTGTCACTTAAGTCATAAAGTGACAATTAATTCACAAGTGAGTGAATTAATAGACATAAAGCAAACTATGGAAACTTAAGTAAAGTGGGTTTCTAAGTGAGATTTATGAGAAGTGATCTCACCCATTGATTAGACTTGGCTAGATCTAATCTAAACCATTCATCTTTTAGGTTTGGCCTAAGGAAGGCTAAAGGAGGCAAAAGGGTAAGGAAGAGATTCATTCTTCACTTGAGAGAGTTGAGTGAAGAGAGGAAGAAGGGTTTGGAGAAGGCAAAGGGGGTGAACGATTGAAGGAGAGCAAGCAAGCTAGTGGAGGCGCACTTGTGGGAAGCAAGGGAGCTCAAGCTTGAGGTTCTACACCCATGGAGTGCAAGCTAGGTGGAGGGTGCATTCTAGTTTACATGGGCGCACAAGAAAAGAGGAGGGGCGCACTTGAGTATTGAGGGGCGCATTTGCTTGTGGAGGGTGCGCATAAGGCAAAGAGGGGCGCAAGGTTTAAGGCAAGAGGTGCTCTATCAGATTGGGAGCCTTTGTGGAGGCAAGTGTCGCACCTAGAGTTGAGGGCGCAAGCTTCTGTGCATTTGGCTACCAAGAGGGGCGCAAGTCTTCATTTAGCAAGCACAACTACAAGGAACTCCAAAACATCCTAAGATGGGTTGCTATTGTACCAGGTTCACTTGTATTTATTTCCTTGTTGTACTCTTGCTTTGAGATCTCCAATATATATCTATCTCTCTTACTGGTTTTCCCCATGGGATTTTTTCCAGGGTCATGTTGACCAAAAACTACATGTGTTCATTTGTCATGTTTGCTTAGTATTTTCAGTTGTAAGTTTTTAGAGATCCTGGAGATGTGTTTGATGTTTAATGCATGTTAAAGAAGGTTAACTTGGACAGCAAAACCATCCATAATTAATCCTTATAATAAGAGGCATTAAAGAGCAACAAACCAAAGATTTGTGGGCAGATTTGGAGAGGGTAAGTTCAGATTCAGTGGGTTGTTTTGAACAGCAAGAAGGCTGTCCTAAAACAGTGAGAAAAACAGTTTGAAAGTACCCAAACTTAGTGTCCAACAAGAGGTCAAATGACAGGCCTGTTGAACAGCCCATAGAACCTCAGAAAATCTTCAATAAGATCATTTTTTTTTTGGATGTGATTTTGTATTATCCTGTCAGGACTTACGACTCAAGACAAATATCATATTTCAGCATCGATGTCTGATGTACCATTTGACATCTTATATATCAGTTTTATTTTCATATTTATGTAACAAGTGTTTGTTTAATGTTGATGTTGCTTTATAAGTTTAAAAATTTGAAAAAAAATATATTTTGTATTTTTTCAAGTTTCTCGATAATTTTCGATATTTAATTATCCCTAAACTACTAACATAGAATGCCTCTTAATACCTCCTCCAATCCCTTTGCGATGCAGCAACAGCAGAAAATTAACACCAACAAGCTGGTAAGGCTTCAAAATTGGTTGAAACATAGAGCTTTTATAGTTGCAGGCAGCATCAATGTCCCCCTGATTAATAGACAAATAGACAACTTAGTAAACTTGTAAGGGACAGATGAAAGCAATAAATTCAGGTCACTGAGAAAACATGATCTTATGCATATTTAAAAACTATCAATCAGGTAATGAGTCCATCAATTAGGTAATTACAACTGAGATTCTCTAGAAATGGGAACTATGTTCAAATATGCTCCCAAGAGATTGAGGCTAATTCCTCTCAATTGATAAGCACCTCCATTTCCAATAAGAGCTATACTGTCTGTAAGTGATAGCCATAAGAATTGAGCTTGTAAGAAAATTTAGTGAACCTCATCCCAAATCATTAGAGTAAACATGTTCATCCATCACAGTTTTTAAAGACATAGACGAGTGACAAACCTGTGTTGCAATTCTTGCTGTAGTAGCATCCACTTCTGCATATCTATCGCAGCACATGCTGCTAGCTGATGGCCCACTGCCATAAAGATCCTCACGCAAAGTCACAGATATTTGATCACATTTTTGCAGTGCATTTCCTATGACATCATCTTCTGCATGTTCCTCCTCCAAGTTGGGGTCAATTTCAACCAGGTCCTCTACATCAACAACATTTGCATTTCGCAACCCAGTTCCAAGAGATTCATTTTCATCACTTGGAGGAGCTAGAACATTCCTCTCTTTTTCAACTATTGGCTCAAACTCCTCATCACTCTCATCAACAACAAATCGCCTTCCCCGGCTACCAATGGATCTGCCCTTTGTTATTTGAAAATCGTCATCCTCCAAAGGATGATCCGATCTTTGAGGTGTAGAAATGCCTCCTTTGCTTTTTGTTTTAAATGCAAAAGATTCAAGGGGAGGAAGGACTTTAACTTCCTTTTTCAAACCATTCCCATTGCTGATATGATTTTCATGTACAGGTCGTTTAATTGCTCTGTCCAATTTAACTGTTGCATCTCCCCACTCATCATCAGAGATTTCATCAAAAGAACGCTTCATTTTAATATTTATTGGCTTCAACTAGTTTAATCTCTAGCTGTTAATCCAGGTAGTCAAAACTGTTAAGAATTTCTTTAAAAATATTCTCCAGATCAATCCCTGTATTAAACTAGGAAGTTAGAAACCAAAAATCTTCATGTTGACCTCAAGCAGTTTACAGATATCAATGATTCTTTGAAACGAATCAAAAAAATCAGATAAAATTCCTCATATACCCAAATCTCCGGTTCCAGAAGCCAAAAATGTACTAAGCTTTGGCCTAAGGAAAAGACAACTGAAGACCGCAATTTTCTGACTTCGACAAGTTTTGCCACACTAACAGTTGAAGCCTTTAAAATTATCAAACCTGCAATGCAATAAAATACAATTAATAAAAGTCTGCCAGTATTAGTCTGATGAAGAAAAAAAATCACTTGAAAGAAACGAGCTTTCTCTGAATCAAAAGAAAAAGTTCTCTTGATATTCTTACAGCTTTTAGCAGTTAATTTTCATATTTTTTGGATATAACTAGTTTCCTCCTCTAGCTGTTAATCCAGGTAGTTAGAACTGTTAAAAGTTTCTTTTAAAATATTCTCCAGAACATTCCTGTATTAAGCTGGGAAGTTAGGAACCACAAATCTTCATGTTGACCTCGAGTAGTTTACAGTTATCGTTGACTTTTGGAATGATTAAAAAAATAAAATAAATTTCCTCTTATACTCGAAACTCCAGTTCCGGAATCCAAAAATGCAGTAAGCTTTATCCCATGGAAAAGACAATTGCAGACTGCAATTTTCTGAATTCAACAAGTTTTGCCATGCTAGCAGTTAAAGCCAGGGGCGGCAAGTGCAGGGGGGATCATCCTTAATCCCAAAGGAAAACAAGAATTTGCTTTCGCCCAGGGTCTAGGCGAGGCCACAAACAATCAAGCAGAGGCACTAGCACTATTACAAGGATTAACGATTCTGAAGCAGAAAGAAATAAGATCAATTTTGGTGGTCAAGGATTCTTCTGTTATCATTTATCATATGCACTATCAGTTGACTCTTCAAAAGGCTCCACTGAGTAGGCTAGTCAATGGAGCACAAAGGCTAGCAAAAAGTTTTGAACACATCGAATTTTATCATGTCCTGAGGCATCATAATTCCTCTGGCAGATAAGCAAGCGAATGAAGCAGTCAATCTGCTCTCGGAATCACTTCGAACAAATTGAGGGGGGGTGTCCTGTTATCTGCCACCTTCCATGAAATATTTGATATCCACAATTTTAAGGTCAAGGCTCAATAATACAATGGACAAGTGGCGAGCATTAATGAATGTATGTACACAGTTATTAAAGGCTCTCTTCTCCCCCATTCCATCACACACTTTGCATGCAGCATATGTTTTATTCCTTGTGAGAATGAGAGAGGCACTCCCGTGTAGTATTATATTTCGAATAAGCTGGAAGCTGCTTGCTGTTGCATTTTTCCTTTCCCTCCTTGTCATCCCTTTGAGATTTGGAGACCTCTGAAGGTCGTATGACAGGTATCAACCCTGTGTATTGGAAGTAGGTTCAGTGCTATGGAAGCCAGTCTTGCATTCTGGAAGCCAGCTCTGTGTTGTGGAATACGGATGGGTATGTCTAGGTGTGTTGAAATTTGGCTTGGTGAATTGGACAGAGGGTGAACAAGAAACAATGGCAAACCCACATGACCATCCAAAACATTGTGCCGTTTGCAAGAATTCCGAATTGTGCAGGAGTATTCAAAGATGTGAGAGGCACATTGTAAAGGCCCAGGACTGCTTTTCGCTGTATGCTCGAAAATGGGAAGGTTGGAGGAAAGACTAGCAGAGGAGGAATGCATTGGAGGCCCAGGGAATGCAAAGACAGCTAATAGGCATCAACTTCCAGATAGAATCAGTGAAAAGCCAGCAAAGGCAGATTGAAATCAGCTTAGAAAACAATAATCAGAGGACTGAAGACACAAGCTGAAAGAATGGATATGTCGCAGGCAAAAATAGAAAAGTTAGAAGTGGAGAAAAGGTCTGCTAATGAGGGTAGTCAGTCTGTGGCTCCACCTTCCCTCTCTGTTGGCTCTTTTGGGATGGACAATCTGATGGAAACAGAGGAAGATACAGTGCAGCAGACATCAGCCCAAGCAAGGAAACAATCTTCTGTCATCCAAGGTTGGTAACAAATTGGAAGCCCGCAGCAGGCATGACCTCTATTAGTCTTTGGAATTTGTGAATTTTTGGAAAGTTGTTTTTTGTCGGGACAGAGGTAGATATAGAACTCTAAGATTAGCGCATAGAGTATATAGCAGCATTGAAACTTTGAGAAAATGTTCAGCCCTTTTGACTGTGGATCTCCTTTAAATTTTGTATTATCCTACTGGACGGTTTGTCCACGGCCTTATTTTAATACAAAACTAGCCATTTCTGTTATTAAAAAAAGGTTGAAGCACTTGTTGAATACAGTAGAATACAATTAACCTGAACCAAGAAAAAAAATCAATGCAATGCAAAGTCTGCCAGTATCAATCTGATGAAGAAAAAAAATCACTTGAAAGATAAAAGCTTTCTCTGAATCAAAAGAAAAGGTTATCTTGATATTCTTACAGCTTTTGCACTGCTAAAAACTGTGATTCTTTAATCTCAACATTCCTTCAACTTATGATTCTATAATAATGTCCTGTAAAAGTGTACTCAAGAGTCAAGACAGTGGGAAGCAGTATACTATCAAAGACAAAAAGGAAAAAAAACATTCCACAAAGATATCCGTAAAAGCAACTCACATGTCTCCCTGACCTCTATTGCAAGAAGAAAAAATAGACCCATTGCCGGGTTACAAATAAATTTAGTGACCTACGGAGCAAAACAGGAAAGTGGGCAAAGCCTGAGAAAACATACATGAGCAACATATGACAATGAGATGCCAACCTTTGGCAATATCCAAGAAAAATACAAGCAAAATTACAAAACCAAAGATAAACACTAGCTGTAAGTTATTTCACTCAAATTGTTTACAAAATCTTATCATATAAATCCTACAACAAAGTTATCACCTCATGGTTGTATCGACTGTATTTAAAGGTCCAGCAGACTAAATGATAGAGGAGGTTAATATATCATTCATTGCCAAGGCTAATGAAACAGGGTCACTAAACACTGATATACAGACAAATTCAATTCAATATACACACCTTTGCTTTGCTTGACGATGAGTATTCCAGATGAAATTAAGTCAGACTGACTTCAACTAATTACTAAGGATTCTAGCTGATTCTGAGTTTCTAACAATTTACTAAGCACCTGACAATGAATGATAAGAAGATTACAATCAAGAAATACAGTAACAATCGGAATGAATAGGTATATCAAACATTTGC
Organism: Picea mariana; assembly: GCA_032191745.1. Lineage (NCBI taxonomy): Eukaryota > Viridiplantae > Streptophyta > Pinopsida > Pinales > Pinaceae > Picea > Picea mariana. The sequence continues at coordinate 169,849 of JASDQU010100251.1, read as the reverse complement.
AAGATAAGAACTAGCTCACAAAACTTACAACATGAAGTTGCACAGCAAAAGACATCAAACATCACCCATAGGATCAAATGTAGAAATTATTCAGGCAAAATATATATTGAAGATGACCATCACACACAATCCTAAAAAGCCCTGGTTATGATGACAAGTGAAACAAGTAAAACATGTGCAACAATTACTTCAACAGCTATTTGCTGGCAAGAAGAATAATGGAGTAGGAATCTAATAAAGTATATACTACAGTCCAATGGACACATATGTTCTAAGTGATGGTCAAACTTATTAAAATATTATAAATTGACTTTGCTGTATCCAATGTGCAACTCAAGGTTTCAATATTTTCAGGCATTTCATTCAATTGAGGAAAGTAAAGGCTGGTAGGGTATTTGTAGAAGAAGAAATAGATCAGGATGTAGCATGCACATATTTTGATAGAGCAGCTCAAGGGGATCCTAGGTTGGGTGGAGCAGGTGGGGTACTATTCCTTAAGCACAATCATTTTCTGAAGTTTAAAGCTGGTCTAGGAGTGGGCTCAAAGAAATATGTAGAACTAATGGCCTTAAAACTGCTGTTTTCTTTGGCGATTGAAAAAAGTGTCTCAAAATTGAAAAATTTTGGGGACTACATGCTTGTGATTAAGTGGGTCAACAAAGAATATAATGTCAGGAATTATATTCTGCGGCCTTTAATTGATGAAATTGCAATATATCTTCAACTATTATCAATATTTTTTTCTTCCATGTGTATAGGGAAAGAATTACTGTTGCAGATGGGCTTTCAAAAGAAGGATTGCAGCTTGATCAGGGGCAATAGATTATCCTTGAAGATTTGGCAGGCCAGTGTTCTGAGTATGTACATGATCCTTTTTAATTTTCTCTCAATTTGCTGTTTCAAGTGATGCTAGTGGAAGAATGTATTATTTTTTTTGGTTATCCCAGAACTTTGGGGAATATGTCGATATGCTGTGAGTCTTAAATGGCCTATATGGGCAGACTTTAGAGAGTCCTAACTGAAAGCATTAAACTGGTTCACTTTTGTTTTCTTAGATGGTATGATGAGATAGTAAGAACAGCTGTTGAAATTTGTAAAGGATCTCTCTTTGGATCCTGGTTTGGATATTTTTGAGGAAATGTATGCAGCCCTGGGGGTGTTTATGAAAATGCTGAATAGCATTCTACAGAATGGAATTTTTATTTCAATGAATAAAAAATACGATCTTTTTTCTGCAGAAAACAATTACATAAAAAAAACAATAACTGGGGATATGTAGTCGATAAATAATAAGAATGCTTTAAATTTTTGGAATACTGCTCAAACCAGTGTTAATTTTCAGACAATGGTATGCAGATTCTGCACTCAGAAACCAACACCTAAATCCTAGGTAGATTAAAACTTTTAAAAGCCAATCAAAACAATGGATCTGAACTACTATAATCTGCTAACACATACTACTGAAAATAAGAACAGCGTAAATAAACTAGATAGAACCACTCAAATCAGCATCTGTATCCTATCACTGCAAAGAAGAAATACACAGCACATAAGCTCAAAAACATAAATTCGCAAACCAACACAACAGTGCGCCCCTGCATCACCTTTATAGAATAAGAAGAGGGAAGATACAATTTATCTGATCACATGCTTCCCCTCCTTGGGATCTACGCCCTCTACCTGAACTGGAAACTTATCATGCATGAGCACCCCAACTATCTAGGGATCTGCAACATCCTACTAACAATAGATCATGCATGCTGAGACTAAGCAAAGCAAACTCCAAAAATAGGAAAACTCTATCTAAAACTGGAACTGCTAAATCTTAAACATCTAAACTGGAATTAACTAAAGGTAGTGTATGCATGATTTCAAGTTTCAGCATGCATCTGCCTTTTACTGAACAGCAGTCTATATCACTGTTCACCTGTGCCCTCATTCAAATTGTTCATCACTGCTGTAAGGAAAGGCTGAAGGTGCCATCTCTAGTGTCTTCTCTGCTGCGCCTTCACTGGGAGAATCATTAGCTGAGCAACATGTACAAAATCTAAATACTAGCAATCATTTATGTTCATTGGGATTCAATCCAATGCGCCTTCACTGGGAGAATCATTAGCTGAGCAACATGTACAAAATCTAAATACTAGCAATCATTTATGTTCATTGGGATTCAATCCAATGAAGAGAGTAATCCCATGCACTTCTAATCTAAATACTAGCAATCATTTATGCTCATTGGGATTCAATCCAATGCGCCTTCACTGGGAGAATCATTAACTGAGCAACATGTACAAAATCTAAATACTAGCAATCATTTATGTTCATTGGGATTCAATCCAATGAAGGGAGTAATCCCATGCACTTCTAACATATTTTATGCGTTAAACCCAAAAAGCTTAATTTCACATAAACAGTGGTCAATGGTTGTATGGCCGTCATGATACATTTTCTGCCTACTATACAACCTGAGTGGGCCCAATGGTTAAGAACATGTGTTTCCTCCTAAGAGGTCACAAGTTCAAATCCAGAGGGGGGTAGGGTATGTATACCTCCATAGACTTTACCAGTCAAATCGCTGGGCGGATAAGGTCCCTTGTCCCACAAAAGGGGGTCTCATACACCAATTTGGTGTCTGGATTGGCTGTGACCTTAAAAATAGATTATTATTATCATTATATTGCATCATTTTTAAATTTTAATACAACAAACTGTGAAACAAGCTGAAATTTGTGTCAAAGAGATGTGTTTTTTCCAAAATAGGATAGATGGATTCGAAAACCAAATTTATATGTTTTATTCCATATATAAGGCATTTTAATATGTATAGAAATAAACTCGTCTCGTGTCCCACAAAGTGAAAAATTTAAAGTTATTCAAAACTGAACATTCCCCTGTTAATTCTTCAGCCTCGTCGTACAAAACTGAACATTCCCCTATCAATTCTTCAGCCTCGTCGTAGGTAAAGCTATGTGAAATGAAGTCATTCAAAACTGTGCATCTCCTCTATAGTATTGTCATAACTTATAAGTAGCACAATACGGGATGTATGTTTGTATTTTCAATCTCTTGTATATGGAGATATTTTCATCAAACAAGTAACTTTGGCTTGACTTAACACAGGACATATCCTGGTGGATCATCGTAATATAATTGCATATTATACATCATTTACAAAGATTCACAGGAATCACACAATTTGGCTACTTTTATACAACTCCCTCATGTATCTTAAAGTTCTGTCACCTATTTTTATCTAATTTAAAATGTTGTCAATGTTTGGCAGAAAGAAAACAGCAAATGAAATCAAGCAGTAGCAGGCCAAGGCAGTCAGTATTGAAATTTGACATCCTATCCTAACTACGCTGCATACCAAGAGATTTAAATGAACTTGACCGATACCATACATTTCTTGTGTTGTGAGAGAGAGATTCCACAAGAGAAAACACAAAAGACCTACAAGTATAATTGCCTCAAACATATTTTTACCCATGAAAACCAAAACGAACTAGGAGACTTTATAACCAAGATGTGTCATTTTTACTTAGAGGATTAAATTCATTAATTTAATCCTGATTAAAATCGTTCTCAACTTCCTATTTTTGATTTGGGAATAAAAAGACCCATAAATCAAGTAGGTCTCAAAATACGATAAAAGCCCAAAGGCATACATATATACATATGCAACTTATTGGGAATAAAAAGATCCATAAATCAAGTAGGTCTCAAAATACGAAAAAAGCCCAAAGGCATACATATATACATATGCAACTTAAAGCGATTGTTGTGACAATGACCCTAAGTTCAAATCCTGGAAGCAGGTTGTTGTGACAATGATCTAAGTTCAAATCCTGGCACTTTATTGTGACAATGACTTAAGTTCAAATCCTCGCAGTTTATTCTGACAATGATCTAAGTTCAAATCATGGCAGGCATGCTCTTGTTGATATAGTCTTCGAGCAGATTACTGTATGGCGCTGGCAAGGTACCAGCAAACCCTATTCTTCACTCAAGTCTATGAGTGTAGGTTAAACTTATTTCCAGGTTTACATTCCCATTTTAAAAATATGCATACGTATATCAATGATCGTCTTTTGAAAAAAATATTGCCTTTTCTGAGACACAAAAAGCTTTAAAAACCTGTAAACTGCTACACGTTTTCAACTATGCAAACAATAAAATGATCCTTCGGTAAAATGTCAAAGAAAAAACACGTGGAAACCCAAACCATCATAGTAATTTGGATGACTTTCCTATTCCAATCCCGGTCCAATGAAAATGAACACCTCTTAATTATTCAATATTCATTACTTAAACTGCGATTCTTCAATTACCTCGGCTGAAAATTGCAATTCCTTCAATCACCTAAATATTTTGGACTGCATTTCTTAAAATTCTGCAAATAGGAATCCATTAATTCTAACACACCTCTAAATTCATTATTCTCGAGGCTTATACATAAGCATTTTCTGAACCTTTCTAGCAGAAGCTCTATTTTGAGTAGAAACCCTTGAACATTGGCAATCTTCAGTTAAAATCGGCAAACTCGGTCCATTGATTCTAAAACGGCTTTAAATTCTTTTTTTTCTCACGGCTTGTGTATAAAAGACTTTCGAACCTTTGCAGCAGAGTTCAGTTTCCAGCAGAAACCCTTAAACTTTCACAACTTTCAGTGTTTTCAAAGTCATTATTTAAACAATTAAAGTCATTCGTGTTTTACACTCAAGATTCTCCCGACTCTGAAACCAGAATGAATAGACTACAGGAAGCACTAATACTCACTTCCCTTTGCGGCTTGCAGACTTTTCAATTTATGTATCAATAGTTTGATTATCGACCTGCAAGCCCCCGAAATCCCAGTATTTCGAGTCTTTTAAATATATACTCTTAAGCAATCGGAAAACAGGGACAGGTAAACTAGAATTACCTCGAGATTCTTCAAAATTTGATGTTAGAGAGCGCGATTTCTCGCTCTGAGAGATTCTCGGCAATCCGAGCAGATTCAACCGTTTTCCTACGGAAATACTTGCGTTTTATTGATCTTTGTCGCCAGAGAGATCGAAATCCTTCGTGTTGCTGGAGCTCTAAAGGGCCAGAGAACCTTAAATATGGTGGAACCGCCCTATAAGTAAAGAGAGAATGGACCCAATAAGAAAGGAGGGAATGAGGGCGGAGATATTGGGGTACGGTTTCTAGTTAAAAGGGAGAATCTAAGGCGCGAAAGAGTTAGCTCGTCTAACTCTTTCGCGCCGGTTTTGATTGGCTGGGCGGAATGGTAGCTTCCCGGAATCGTAAGGCTTCAGTTAAGCGGTATAGGGATGGTCCGGTTCAGGTTTGAATCACTTCTCAATTGAGGGCATGGTTTGTAGGTGGATGTGTCTTCTCATCAGCGGTTATAAAGGTAGTGATCAAACTCAAGTTACACATGGACTGTGAAGATCTTTGGAACATTTGATGGATGTATTTATTTCTTGAGATTAGAAGATTCTTTATATAATATATTGGTGGAAATGTTATGTGGTATATAGTGATTAAATTTGATGGGTATTTATTTGTTTTTATCTTATTTATTTATCCGTTATACAAGAATAATTTTAAAATCTACATATCTATTTAATTTTTTTAAATCATTAAATTTATGGACGATTTTAATTTTTTTAAATCATTAAATTTATGGACGATTCATATATATATATATATATATATATATGATGATGATTTTAAAAATAAATAGGTATGTAGATTTTAAAATTGCTCATATATATATGTGTGGATATGGATAAATTTTCAACTCATCCATAAATTTGATGATTTTAAAAATTAAGTAAACTGGAAGTTGAAAATTTATTTGTAATTTGAGTGGGCCTAACGATTAAGAATATGTGTTTCCTTCTAGAAGATCACACATTCAAATCCAGAGAGGTAAGTGTATGTACATCTCCATATCATGATACAATTATTACTCTAGTCTGAGTCGGAGAGAAATCATGATCACTAAGGATACAATACTCTTTGTTAATCAATTTGTATTTCACTAAAATGTCATGTGAAGGATAGTTTTAAAAAGAAACCTCACATAAAAATAGAAGTCCATGTTGCTTCAATGTTTGATAAGTAGTTAGTTGCATAAAATATTGAATAATTAAAAATTGGGTCATTCATATGACATGACTAGATTAGCAATCTTAGCATATAACAATAATATTCTTTATGGTATGCTAAATTTTGTAGTCTTTGGCTCGTGAATTAGGAAGCCATATGTTTTGCATCGACACCAATTGGGGATCCATAAAACTAAGTATTGAGGGCTTTTGTTAAGTCAAAATCAGCAGTAGGAGAACGCAGGATTTCTTCTTTGGTTTATGTTGGTAACCATTTCCACTAGTTTCGTGCTAAACCAATGAATCCAGAAGTAATCAAAATTGCTACATATCCAGCAATCATAGTATCATCTAAGGCTCTTTTGATAATAGATCAATTCCCAAGCAACCGAAAAGTGTCTTTTAATTCTTCCAGGGTTTGGCATCTTATGTTGATTATGGGATGGTCTAGCATTAAGCCGACAACTTTATTTAGCCCTTGGATTCCAATGGTTGGAATACTAGCACCCTTAGTTTAAGATGAGGAAAGCATATTGCTTTGGAACATTGGGGTGTCCCCTTCTTGATCAGGTTCATTCTTTATCGACAAAACCTAGAGATATGCTTCTTTGTTAGGTGTTTTTAAGGCTTTCAGCCATTTCTTCATTACAAAAACTTCAAACTAGATATACTCTAATGTTTGTTCCATCTCAGTTTAGGAAGCTCCAAAATCCCAAACAAATCTAGGATCATGGGTATCTAACATGTCTAAGGACTTATTCCTCTTATGTCCCTTAGTGCTCTGGGGAATCCCTTTCTTGTGAATTCTTTTAGGACTGCAGTATTTATGTTGGGCTTCTTAGTTGATTTATGAATATCATGGATTTTCAAAAATACTTTATCTTACAAATCAAGCTTAGCATCTATTTTATCAGTTACACTCTTTAAAGCAGTTGTATCTGTCAAAACATGGGAAACTACATCTAGTTTCTTAGAGATATCTTTGATTTTTGTCTTTTGTTCTTTGTAGTCTTCTATAATTCTCAAGACATCTCTATGGAGATCATCAATGTTTAACCCTGTGAGTTGTGCTTGGAAATTTGCCCAATTCAATAATTTGCATTCATCATTCACTGTATCATTTGGCGTTGATGATCTTCCAACTATATATTCTCTCTTGGTGTTAAGGTTTTCAGAGTATTGTCTGAAACCTTAGGATGGAAGATTTATTCCAGGAAGAAAGGATTCTTCACCTGTGGGATGTCTTTTTGTACTCCCACTTCCTTCTCTAAGCAAGGAGAACATCATTAAATCAACTTTTGGTATTCTCTAGAATCTTCGCCCATGAATGTTGTTTAACTTTTCTTGACAAGATATCCATCCAACATGATTACCTGAATGGTTGGTTTATGTTTTTTCTTTTGTTTGCCTAGGTTGTGAAGTTTGGCTGCAAGTATGTTGGATATCTTTATGAGATTGGTATTGCTCAAGGGTTCTAAATGAAAGAGATATACGTGTCATATGAATGGGAATGAGTTTATTGATGTTTTGTTGGATAAGTTTATGTTGAACCCATTGGCTGCCTAAACCCATCATATTAATGTTCCCTGGAGGTTGGATATGAGATACCTATCCATTCAAAGGTTATAGGCTGAGAACTCTTTGAAGTGTTTTTTTCCACCACATTGTGTAGGCACGAAGTAGTCAAAACATTTTTCTACAGATGCGGAAAGGTATCATCGCTAAATCTAACTACCACCATGCATTTAAGTTGGAGGATACGGGAATGTGAGATCATATCAAATCCCGTTGGAAGGATAGGCTTTCAAAAGGTCATAGATGTAAGGATCATCTATAGTAACTGCATATTTAGGATAAACAATTACAAAAGCAGGTCCTTTAGAGAGAGGAGATTGAAACCCACTAATCAAGGCATCACAAAATCGGTTATGATGGATATCAATAACACAACAAAGGGAATAGACTAGAAGTCGTGGTTGGACTAAACGATTTGGTCCAAATTTTATAGCTTCGAAGTGGAATATAAGCAGCCTTCTTTTTTAGCCCAATCAATTAAACTCTTATCCAGCAGATTGATATGGATCGGGTTTTGAGCAGAAGTAAAAGGAATGTTTATCGAATGGAATTTGATAAAAGAGTGAGAAACATGGTGCCACCATTTAAGCTTGTAAACATGTTGGGGTTCTATGGGAGGCGACTCCCATTGTTCAAAAGAGCTAGGTTATGGAATACAAATAAAACTTGAGTTGGAAGATATAGAAGTGGATAAGGATGATGTTCGTTTGTCTCTTAAAGAAGTAAAAGAAGATGTATTATGTGTTGAAATCTCGGTAAGGTTGACGACGTCTAACAAGGGGTCCATTATTTTGTGAAATGAACCATGGCATTTTGTAACAAGTTAACATCAAGGTAGAACCAAGAAAGTATAACTCTTTGTGGAATGGTATCTATCACAAAGTCGATCATCAACTTTCATAGACGACACTTATCCTTACATCCAATCTTGTTCATTGACCCTCTTGTTGGGTTTTAAACAAGCATAATAAAATAAATTTGTGAGAGAAAAATAATAATACACAAGCAACCATACACGTAAACAAACAATTATCGTGGAAAACTCCTACAGGGAAAAACCATCCTAATAATAGATATATTATTAACCTTGACCTAAATCGACCAAGTCGAGCCAAGTGAGCTAGTCATTGCTCACCTCCATGCCACTTTACAATGGAGCCTTACAAGCCTTATAAAGGCTTATTCACATGCATTCTCCGGCATACAAAACCACGGGCCATCAATACCATGTGCCTGAAACCATGTGTTGAGACCTAAACCACTTTGACTCATTCCTGAGTCAAGGTTAACCCTAACAATCCCTCCTTTAAACTTGACTTGGGGATTCTGCTTGCAGCCTCCTTATCACCTAGGTCTGCCTCCTGACTTTACCAATGAGTTACTAGGGGTACGCATGCCTTACTAGGTCTTACAACCATATGCCCTTTTACATGCAAACAATTTTTGCTCCATAATTTATTTATTTTCATGTGTGTCATGGTGACTACACCATCACCATTGGTTGCTACATCCTATCGATTTTCCATGCTCGTCTTCTTGATCGTTGCTTGTTACTTTGGCTCTGCTCTCCTTGCATCGAGGAGCATAGCCATCTCTTTTCCACTTAGCTTCCCGATTTGAACCTTGATCTCACCACTACTCTTCACAACTCACGGGGCTCCTCCTCTTCGATGGTCTTTTCTCTTACGGTCTACTCGCCTTTGATCCAACTACCAAAACTTGTTGGAACCAACACCATAACCACATTTTCATCGTAATAAACATGCCATCATCGCCACAACTCTTGCAAATAGCAGCCACTCTCTCAGGCGACTACTGACAACTCATAATAACAATGGATAGTAGTTTTCCCTTTTTGGTTGGGAAATTTTTATTTTCCCTTTGATGACTCATTTCCCTTTGAATCTCATGGTGGCATTGGCTAATTATCAACCCATATGGTGGCTAAAACAAAACATCTACATATCTTCTTGGATCTTCTACTCGCAAAAGGTTGCAACACAACCACAATGACATGATGTTCTTTCTTTGAACTTGAAACATTATGGCTTTGATACCAATTGTTGGGTTTTAAACAAGCATAATAAAATATATTTGTGAGAGAAAAATAATAATACACAAGCAACCATACACATAAACACACAATTATCGTGGAAAACTTCTATGGGGAAAAGCCTTCCTAATAATAGATCTATTATTAATCCTAAACTAGCCAAGCTGGGCCAAGTGAGCTAGCCACCGCTCACCTCTAGGCCACTTTACAATGGAGCCTTGCAAGCCTTATAAAGGCTTCTTTACATGCATTCTCTGGCATACAAAACCACAGGCCATCAATACCATGTGCCTGAAACCATTTGCTGAGACCTAAACCACTTTAACTCATTCCCGAGTCAAGGTTAACCCTAAGACCTCTTGCTACAGTGAATTCCTCGTACAAATATATAGATGATGCACATTCTTAATCCCATTAGAGATAGCATATAAAGAACATAACTTCAAAATCTTCATAATTCATAAGAACCGAGAAATAGACTTATAAGAAATATAACCATTGCAATACTGAAAGATTTTATTTTGATAGATGCTTACAACTGACAGAAGGTTCGGTCCCTGATATCAACTACGCCAGGATCGCAACCTTCCTGGATACAGACTCATATACTTGATGCAAACTCCTGCTTCTAAACACAGATGTTCGCAATTTCATAAGAGGCACTCGTAATCCAATGACATCACTCCTTGGAAATCTCTCAAATTGTCGTCAGGACTGGCAAGCCTTTCTGAGAATCGAGTAACATAATAAAGAGATACTCACTCACATATACATTTTCTTATCACAAAGTCTTTTATGATCTTTGGGTTCACCAGTTGGTGCATGGAGAGAGCATACTTCGAATCAAGACAAACTCTCTAACTTGCAAATTGAGCTCAATTTATAGTCACCTAAGATTGTATGAGATCATAGAGGGAGAGCATACTCTATCACTCGACAACTCGGTGATCAAATGAGAGGTGAGAGAATTATTTTATAGCTCATTGAGTCGGTAGCCAGTAACTCAAAAATTACAAGTGCAAGTCAAAAGCACTCCACCATCGGGAATCTAGAGCATTGTTGGCGAACCGACAAAAACTTTAAGGTATTGGCACGATCTAGGTATTGGATTTGGGGCATGCGGAACTACGCATGTTATCTCTTACCTTAGTGGTCCAAAGGACATATGGGGACCCAAATCTGACATAGGACATACATATTGACAATTATAGTGGAGTATCATGTTACCCACAAAACAAATAAAATCATAACTCATAAGTACAGGTACTAGGAGATATATGGTCGACAAAGTAGGCCCAAACTTACATAATGGAGCATACGCTGCCCACGAGACAAATCTAGGGAAAATATTAAAATAATATGTACAAATATTTTTATGGCCCGTGATGCTTTGGTTGGCAAGCATTATCCCTCCATCTAATTTTGGATATTATGTCATTCTTCTTCATTCCATGAGATATCACTATCATAATCATATAGATCATGCAAATCTTTAGGAAAACTAGGTAAAGGGAATAGGTAAAAATAAAAACATATGTCCACATCTGATCCTTTGAATATTGGATGGCCACCCTTGTTGCAGGAGTTGCTTTCAAACAAAGATATGATCTCGAGATTAAGCTCAATTTCTTGTTGAATTACGCCTAGAAATTTACCATATTCCTTAATGGATTTGGTGATGATTTCAAACTAGGGTAGCTTAAGTTCTTCAACTTTTGTCCCTGTAGCTTTGAGCATAAACTTGAACCATAAGTTATTTTTTGGCAACAACTTCCATATTATCTTGGAGGTGCAGAATAAAATCTTATTTATTTTTGGTCCAATCTTTTCCAGGGAAAAATTTCTCTAATAATAGTTATGTCCATCTAGTCCAAGCATGTTGGACAAGGTTGTTGGCATCAACGCAGATTACAATCTTTCCTTTCACTTTTGCCAATTGTTGGATTAGCACATAGGAATCCCAAGTTAGGGAACTCGTTCCTATGTCATGGTAACATAGGTCATCATTATCGTATTCGATCCAAGTGCCAACCCATCATATGCTCAACTTCTCTTCAACCCAATTAAGGCCAAAATAAGAATTCCTCGCCCATTTTTATAGGATCATGATTCCTAATGGCCATTCTTTGATTTCTTCATTAAGAAATCTATTCATATGCATGTCAACAACTTCTCTTGTAACAATAGAGGCTAGTTGTTGTCTTTCTTGCTCACTTGTGGCTAAGAGGATCTTAATTTTTCTTAATTCTCTTGATTCAATAGCTTTCCAGGTTGGATATTAATCTTTTCATAGTTCCTTTGGAGACATAGGGATTTTCCTTTGTTGGATGGTCCTGCAGACATCATTGCTAAATTTGGTCGATTTGTTTTTCTGGTCAACATGTTAATAAGACAATTCAAATATCCTAGTTTATATTCAATATCAAAATCAATTTTTTCTAGCCGCACAGCCCACTTTTGAATTATAGTGTGACTATCTGTTGGAACCTTTTCATATATAAGCATTCCTAGCAAAATCTTTAAATATGTTATGATCAATAATCTAACATGCTTAAGATATAGCTTAAAATGATGAATTTCTTTTTTGATAGCAAGTAATTCTTTGTGCCTGGAAGGATAATTAAGTTATGGTCCTCTAATAGATCCAAAGGCATATCCATATATCTCTTTTGTCCCTTCTATCTTTTCAATTAGAACTCCTCTCCATGCATGATTGGATGCATCTGTCTCAATAACATACCGATCTTGTTCCGATGGGAGGGTTAAGGGAGGGAGAATTTTAATCCTTTTGACTACTTCAGTCATAGCAGCAGTCCATGGAGGTGGTGATTTCTTCAATCCGTGCTGAAGTATGAAGATGTCTTTAGCTTGCCCCTTATAAAATGTCATATCATAGTTCAAGCAACCTATTAATCTTTGCAACTAAGTTTTATCGTGGATGATTCCCGGAAACTGATCAAAACTCTTCAAAATCTATTCCTGCAATAAAATTTGTCCTTTGTTGATGTGACAACCAAGAAATTATATATTTGTTTTTCCTATTTCCATTTTTTATGCAAAGAGAACTAACCCATGCTGAAAAACAATCTCATGTAATTTTTGAAGGTGTTTTAGATGTTCTTGGAGATTTTTTGAACAAACTAATACCATATATATAGATGATCAACCATGAATATTCCCTAAACAAATCTTCCATTCTTTTCTGAAATTCCATTGGGGCATTATTTAATCCAAGTGGCATCACCTTCCATTGGTAATGGCCATGAGTAGCCACAAATGCAGTTTTGTGGTGATCTTCTGGTAAAAACATGATTTGAGATCAAAATTGTTGAACATTGATTTACCCTTTATTCTATAGAGCAAGGAAACCTTATTTGGTAAAGGATATCCATTGGGTTTTAAGGCTTTGTTAAGGGGTTTGTAATTCACCACAAGACTCATATCACTTCTCTTTTGCTCTAAAAGTTTGTTCACATAGAATCATCTACATGTGTATGCACTTTTAGACGGTTCTATCAAACCTTTCTTTAAAAGATCATTGATTTCTTCTTGGTAGGTTTTAATCTCAAAGGGGTTCATAAGTGCAGCAGAGGCTTTCTGCGGGGAGACCTTTGCTAAAGGATCGTATGGAAAGAATAAAAAATACTTCTCCCTATGCCAAGATTCACTAGGAGAATCAGCGGTGCAATCCTTAAGAAGTTTATAGTTTATAAGATTCAAGACAAATTGATGCATCATAGCATAGCAAGTAGCTCTTTCTAATTTATTAAATTCAGATGTAAGCAATTGAGGTTGTTCAGACTGTTTGAATACTGCATCTTTTGTTCTACAAACACCTTCAGTAAATATAGAAGTAATTATAGTATTTCCATTTATATACATTTTCATGGTCTTCTCCTTTGAATCCAAAGTGAAAGGTTGCATGAAACTGGCACTCAATACACAATCATATCTAATATTGTCTAAGCCTTGAAATAATTGTCTAAAAGACTAATTATTTATTCGTATAGGGAAATATTATGTTTCCCCAAATATCTCTATAGATGACCCATCTATAGACAAACCCCCTTGTGTAGTCTCGTGCCGATAATATTCTGGAATCGCTTTTCTTCACTACAGATTTAACTGATAACCTAAATCTAAAAAACAATCTAGCTGGTAGGGAGCATGTCTGCAGGGCAGAACCAGACTTTGATGAAGAACCTTGTACCAACACAAGCATGTAATCCTAATGAGGACTCTGTTTCTTTTGGTTCTTGTTTTACCATTATTTATTCTTCACTTGATTCTTCTTCTTGGATTTGTATTTTTGTTTTATACCCCCTTTAGACAATGGGACTCTTTTTGCCTCTTCAAGCAGTTTTGCATATTCTTCATTTGAAGAATTATCTTCTTCTATCTTGATAGTTTCAAGAACGTCTTTAAGTTCTTTGATTTTATTTGTTGCTAATATTATGATGGCTTGTTGTTCTCTAATTTGCATTAGCAACATTGTTTCTTTGTCTTTCCCAAACTATTGTCTATCGATGTGACTATCAGGATGCTAGGTGTAGAGCTTAATGGGAGAATATTAAGTAGAACTAGCTTTATAAGCAAGATATGGAATCATTTTATGCTTTGTTATGGTTGGAGGTCTAGCTAGTCATCTCAATAAATTATCTATTTCTTTCTTATGCTCCACTCTGGCAACATATTGCCAACTGGCATTTCTTCTAAGGCCTTTTCAATTCATGCAAGCCTTACTTTTGGATTTTGTGTAGACATCATACAAAAGTCGTGTTGTGGCTTGTTATCTTCCCCCTAGTTTAGTGGATCGAGAGGAGTGTGATATCTCGAGTCACTAAATTATGAATCAGTTTAAGAAAGAGAGTCATTATCAGAGAACCCTAAGGGGTCTAGATCTAATTTATCCTTATGGATGGTCGAAAGGAGAACAAAAACAAAGATCCCACCACTTAAGCTCAAGATCTTCGGTGAATAAAGTTGATAGTCTGGGTTTTTTTTTCGTTTTGTTAGGACATTCATTGGCCCGATTCTTTTTTGGCAATTGTAACAGACTATCTTCTTGGAATGGGTTCTTCTTTTCTTCAAATAAGGAATCTTATGATGCTTGGGCCTATATATTTTTTCATATTTCTTCTTGTCTAAAGACCATCTAAATTTGAAGGCATGAAACTTTCCTCTCCCCTTGCAATGAAATTTAGAGGATTTAACAGTTTGGTGTGCTTTGTTGAAAGCACCATATCCCCATTCAGGCATATCTCCTATTTCTCTACATAAAGAAGGAGTAAACATGTGCTCAAAGCGTTTCTTGTCTGAAGCTCATCTAAATTTGAAAGTGTGAAACTTCCCTTTCCCCTTGCAATGACATTAGAGGATTTAACACTTTGGTGTGCTCTTTTGAAAGCACCATATCCCCATTCAAGCATATCTCCTACTTCTCTGCACAAAGAATGAGTAAACATGTGCTCAAAGCGTTTGACATCCTTAGTCACCCTTTTTGCAAGATAATGTTATTGGATCACAATCTTTATATGCATGTATACCATTGCTAAAGACATATCTCTGGTATCAAGATTTTTATCTTTGAAATACTGCTCCACCGCATCAGGTAGAGCACCAAGAAAGCTACGGACATACGTACATTTACAATGTAGATATCATATAGAATAATACAAGGTGATTTAATTTATAAAAATATAACTAGTTTCATTTTTTTAATAATAAATTTATTTTGTATATATAACTCGAGCTTTACTTGCAAACAAAGATAGATATTTACGATATAAGAAGGAATGTGGATAATGTATTAGAATCATAACTTGAGATCGTGTAACATTGTAGCTATAATAATGATAGACTAGATTATTTCGAAGTTGTAATGCTTAATACCATTGTAGTATTTTCACCTTTTGTGTTGCAACTTTTGTTTCTAGCTATTTTATTTCATGTCGTATTGTTTTCTTTTTTTAATTATATTTGTATTTTTATTTCCCCCCCCACTAGTGGAATCAATTCCAATTGCAAGACATTCTAGACCATTATAGACTTTTCATAGTGTTTGAAAAACGACATACTTAGAAATTTCCATATGGTTTAAAAACAAAGTTTAAAATAAAAAAGGAGTCAAACTATATTAATGTGGAGATTAGTGCCTAATCATTTTCCATTAAAATCACTAAGGACTTGTTATCCCCTATCCTGGGGATAACTAAGGAGATTATGTCTCAAGGCCCACAGGTCCTAGACATGGAGTACCGAGAGCTAGATGACTTGAGCTTGGCCCCGGAGGGCCCATCTTTTATTCAGTGCATCCCATCTATCAGAAGCAGCAACATCCATCCCACCAGCTTGGTCCTGAAGTAGCAGTGGGTCTTTCTCCATGAGGTAATGAGTCTAGGTATCATGGTATGTGTCACTCTGGTTTTTGAAGCATTTGAATATGTTGCACTAAACTCTCCTTTATTTCATAACGTTTGCTTGGAAACTATGCTCTTTAACTTGTTCATACTTGGGGGGTGGCAAAATGCCCTTGTAAGTTGGTTCCCTTTAGGATGAGTTGCCACTGGGTGGGTCTATGAAAGGTCATCGCCCATTCCTTCCATACTTACCATTTTTCATCAGTATCCCTCTCATCTTCCCCTACCTTGGTTCGGGCATTGGGTTTGCCACACTAGGAAGGGTTGTACATTACCTCGTGGGAAGAAGGGGCTAAAGGCCCAGAGGGTAAAAGTAGCTGGCAAGAGTTAAAAGCCAAAATAAAACCTTTGAGATGCTTCGCCTAGGGATTCCAAAGAAAGCAATAAAAGGCTTCTCGTTAAAAAAAGGGGACTCGTAAGATAAAATAAAACTCAATGTCTAGTTGGTGGATGAGAGGTCTCATCATGAGTTGGCTTATTAGGTCCATGAGCATGTAGCGATATGACACTACCATCTATCTGGTCACTAAACCAGGTTAGTGGCTCTTGGTGGCATAACCAAGAGAAAGGGGGTCTCATCACGAGCCAACCTTCTCATTTCCGTGAAGTGCTTGTGGGTAACGTTGTCACCACTGGTCACCACACCAAGACAATGTCCCCCATCTTTTCCCTTGAAAAGAAAAAGCAAGAAGACAAAGAATAAAAGGCATTGAATGGACTAGGAAACAATGGCATCCATGACAAGGTGCAACTCTCTCTCTACAGAGGCACCCATAGGCAAGACCTACATTTCCCTATTATCATTGTACCCTCTTCCCAAACATTTCCCCTACACCATTTCACACACTTACATGACCTATATTGGTCTTCACCTGGGAAACACCCCAAAATTGAGGAGAATTAGCCCAATAGGAGATCCTGAGACCCTCTCCAAACCTGACTTGTTAAACTACATAACGTCTTTGAGCATTTGTTTGGGTAAACGGGGGTTTGGTGCACATGTTTGGGTAATTTGATTATTGGATGTGATTGACATTGCTATGATCCCTGTGACTTATGAGCCCATGGAGGGTGTACTTGTTTTTGCTACAGAACCATGCCCGATGGACAAGTACATATGGGGAGATGATTAACTCAGACCTTCATGGGGATGAAAGCCCACAGATGGATGTTGTGACCCCATCTAGCGGCAGAGAGAGGTCAGAGACTTGCACCAAGGAAAAGGAAGGACGTTTCATCAGAGACACTTTGGCAGACCTAGACCCAGGGGGGTCTTGCTCTTCCACCTGGACATTGGCCTTGGAAGGCCCATGACATCACCATTGTGACCCTATACGTCAACCAACGTCAGGATTGACATTTGGGAGGCAATTGTGTGCTAATTGGCACGTGTGGCATCATCTAGGGGCTTGAAAGGCCCAAAGTTTTGCAGATGAGGCCCAACATTTCACCCAGGAGGCTGAACATCACTCTAGAAGGGCACGACGTCACCTTTAAAGATGATTTTAGGGTTTAATTTTAATTTATGTAAAAACTGGATTTTTCATGTAATTTGGCCATGTCGGCCTTTTATGACCTAAAAAATAATTAAAGGTCATTGATATTGTATAAATAAGAGATAAAAATCTCATATTTTTTGGACAATTCACTCATCACACAAGTGGTGGTCTGAAATTCGGCCCTCTTTAAGGGTTATTGGCTAAAATCTAGTGGTGCACACTTCTTAGAGGAGGCATTTCTTAGTGTATTTTGGCAAATTTTCACGTGGAGGATCTTCAACTAGGGTTTATGCTAGATCATTCTTGGTGAATTAAGTGGAAAATATGCATTTATTTATTATGAATGAATGGTTATGGTTAATTTACTTCTTTCATGTCTAAGATTATGAAATTGCCTGCATGAAACCCGAGGAGAAAGACATATGTTACTATCTTTTTCTCTATAGTCTTCCATGTGCTAAAATTTCTTGAAAGGCACCCATCTCGAAGTAGATACTAGAGCCCTACCATTGTAGCACTCTAGTAACCCTACTTCCTTGCCCATTGCATAATTTATTACAATTTGTTCTAGGAAAAGAGAAATCGCTAGGGCCTAACCTTTGTTACTTTCTAGCAATTATCTCTAGGAATTGGATGTTTGAGGCCTTGGGATACCAACACCTTTCTCATCCTCTCCATCCCTTTGACATAACATTATCATTGTTATTTTTCCTCTAAGATTTGTTGTTGCCATTATTGACTCCATTACCCTAGAAAGGCACTAGTCTACCACTTGCAAGTGTTGATTGATCAAACAAACACTCAAACTTTTATCCTTCAAGCTTTTACTAACATTTGCTAACCCTAAACTAGATTAGCTCCTTGGCTAACTTGTTGTTGTTGCAAAACATTGTTACAACCATACAAACATACATTGATTGGATACATTTCCCTACATAACTTGCACTTAACTCATTCAAAACTCAATTGTGATAATTGCTAGTCAATCTGCTAGGTAAGTGCTAATTGTGTATGGTGTATTCTTGCACTTTTGACCATTAGAATTTGTTGTTGTTGCAAAAGATTGCTACAACCATCTAACTGCAGCAAATTCTCTGCAAAAGTGACCTATTTTGCTAACTAGACATTGCCAAACTTGCTTGTGAGAAGATTTTATCATTCAACTAGGTTAAAGCTATTTCTTCTTGTTGTTTTCAAGCACTTTCAAGGCATAATTCTTGTGGTTGTTATAAAATATTAATTGTTGTTATAAACTGTTGCATTGCTGCAAATTCATATCAGTTAGCTCACTTTTTGAAGGTTTAATGTCTTATGAAGTACTAACATCATTTTGGTACTTGGAAAGTGCCCCTTTTGCCTTGTTGTCTTGTTCTGGGCAACTACACAATAATATTTATTTGCTTCATCTCTATAAGACATAAAGAACCCTTTGATTTGAGTGATTTGTGAGAGGGTAAGGGTTTCCTTGTGATTACTTTCCTTAGCCTTCTCAAACTCCCCAGGTCACCAGGGACGTCTCCCCTGGGGTAGTCTTGACATACTCCTAAATAGAAAGGGATCTATTATTAAGGTGACAGTGATAGCTTATTCCTAGTTACGCCAATTATGTACACACTTGCCTTGGGCTTTGAAGCAAGTACAAATTGTACGATAACATTTTGGCGTCGTTGCCGGGGAACACTGAGTCGATATTCCTCAATGACACTTTTTCGGTAAGCCTTTAGCCAAAGCCTTCTTTTCACAGAGCTTACCCGACGACTCCACTGAGGGTGATTCCCTCATCCCTTTGATAATCCTTAAGAGGATATCTGGCGACTCCACTAACCTCTTCCAAGGTGCCACCTTTCTCTCGATTTTGTGATATTTCCAAGTTACGGGATCATGACGCCCTAGGAAAAAGTGTACCCGACTATTGATTTCAAAAATTTTCAAGGATACCCGCATTACTTTGATGCAAAATGGTTGAAAAACTCTCCAAGATTCGAAGGCCTCCCAATTACTCACATTGTAGAGTTCTTGATGTATATAAGCGAGATAGAATGGGAAGGGGAGGATGTTCTGGTAAGATTGTCATACTTTCTATGCCATCTTTTTTGCAAGATTGGTTTAAGGGTTGCTGCGAAAATAGGGGTATATCATCTTTCGTAGACCTCATCAGTAGGTTTATTGAATTTGTCAAACCGCAATGCCAGACATATGAAGATGCCCTTCAAAATATCACAATAGCCTTAGAGAACGAAGGATTCACCATTGAGATTATGGAAGATCTCAGGGATGTATACCATACTTATTACCAAGAACCCTTTGATATAGAAGGAGAGATTTATGAAGAAAATTGTCAACCACTTGAAGAGGAGAAAGATTTTTCCCATGATTCGATAGAATGCAGTAAAGATTTAACTAGAGAAGTGAATTATGAGGATGAAGCACTAGTAATCACTCCTCCGCCCGATGAAGCTCTCCAAGATCTTATTTCTCCTGCACAAGATGAAGAGAATGAGGTGAGTCATTTTCCTTTCCAGTTTTTTGATGACACTTTGTTCTATGATTCAGAAGGTGAAGAAGTAAAGGAACCCTTTGAAGAGCTAGCTCCTTCATTTTCTAATGAGGAGGAAGAGATGAGTCTTGGGGATGATGTACTAGACCCTCTTCCATTTGATGAAGTCATCTAAGCCATTGACGCTCCTGCACAACAAGAAGTGAACATAGTAAGTTATTTCCCTTTCCAATATTTTGATGATGCTTTGTTTTATGATTTGGAAAGTGAAGGAGTACTAGAGGAGCCATTGGATGCATTAAATCCTTCATGTTATGATAAAGGTAGTGACATTGTTGATAATATTGACGATTTCATACATGTTGGAAGGTGTAAGTCGGATGTGATTGGTTCTAATGAGGATCCCATTTATGATATGGAAGGACATTTCCAAATGTTTCCTTTACAACTATCATATGATATTACTAATGATTCTGACATTTGGCAACAAGGAAATGATATAGTTACATAAGGGTGACCTAGTTCTATTTTCTCCTAATGATTTGCGGTCATACCTTGAAGATTTTGATGAGTACTCCTTTAAGCACTTGGATCTATTTTATGAAGAATATTATCAACCACCGTTGTGCTCTGGTCTTGATAAAGGTGAGGACATTGCTTTCCCAAAGCAGGGTACTTGTGACAAGGTTCTCCAGCCCCCTTCAATTAATTTACCTCACTATGTCATTAAGGGTGTAGTTAGGAAACATGTTACTTGTCTTGAGTTTTATCTGGGGTAAATTCTTCTTTTAGAATCCAAGGGTAGGTTGAATACCTTAAAAGGAAGTTTATCATCTCAATCTTTCAACCTTCCCTTAAGAAATTGTCAGTCATCCTCTAGGTTCTTATTAGTCCTTTCCCATACCTCAGTATATGATGACGTCCAAGGTAGTCAACTTTCAGACTCTTTGAGTCAGTCTTTTGAACCTTTGATTTTTCACGATCACTTTATGAGACAGATTGAGCACTTTCATAGAAGTGTGACTTGGCATGATTTTGTCCCTCCCTCCCGCCTAAATGAGATAGAATTTACGATTTCCGATGATGTGATACATGTTCTAACTCATGTTATTTTTGTGCTTGAATTATCATTGTTTTGGTTTATGATGAAGCACAAAAGCAGGTACTATGAGATATTGTAGGATGGTTTCATTGGTTATTTGACTACACCTAGCATTCAACTAACAAGTAAGTACATGTAAGTTAGGTAGGCATTTGCATTGACTGTATATACCACCTGCATATCATGTTAGATTAATATAGTTGCAGTTTCATTTTCATTTGTATATATATGCATGCTTACTTTTATTCCATTGTATCATATATGAGCGAGGGGTGATATCACTGCCCTAAAGATTACTAATTCATTTTGTTGAGATGTAGAAGATATAGGTCATGCCAGAGATGCTGAGGTTCTCATGCGCTCTACGGTGAGCACATGTCCCCGAGTTGGAGCCAGATGTTATCCCCTATCCTAGGGATAACTAAGGAGATTCTGTCTCAAGGCCCACATGTCCTAGATATGGAGTATCGAGAGCCAGACAACTTGAGCTTGGTCCTGGAGGGTGCATCTTTTCTTCAGTGCATCCCATCTATCGACATCAACAACATCCATCCCACTAACCTGGTCCTAAAGTAGCAGTTGGTCTTGTTCCATGAGGTAATGAGTCTGGGTATCATGGTATGTGTCACTCTAAGTTTCGAAGCATTTGAATATGTTGCACTGAACTCTCCTTTACTTCATAACGGTTGCTTGGAAATTATGCTCTTTAACTTGTTCATACCTAGGGGGGTGACAAAATTCCATAGTAAGTTGGTTCCCTTTAGGATGAGTTGCCACTGGGTGGGTCTATGAAAGGTCATCGTCCATCCCTTCCATACTTATCATTTTTCATCATTATCTCTCTCATCTTCCCCTACAGGCATTCGGTTTGCCACACTAGGAAGGGTTGTACCTTGCCTTGTGGGAAGAAGGGCCTAAAGGCCCAGAGGGTAAAAGTAGCTAGTAAGAGTTAAAAGCCAAAATAAAACCTTTGAGATGCTTCGCTCAGGGATTCCTGAGAAAGCAATAAAAGGCTTCTCGATAAGAAAAGGGGACCTGCAAGATAAAATAAAACTCAAGGTCTAGTTGGTGGATGGGAGATCTCATCATGAGTCGGCCTATTAGGTCCATGGGCATGTAGCGGTATGACACTACCATCTATCTGGTCACCAAACCAGGGTAGTGACTCTTGGTGGCATATCCAAGAGAAAGGGGGTCTCATCACGATCCAACCTTCTCATTTCCGTGAAGTGCTTGTGGGTAACGGTGTCACCACTGGTCACCATGCTAGGACATGTTGAAATATTGTAACTCCAAAGAGTATTCTATTTATTATTGAGTCATTATTCATTATATCAATCCCCTTTTGTGGATTGATCATGTCGAGCATTGTAATTGACCAAATCCCTTTTTGTGGATTGGTCAAACCTTAATTGTATTATGCAAAATAAGTAGTCGCCCCCCAGGCCTAATTAAAGTGGTTTTAACCACTAAGAAGACAAGTGGGCCCTACCTAGTGAAGAGACACCTTTCCAGCGCTTGCCATCTAGTATAAATAAAGGAGGCTAGCGCCTCATTATCTCTCTCTCTCATTCACTCATCAAGTGTGCAAGTTTGGTAGTTACAATTGGAAGAAGAAGGAAGAGAGAGGTGCATTACTCAGTGTTGGATATTCTCTAGTGTTTTGGCTTATTGTCTTGGCATTGTATTGGCTATCTATATTAAGGAAGTTTTTGTTTAGTTTTCTCCCCCATGAGGGTTTCCCAGGATAAATATTGTGTATCTTGTGATTGTGTTTCTCTCAATGATCCTACCTATGCTATTGTTATCTAGTAAATTGAAAAGAAACCTAATAATAGCTCAAAAAGTTAACATGGAATCAGAGCTAAGTTGAAGAGAGCATCTTTCATTGGATAAAGAAAAACGTCATTGTTGTCGTACAAGAAAATTATGGCTTTTATTTGAAGAGGAATATCAGCCTAAAAACCATCTATAAAAGTGTACCCTAGCCTAGGGAACTTTTTGGCACCTTGAGTGCACCTTTTCAGTGGTCAGATGCTCCGGAAAGTCGAACCATAGTTTTGATTGGTACCATAAAACCAAAAGGACCAAAAAACCAGGAAACCAGAACCAATACTAGAAGTACCGATCCATATTTCTGCAGGCCAAGTTTCAAGGGGCAAAACTTGAAATTTTTGAAATCTAACAGCTCCAACAAACTCGCCTCAACCCAACACATCTAGTCCCTGGATCAGATTTTTAAAATTTGAAGTTTGAAAAATTAGGGTTTCCTCATAAAACCCTAAGTTGTGGTTGTTGTTTTAGAATCAGTTGAAGTATCAGTTGCAATCACCCTTGAAGTTTTTAAGAGTTGGTAATTATTACCGTTGCTACCAGATGGTGCCACTACCTGCAAATACTATCAGAGGTATGTATTCACATATGCTTAAACTGTTAAGCTTTAAAGGGTATTTGCAGGAGAAGGGATCTCTTGCCATAGATCCAGAATGATTTCAAGATCCAACACATTCAGAGGAATAATGCAACCCAGGTTTGATTATTCTGATATGCATCTATTTGTTTTGACATTATTTTGATCTAGGTTGCACGTTGAAGCTATGACCATCATACTAACCTTTGGTCAAAATTAAAGTCGAGGTATTAGATTGATTGAAGTTGAGATCATATAGTTTATTCTCTAACCTGACTTTCTGTCAAGATAGCATATTGTCTTAGTACACAAGACAGGTTGAAGAAAGCACTTGTCATCTTGAGTGAAGGAGACTTGGAAGAAAAAAAACACACTCATTCTTGAGGACAAGACTCCAAGTTCCATATTTGATTAATTAAGTTGATAAGATTCAAAGTTGCAAGTTGATAACCACCCCATTACAAGTAAACACTATAGTTGAGGTAGCAATCTTTGAAAAATATTATACTTGGTAGCATGTGAGCATATTGAGATAAATGCTTAATGTAATAATTTACCAGATATAACTAACATCTCCTCTAGGAGAAACTTCTTGTGTTGGTTCCAGGTTACCATGGATGAATGTTGAATCACAACACTAGAAGAGTGTTGATCTCATTTTGTATTGCATTTCTTACTTTTCCAGGCAAGCCAGGAGTGATAACTCTAAAGGAGCTACTTCGACAATTATTCGTGCTATTGTTTTATTACTATTATGAAAAGAGTATTATTCTTGCTTGTTGTTTTGTTGACCTTGTTTCAGGTCACAAGTGACAACCCTGATGAAGCTATAGTGAAGTTTGCAGAAGACAACATATTAGATGAGACATGAAAAAGACTATGTACATGACCACATACATCCATGTACCAAAGAAGATGAAGAAAGAAGCTATTTTTGAGATCCAGAGTATCTCATATGTAGATTGATTGTAAGGAGCAGAAGGCTCCAAAGATGACTGAACATTAGAACAAGAACTCACAGTAGACTTGTTCAAATTCAAAGGATAATGAAGCCACCTTGACATGAAGTAGAATTCACTTGAAGTTTGACTCAACTTGTCATATTTAGACTTGGTATTCAACATTAAGAATACCTTGTAAGAGATGATGAATTCCTTGTAGACTCAGAAGAAATCAAGAGTAAGCCTGATCTCATAAAGGATCATATGAAGAGACAAATTCCAAGACTGGAGACAGATGCCATGAGAAGACTAGATCGTAGCTTCAGAGACTCCTAGGAGATATGAAATCTCCTGGAAGGTTCCCTTGTTTTAGTGACAGAGAAGGAAGCCAGTTAGAAAGAATGGGATATGGATTTTTCGTGAGACTAGAAGAAAATTCAGTATTGACTTCCAAGATCGATCTAACAGATCAAGCATGTTGCAGATGTACAAAGGTTGATGTGTGTCCAGAGGATTCTCCCAACAAGAGGGAGAAGACTATGACGAGACACTTACTCCAGTAATTGAAGAAATAGTTATGTTATTCATGAAGACAACCAGAACAACCATGATTCATATATAGTATGAGATGTAGGGGGAGCAATCCCCATATTTAAAATGGAGTGGCAGTTGGTGCAATACATTAATTGGGTCATGGAGACATGACTACAATAAAAGATAGAGTTACCTCCATGAAAGAAGAAGAGCTACCTTCAGTATCAGTTATTGAGCCACACTCAATTTCAAATGAAGTTGTTGCCGTGATGAAGTAGAGGAGTTACTTTCATATTTCAGGAGTCGCAGTGAGAATGGAGCAGCCATTCTCAGCTTCAGAGTAGGTGCACGTGTAGAGTCCCAGTTCTAGAAGGAACAGTAGCCGAGAGAGTAGAGGACATACTCCCAGGCAATGAGACAGATAGTGCTTTGCAGAAAGCACATAGAGCTAGCACATGATTGTGCAGATTGAGTTGGGGCTGAGCAAGTGTACCAGATTGGTACAAAGTGATGTAAAAATTTGATTTAAAGTTGAAGACATAAAGACTCATATCTGAAAATTGAAGCAAGCTCCAAGAGCTTGGTGTGGCAGGATTGATAGTTTTCTGAAGAGTTTGGGCTTTAACAAGAGTAAAATTGATTCTAACCTTTACTTCAAGGTTATGAATGATGAGCCAGCTATATTGTTGCTACTATATGTAGATGATTTATTCTTGACAAGATGAAGAAAATATCATCACAGATTGAAGAAGAAGCTCGCTACAAAGTTTGATGAAAGACCTAATGCATTATTACTTGGGTCCCGAAGTTTGGCAGAGCCCAGAGAAGATCTTCCTTAACCAAAGGAAGTATGCAACTGAAATACTAAAGAGGTTTGATATGTTGGAGTGTAAGTCCATGACTACACCCATGGAAACAAAGATGAAGCTCTTGGTTGATACTTCATCAAAGTTGGTTGATGCTACGTTGTACAGACAGATCATTGGATCGTTGATGTATCTGACGAACACCAAGCCAGATATATGTTTTGTTGTGAACACCTTGGGTCAATTTCTAGTAGAACCTAGATGTATTCACATTGTTGTTGAAAAACATGTGATGAGATACCTTAAGGGTACGTTGGATTTTGGTCTTAGTTGTAATGGAGATCATGACTTCAGACTGAGTGGATATACTGATTCAGATTGGGCTGGAAGTGTCTCTGACAGAAAGAGCACCTCAGGATGTTGTTTCAATCTGGGGTCAACCATGATCTCATGGCAGAGTAAGACGCAATCAAGTATTGCTCTCAGCACGACAGAAGCAGAATACATTGCAGCATGTTCCGCTAGTTGTGAAGCCATATGGATTCAAAAGTTTTTGACATGTCTATTTGATCCGGAGATGGAATCAACCTTGATTCTATGTGATAACCAGAGTTGCATAAAAATGACAGAGATCCTTGTGTTCCATGACAAGTCAAAACACATATAAATCCGATATCATTACATTTGTGATATGGTGCAGAGAGAAGCCATAAAGCTCCATTATGTTGGCATGAATGAACAGGTTGCAGATGTGTTGACCAAGCCTTTGTCTCGTGTAAAGTTTGAGCACTTTCAAGACAAGCTTGGTGTAGTCCGAAAGGACCTCCCTCAAAAGGGGGAGTAGTGTTGATGTCGACCTTGTGCTGAATATTTCCAGCTTCATGTTGATGTTGTTGTGATGCTAGCCTTGTGCTGAAGATTTCCAACTTCGTGATGATGTTGTTGTGATGCCAACCTTGTGCTGAAGATTTCCAACGTCATGCTGATGTTGTTGTGATGCCAGCCTTGTGTTGAAGATTTCCAGCTTCGTGTTGATGTTGTTGTAATGCCATCCTTATGCTGAAGATTTCCATCTTCATGCTGTGTTGTTGTGATGCCAGCCTTGTGTTGAAGATTTCCAGCTTCGTGTTGATGTTGTTGAGATGCCAGCCTCATGCTGAATATTTCCAGCTTCATGCTAATGTTGTTGAGATGCCAACCTCATGCTGAATATTTCCAGCTTCGTGCTGATGTTGTTGAAATTCCAGCCTCGTGCTGAAGATTTCCAACTTAGCATTGATGTTGATGATGCTCCATCCTTCGTGTTGTGATGTTGTTGTTGTTGATGTTGTATCAGCCTCGTGTTGTTATTGATGATGACGATGTATTAGTGTTATACTAATACATGTTGATGCAAATGATGATGATGCCATTCGAACTCCTTGTTGTGGATGATGATATTGACGATGAGAAAAAAATTCGATGATTTATAGATATGCCAGTCAGTGTTCCATGTTGTTGATGTTGCTGCCCCCTCTCTCTCTCATGATGATGTTGTAGAATACCCTTCTTGTTAAGGGGGAGTGTTGAAATATTGTAATTGAAAAGAGTATTCTATTTATTATTGTGTCATTATTCATTATATCAATCCACTTTTGTGGTTTGATCATGTCGGGCATTGTGGTTTGATCATGTCGGGCATTGTAATTGACCAGATCCCCTTTTGTGGATTGGTCAAACCCTAATTGTATTATCAAATTAAGAAGTCGGCCCCCAAGCCTAATTAAAGTGGTTTTAACCACTAAGAAGACAAGTCGGCCTTGCCCAGTGAAGAGACACCTTTCCAGTGCCTGCTAGCTAGTATAAATAAAGGAGGCTAGCGCCTCATTATCTCACTCACTCATTCACTCATCAAGTGCACAATTTTGGTAGCTGCAGTTGGGAGAAGAAGGAAGAGTCAGGTGCATTGCTCAGTGTTGGATATTCTCTAGTGTTTTGGTTTATTGTCTTGGCATTGTCTTGGCATTGTCTTGGCTATCTACATTAAGGAAGTTTTTGTTGGGTTTTCTCTCCCATGAGGGTTTCCTAGGATAAATTTTTTGTATCTTATGATTGTGTTTCTCTCAGTGATCCTACCTATGCTATTCTTATATAATAAATTGAAAAGAAACCTAATAATAGCTCAAAAAATTAACAGGACAGTGTCCCCCAACTTTTCCCTTGAAAAGAAAAAGTAATAAGACAAAGAATAAAAGGCATTGAATGGGCTAGGAAACAATGGCATCCATGACAAGGTGCAACTCGCCCTCTACAGAGGCACCCACAGGCAAGACCTACATTTCCCTGTTATCACTGCACCTTCTACCCAAACATTTCCCCTACACCATTTCACACACTTACATGACCTAGATTGGTCTTCACCTGGGAAACACCCCAAACTTGAGGAGAATTAGCCCAATAGGACATCTTGAGACCCTCTCCAAACTTGACTTGTTAAACTACATAATGTCCTTAATTATTTGTCTGGGTAAAGGGGGGTCTGATGCACATGTTTGGATAATTTTATTATTGGATGTGATTGACATTGCTTTGATCCCTGTGACTTATGAGCCCATGGAGGCAGTACTTGTTGTTGCTGCAGGACCATGCCTGGTCGACAGGTACATATGGGGAGATGATTAGCTCGGGCCTTCATGAGGCTGAAATCCCACAGATGGATGATGTGACCCCAGCTAGGGGCAGAGAGATGTCAGAGACTTGCACTAGGGAAAAGGAAGGACGTTTCATCAGAGACACTTTGGCAGACTTAGACCCAGGGGGGTCTTTCTCTTCCACCTGGACGTTGGACTTGGGAGGCCCATGACGTCACCATTGTGACCCTAGACGTCACCCAACGTCAGGATTGACATTTTGGAGGCAATTGTGTGCTAATTGACACGTGTGGCAGCATCTAGGGGCTTGAAGGCCCAACGTTTCACCCAGGAGGCTCAACGTCACCCTAGAAGGGCATGCCATCATCTTTAAAGACAATTTTAGAGTTTAATTCTTTTAATTTATGTAAAAACTGAATTTTTCATGTAATTTGGCCATGTCACCCTTTTATGACCTAAAATATAATTAAAGGTCATTGATATTGTATAAATAAGAGATAAAATTCTCATATTTTTTGGATAATTCACTCTTCACACAAGTGATGGTCTGAAATTCGACCCTCTTTAAGGGTTATTGGCTGAAATCTAGTGGTGCACACTTCTTGGAGGAGGCATTTCTTGGTGTATTTTGGAAAAATTTTAGGTGGGGGATCTTCAACTAGGGTTTATGCTTGATTATTCTTGGTGAAGTAAGTGGAAAATATGCATTTCTTTACTATGAATGAATGCTTATGGTTAATTTACTTGTTTCGTATCTAAGATTATGAAATTGCTTGCATGAAACCCGAGGAGAAAGACATATGTTACTATCTTTTTCTCTATAGTCTTCCATGTGCTAAAATGTCTTGAAAGGCACCCATCTTGAAGTAGATTCTAGAGACCTACCATTGTAGCACTCTAGTAACCCTACTTCCTTGACCATTGCATATTTTATTACAATTTGTTCTAGGAAAAGAGAAATCGCTAGGGCCTGACCTTTGTTACTTTCTAGCAATTATCTCTAGGAGTTGGATGTTTGAGGCCTTGGGATACCAACACCTTTCTCATCCTCTCCATCCCTTTGACATAACATTATCATTGTTATTTTTCCTCTAAGATTTGTTGCTGCCATTATTGACTCCATTACCCTAGAAAGGCACTAGTCTACCACTTGCAAGTGTTGATTGATCAAACAAACACTCAAACTTTTATCCTTCAAGCTTTTACTAACATTTGCTAACCCTAAACTAGACTAACTCCTTAGATAACTTCTTGTTGTTGCAAAACATTTCTACAAACATATAAACATACATTGATTGGATACATTTCCCTACATAACTTGCACTTAACTCATTCAAAACTCAATTGTGATGATTGCTACTCAATTTGCTAGGTAAGTGCTAATTTTGTATGGTGTTTTCTTGCACTTTTGACCATTAGAATTTGCTGATGTTGCAAAATATTGCTACAGCCATCTAACTGCAGCAAATTCTCTACAAAAGTGACCTATTTTGCAAACTAGACATTACCAAACTTCCTTGTGAGAAACTTTTATCATTCAAGTAGGTTAAAGCTATTTCTTCTTGTTGTTTTCAAGCACTTTCAAGGCATAATTCTTGTGGTTGTTATAAAATATTAATTGTTGTTATAAATTGTTGCATTGTTGCAAATTCATATCAGCTAGGTTACTTTTTGAAAGTTCATTGTCTTATGAAGTACTAACATCATTTTGGTACTTGTAAAGTGCCCCTTTTGCCTTGTTGTCTTGTTATGGGTAGGTACACAATATTATTTATTTGCTTCGTCTCTATAAGACATAAAGAACCCTTTGATTTGAGTGATTTGTGAGAGGGGAAGGGTTTCTTTGTGATTACTTGCCTTAGCCTTCTCAAACCCCCCAGGTCACCAGGGACGTCTCCCCTGGCGTAGTCTTGACATACTCCTAAATAGAAAGGGATCTCCTATTAAGGTGACAGTGATAGGCTATTCCCAATTACGCCAATTATGTACCCACTTGCCTTGGGCTTTGGGGAAAGTACAAGTTGTGCTATAACAGGGCCAATCATAATGCATGATAAGGAGAGTTATGGACAAAACTATAGATTCATTATTCATTGAGAGGGATAAAAAAAAAACTCATTACATATTTAGTGGTTTTTGGTTAAATTTTCCACTCATAGATTATACACGCTTTGTTTTTTATATTTTTTATATGTAGAAATCTCAAATAATAAGATACACCCTTAAGATTGAACAAACCCTTCTAGACCTATGTCCTTGACGTTTGAAGCTTTAAATTCTCCTTCTTCAAGCCAGTGTTTTGAAAACATATTAAGATTTGATATTAAATTTTCAAAATAATATATTTTAATACAATATTATATAAGAATCATCTTATGAGGAGAAAACCATAAAACTAAGCATGCTTACAAGAAGAAAACACACACACACACACACACACACATGTATAATTGGTGGAAACAAAAAAACTTTATATTTGATATTTCATAGCCGAAAACAGAATATGCATAGACATTCTTCTCAACACCATTTAGAGCCAAAAGGTCTCTACTATCTTCTATCCAAAAAGGCCTCAAAAAATATCACAACAACTAATTAATACAATGATCCTCCAAGCTTTTACAAAGAAACAAGGCTAGCATCAATACTAGTTTGTTTCACATATCAATGAAGATAATACACATCTTTTGGAAAGAGAGCTTCGTCCTTAAACACATATTCAGAGAAAGTCCCTTCCTACAAGGGTAAAGCTTTTCTAGATAATTTGTTTACGTGTGCATTTAATTCCCTATAATTGTGAGAAAGCTCTAAAAACTTCATTTTTACCTATACATGATTGGACTAAGCACCAGATTCTCTATGTGACATTTACCATTTGCCTAATTCATTAGTAGCTTTGAATCTCTCATTACCTAGAGCCTTTCAGTACCTTGATCAACTGCACATTTTAATAATGAGCATAAGGGAAAAAAAATCAATCTATTATTTGTCCCTTGACCTGCTACATACTTTAAAAAAACATAATGATTTTATATCAATGCTACATTTACATGGATTTCCTTGACAATCATCGTGAAAAAAACCCATTGAATGGTGTAGTGTACCTAGGGAGGTACCCAAGGGGAATAATAATAGATAGGTGACTATGTATTTTTATGTATGGAGATCATCTATAGTAAATAAAGCTCGTGTAGTAGTGTGAAAGCAATAAATGTAAGAAGGTTGACTATAAGGTTATGTTGATTAGAAAGTTCCTTATCTACAATGTTCCTACAAGGTAGCTAGTGTTATATAAAGAAGTATAAAAAATGTAATGGGCATTGTGAAGAATATTGTAGTTGTAGAAAGCATCATTGCTTGATGAGTGGCGTTTCCATTCCTTAAGGAATAGTTCATGGTGTTACCCTACGTCAAGGATTTTCTCTATAAATATTTTGTGTTCACTATTTTGTTATCTATTGTGTGGGTTTGTTATGTTATTCTCGAGATTAAGAGTTTGATTTATTTCAAATCTATTGAGTCACACTACAAGTGGTATCAGAGCTATTTCTTGGGCCAAAAAAGGGAAGTTTTTTTTTTTTTCGTAGTTTTTTCAAGGGAAAAAAGAGGATGGCGACATTCAGATTGATTTCTGAAATTTTTGTGCAGAATTTGAAGAAAATGTTGCATATCTGAGTACCTCCTGAAAAAATGCCCAGGCTAAAAAAAACTGTCCAAATCAAAGTCCAGGAAGTGGAATTATCATTGATTTAAAATCAATTGTTTTAGGGCTTTTATGAGGATGACTGTGTGAATTGCAAATCAATTATCTTTTGATAGAGTGCTCATATTCCAGTCAAACACATACCAAAACTTGTAGAGTGGTCGTGACATTTACATAATTGTGGTTATAATAGCCAATCAGAGAATTGTTTCCCGAGTTATGATCATTTTACATTAGCCTCATTGAAAAGTGAGTTATTTTTCTAAACCCTAGTTTTGGTTGACATTTTTCTTCCAAGAAAGATGTGTTTTATAGGAAAAGATGGTGATCCTAATATTGAAGAATACATAAAATGGGTAAATTTAATTTCGGTAACTTCAATTTGGAAAATGATTCTATACATGAATTTAAAAGATGATTCTTTCATACGGTGGAACTCATATGGGCTTAACTATGAAGAGATAAAGTCACTTTCAGATGAGGAATGTGAGAAATTGTACTTAGATAGATGGTCTGATTCCAAGAAGAAGCATAATGAGATCCATAGGGGTTTGTTTTTATGTGGCAACTCTATATTACAGGTTCATGGATGTATTCTTAAAGAGAAGGTCATTGTTTCTATTATCCCTAGTTGGAAGTATAATCTCATCAATATTCACTTGGCTAATAGATTGCAAGTTCTTGCAAAACATATCCAAAGCACACGAGCTGAG
Organism: Picea mariana; assembly: GCA_032191745.1. Classification (NCBI taxonomy): domain Eukaryota; kingdom Viridiplantae; phylum Streptophyta; class Pinopsida; order Pinales; family Pinaceae; genus Picea; species Picea mariana. Next base: position 136,869 of record JASDQU010100251.1, on the reverse strand, counting down.
GATGAGACTATTCAAATTTTTAAAGATTTGAATCTCACCATGGATAAATATGTGTTGCATTCGTATTTTTATCTTATAGGTATGGATGATGTGGATGTTATTCTTGGATATCCTTGGATGGAATCAATTGGTACAATTAGTATTAATGTGGAAAACAAGTTTATGAAACTTTGGTACATTAAGAAAAAGAAAATCACACTACAAGATATGTCTCTTGGTAAACAAGAAGGGTCCACAGGCTCAACTAAATAAGTTATTGTAGGGAAAATAATTGCAAAGTCCAAGGTTGAATATGAAGCAGAGTCGCCCCCGATGTGTAGGGAAATTGGTGATGGAGTGTATTGTTAAGACACTCCATTGTTTCAAGTCACTGATTTGAAACCTCGGCTTACCTTGTGTGTCGTGTATGGAAAATCATGGGCACACCTAGAGGTTATAGTGGTAACAATTGGATAACACGACCCTGTGTCACGCGAGTACGTGCCCAACCAATTCTTGATTCCGCTAGTCAAAAAAATGTTAAAGTTCTTCTTAAGCAGTTAAGTGTGTTATGTATTCTTTAACTTTAGGCTACTAAAACAACAATTGCATGCATAAGGATCACTGAAAGAAAGACATCCACAATATACAAAAGAATTATCCCGGGAAACCCTCGTGGGGGATAAAACCCAACAAAGCTTATTCAATATAGATTCTTCAACAAGTACAATGTATCTCTCAAGAGATATCTCACTAAAATAGAAGATCCACCAAAAAAACTAACCAGAATAGAGTAGCACACGACTAGACCAAGATAGTCCTCCACGAGATAACCAAAAACCTTCACCAGAACACCCTTCCTATGTAGTTGCGTCACCCTTCCTCTGTAGCTACGTCACTCTCTCATACTTGCACACTTTTTTGTGTGAGAGAGATTGTTGTGTGTATTCTTCAAGTGAGGTACCTAGGCTCTTATAAATACAAGTTGTGCCCCCCAGAAATTAGGCCAGGGCCGACCTGTCCACTTTATCTTTCTAATTTACAATTGACTTGTTAAGGCACAATAGGGTCGACTTTTACAAAGGCACAATAGGGCCGACTTAAGAAATATAATATAATATTATTCTTTAGGGTTTTGACTTGGTCAAATACAATATGATTATAATAAGAATATCTTTTGAAGCTACTCAAACTTCAACACTCCCTCTTAGCAAGGAAGGTATTCTTCTAACATGATCATCACGACTGCTTCTGCTCTTCTGTACACTTGACCATTGAATTATTGAATTTCCATGTATCTATATTGAAGAAGTTTTGTAACCACATCAGCATCCATGGTCTCATCATCCATTCGAGATTTATGTCATCACAGGGCCAACTCACACAAAATTTGGCATCTAGTTCCATAATGAACTAGTAACTTCTGGTTAGCACACCAGGCAACTAGTCCATAATGACCATGCATCTAATCATGAGGATTATGTGATGTAGTGCACACACACTACCCATCTAGCCCAAGGCTAGGAAACACCTCCAACCACACAGGTTGGCCCACCAGCTAAAAAGTCGGGTAATTAACCAACCCTGAAGGCATGGCATCTGCTGACCTTGTGCGAGGTCATGCTGACTGGTGGCACAGTCAGTAACCTGCATACCATACTTTTTCACTGGAGTAACAGTAACTCGACGTACTAGAATTTTTCACTCGAGTAGCCCTCTTTGTACCGGAATTTTTCACTCGAGTAGCCCTCTTTGTACCAGAATTTTTCACTGGAGCAACAATAACTTGACGTACCAAACTTTTTCACTGGAGTATCCCTCTGTGTAACATACTTTTCACTAGAGTAGCAGTTACTCAACATACCATACTTTTTCACTGGAGTAGTCGTAACTTGCCCGTGAATGACCATTTGTTGCTTTTGCCACATGTTGAAGATGCTACCCTGGATCACAAATGTAACTCATCAGTCCCTCTTACTAGGGACGTCCTTCTAGACCACACCAAGCTTGTCTATGAAGTACACAAACTTCACTTTCAACAAAGGCTTGGTCAACACGTCAGTTATCTTCTCATCTGTAGCGACATACTGGAGCTTCACTGCTCCCCTATGTACCATATCTCTGATATAATGGTACCTAATCTCGATGTGCTTGGACTTGTCATGGAACATAAGGTTCTCTGTTAACTTCCCACAACTTTGGTTATTACACCAGATACAAGTCACCTCTAACTCAAGATAAAACAATTCTACAAGCAGCTTCCGAAGCCACACTGCCTCACTACTAGCTGAATAAGTTGCTATATACTCTTCTTCAGCTGTACCGAGCACCACACTAGTCTGCTTATTGTTGAACCATGAGATCATGGTTGATCCCAAATTGAAGTAACATCCAGATGTACTCTTTCAGTCTGCAACACTACCAACCCAATCTGAATCAGTAAAGCCTTGCAGGCTTATCTCATGATCTTAAGCATATCTAAGCCCATAATCAATTGTACCCTTCATGTAGCTCATCACATGTTTTGTTGCAACCAAGTGAAAACTTCTCAGCTCAACCCTATACTGAATCATTGTGTTCACCGCAAAACATATATTTGTTCTCATGTTCGTTAAGTACATCAACGAACCAATAATTTGTCTATAAATGGTGGCATCTACTATCTATGAAGATGCATCGCTCAACAACTTCAAATTTGTCACCATCAGTGTAGGCATGGCCTTGCAATCCATCATTCTGAATCTTTGCAAAATCTCACCATCATATTTTCATTGGTGAAGAAAAATCTCACTCAGTATCTGCCATACCTCTAGACCTAAGGAGTAATGCATCATGCCTAGGTATTTCATCTCAAACTCTTCAACAAGCTTCCTCTTACTCTCAATGATGAGCTTCTCGTCTCTTGTTAGAAACAAGTCATTCACATACAATAGTAGTATCACTGGTCCACCATCCACAACCTTGAAGTATAGGTTGGAATCTATTTTACTCTTGGTAAATCCCAAGCTCATCGGGAAGATGTCAATTCTACCATACCATGCTTTGGGTGCTTGCTTTAACCCATACAAGGATGTCTTCAATCTGCACACATGTGTCTGATTGTCATGTGTCTTGAAGCTTTCTGGCTGCTCCAAATACACTTCTTCTTCTATTATGCCATTTAGAAAAGTTGTCTTCACATCCATCCGGTGTACCTTCCACTTCTTTACTGCAACTAATGCAAGTATAGCTCTAATTGAAGTGTATCTTGCCACAAGAGAAAATGTCTCCTCGTAATCTATTCCTTCTTTCTGGGAGAAACCACATGCCACAAATCTTTCCTTGTACTTATCGATACTTCCATCCATTGAATGTTTCGTCTTGTAAATCCCTTGGAACTTACAACTGTCTTATCTTTCGGTCTCGGAACCACATCCCAAACATCATTCTTTACAATGGACTGGTACTCTTCAACCATGGCATCCTTCCATTATTTCTTCTTTGCATCCTCTTCATAACTAGTAGGCTTAACATTAATGATGTCACCTAGCAATGCCACATAGGTAGAGTAAGGTTGTGGCCTTTTTCTTTCTTTGAAGGATCCATCTGGTGCACCATACTTCTTTGCATCCTAAATAATTTCCCGAGCCCAAGCTAGTCTTCTCTTCCTGGTATTCATCTCTCGGGATGAATCTGCAGGTATCTGTGGTTCTTTCATATCATGATCTTATGGTACAACATCATCACCAATATATGTATCTGCAACTCTAGGAGCTTCGGGCTCCTCATCACGGATATCATATGAATGATGTTGCTTTGATCTACTGAAAGTTGTATCCTCATCAAAGGTGACATCTCTGCTAGTCTCAATCTGACGGTGACCAGGAATGTAAACTTTTTATGCCTTCAATGTCTAATAAATATACCCTTCTTTCCTGAAGGGTCCAACTTCAATCTCTTGTCCTTGCGGACATGCCCATATATTGGACAACCAAATATTCTAAGGTGGCTGACCTTTAGCTTTTCACCTGTAAACATCACTTCTGGTGTCTTGTTCCCAAGTACTATGTGGGGACTTATGTTCTGTAAATATACAACGGTCTTGGCTACTTCTTCCCATAGATGCATTGATAAATCTTGATCATGAATCATGGCCTTCACTGCTTCCATGATTGTACGGTTCTGTATTTCTGCTACACCATTCTTTTGAGTATTATAGGGAGTAGAGAGCTCCCTCTTAATCCCAACTTCCTTACATAATGGCTTGAATTCATTTGAAGTGAATTCTCCTCCATTATCTGATCTCAAAATCTTTATCTTCTTTTCATACAAGTTTTCAACAAGTTCCTTGAACTCTTTGAACTTGTTGAACACTTCATTTTTAGCTTTCAAAAAGCAAATCCAAGTTTTACATGAGAAATCACCAATAAATGAAACATAGTATACATACCTGCTAAGTGAAGCGGATGATATCGGTCCACACACGTCTGAATGTGTAATGTCCAAGGCTCCCTTGGCTTTGCTATCACTGCTTGGAAATGGTTTCTTCACGTTCGGTCTGTTAAATTTAGAGTTGTTATTAAGTTCTTTTCAATTTACTAGAGCATAATAGCATAAGTAGGATCACTGAAAGAAACACAATCACAAGGTACACAACATTTTATCCTAGGAAACCCTCGCGGGGGAGAAAACCTAGCAAAAATTTCCTCAATAATAGATTGTCAATACAATGCCAAGACTAAAGACCAAAACACTAAAGAATATCCAAGGCTGAGCACACACCTCTCTCTCCTTCTTGCAGCTGCATCTACCTTCGAAATATGCACAATTGTTGAGTGATTGAGTGAGTGAATGGATGAGGCGCCTTCCTCTCTTATTTATACTAGCTGAGGAGCGCTAGGATTATGTCTCTTCACTAAGCAGGGCCAACTTCTTCCAATAGTGGTTAAAACCACTTTAATAAACCCTAGGGGACTACTTCTCAAATACCACCATATGAGTATGTTTTGACCAATCCACAAAAGGCGATTTGGTCATACATAAGTCCCGACATGATCAATCCACAAAATGGGATTTGGTCATACATAAGTCCCGACATGATCAATCCACAAAAGGGGATTTGATCTATATAATAATAACTCAATTATATTTAGAATATTCTTTGTAGATACAATATTTCAACACTCCCCCTTAACAAGAAGGGTATTATACTGACATAACATAATACAACATGATCAGGGGAGAGAGAGGGCAACAACATCATCAACATATGGAACACTGACTGGCATATCTACAAATCATCGAAAGTTTGTCTCATCATTAATAACATCATCATTCACAACATGGAGTTGGAATAACGTCATCATCATTTGCATCAACATCAATTAGCATAACGCTAAGGCAACAACCTCATCAACACCATAATTAACATCATGAGGTTAGTACAACATCATCAACAACAACACGAGGATGGTACATCATCATCAACAACACGAGGATGGTACATCATCATCAACAATAACATGAGGCTGAAACAACAACATCATCAGCACGAGCCTGGGATAAATACACCATCATCATATAGCAAAAAAATGAGGCAGGTGCAACAACAACATTTTTTGGCACTCTTACAAACTGTCCTTACTGGAACTTCGAGATCTGCCCAGGAATCATAAGATTCCCTAGGATATAGAATCCAAATGGAGCTATCACATGGTACTCTAGTAGATCGTCCTTACCGGACCTTCAGGATCTGCTCAGGAATCAATAGATTCCCTAGGATATAAAATCCTAATGGAGCTACCACTATTGCCCACAGCTGGCATATGCATGCACATGTACTCCAACAGACCATCCTTACCAGACCTTCAAGATCTATCTAGGGATGATCGGTCCCCTAGGATATAAAATCCTAACTGAGCTATCCGTTGTTGGTCAGGATACCATAATATCATCAACATCACTCCCCCTTTCAAGGGAGGTCCTTTCAGACTATACCAAGTTTGTCTCGAAAGTATTCAAAATTTACACGAGACAAAGGCTTGGTCAACACATCTGCAACTTTCTCATCTGTGCCAACATATTGGAGCTTTACAACTCCGCTATGCACCATATCAGGAATGTAGTGATACCGGATTTCTATGTGCTTCGACTTATCATGGAACATTGGGTTCTCCATCATCTTTATGCAACTCTGGTTATCACATAGAATCACGGTAGCTTCCATCTCTAGATCGAATAGACCTGTCAACAACTTTCGAAGCCATATGACTTCACAACTGGCGAAACATTCAACAATGTATTCTGATTTTGCCGTGCTGAGAGCAATACTGGATTGCTTCCTACTCTGCCATGAAGTCATGGCTGACCCCAAACTGAAACAACATACTGAAGTTCTCTTTTTGTCAGAAACACTTCCATCCCAATACGAATCAATATAACGAACAAGTGTGAAGTCACGATCTCTAGTAAAACAGAGACCAAAGTCCAATGTACCCTTAAGGTATCTCATCACATGCTTTGCAACTACAAGGTGAACATGTCTAGGCTCTACCAGATACCGACTCAAGGTGTTCAAAACAAAGCACATATCATGGCTGGTATTCATCAGATACAACAATGAACCAATAATATGTGTGTACAGAGTAGCATCAATCAATTATGACGAAGTATCGACCAAGAGATTCAACTTTGTTTCCATGGGTGTATTCATGGCTTTACATTCCAACGTATCAAACCTCTTTAGTATTTCAACTGCATACTTCCCTTGGTTAAGGAAGATATTCTCTGGGCTCTGCCAAACTTCAAGACCTAAGAAATAATGCATCAGGCCTAGGTATTTCATCTCAAATTCTGCAGTGAGCTTCTTCTTACAATCAGTGATGAGATTTTCTTCTCTTGTTAAGAATAAGTCATCCACATACAACAAAAATATAACTGGTTCATCATTCATAACCTTGAAGTAAAGGTTAGAAACAACTTTAATCTTGGTAAAGCCCAAGCTTGTCAGGAAACTATCATTTCTTCCTTACCAAACTCTCGGAGCTTGCTTCAATCCGTACATATGCTTCTTCAACCTATAGACACAAGTCTTTCTATCTTCAACTTCAAACAATTGTGGTTGTTCCAAATACATTTCTTATTCAATAATGCCATTTAAGAAGGTTGTTTTCACATCCATCTGGTGTAACTTCCACTTCATCTTGGCTGCAAGAGCTATGGTGGTTATGATAGAAGTGTATCTGGCTACAGGAGCAAATGTCTCTTCATAATCAATGCCTTCCTTTTGAGAAAATCCACAAGCTACACATATTGCTTTATGTTTTTCAATACTTTCGTGTGCATCATGTTTTATCTTGTATATCCATTTGGAAGATACCACATCTTTGTTCTTTGGTCTGGGAACTATTTCCCATACGTCATTCTTTATAATGGATTGGGATTCTTCTGTCATGGCATCCATCCATTCTTTCTTCTGAATGGCTTCTTCAAAGCAAGTAAATTTTCAATACAATGCCAAGACTAAAGACCAAAACACTAAAGAATATCCAAGTCTGAGCATGTGCCTCTCTCTCCTTCTGCTTGTAACTGCAGCTATGTTCAAAAGATGCGCACTTGTTGAGTGATTGAGTGAGTGAATGAATGAGGCGCCTTCCTCTCTTATTTATACTAGCTAAGGGGCACTAGGGTTATGTCTCTTCACAAAGCAAGGCCGACTTCTTCTAATAATGGTTAAAACCACTTTAATAAACCCTAGGGGCCAAATTCTCAAATACCGCCATATGAATATGGTTTGAACAATCCATAAAAGGGGATTTGGTCATACATAAGTCCCGACATGATCAATCCACAAAAGGGGATTTGATCTATATAATAATAACTCAATTATGTTTATAATATTCTTTGCAGTTATAATATTTCAACACTTTCCTTATGCGCATCCCTTGCACATGCCTTCATGGTCCACTTGGATTTATGGTAAACCTGTCACCATCTTGCTCATGATAGGTAGGGATTTATAATGTATATGGGAAAATATTATATTCCATAGTTCACTTGGAGTAATTGTATTATGTACAAGTAATGAAACTGAGTGTCCCTTTAGCTTATATAAGCCTCCTTCTTGGACACCAATCACTACAACATGATCAATAGATTTTCCTCTAGGCCACATGAGGACTTCTCCATCAATGAAAGCAACTATGAATCCTTTCTCATCTAAAGATGAGATAGAAAGGAGATTTTTCTTCAAACCAGGTACATACAACACATCCTTCATCTTCACAGGTTTTCCAAAGTCTAACTTGTAGGATGCTTCTCCTACTCCTTTAATGGGATATTGATAGTCATCATCTAGCTTCACCTTGTGAGGTGAATCTTTTTGAACTAGATATGACATAGATTCCTTATAACCAGTCATGTACTTGGAAGAACCACTATCAATAATCCATGTGTCACTTCCATAAGTGACTATACCTGTAAGAGCTGACATCAAAACATATTCTTCACTTGGGTCTTCTTCTTTGGTTTTCTCATGATCATGTTCATCATCTTATGCAACATGAGCATGATGTCTTTTATACTTTCCTTTTCTGACCTGACCTTTGATGTTGGGACAATTTATGGCAATGTGTCCCATCTTTAGACAAGTGAAACATATGTAATTTGAGAAATCCTTCTTGAACTTATGAGTCTTTTGTAATCCACGAGGTTTCTTATATGAGTGGAGTTCCTTCTTGCTCTTTCCTTTTCTGATATGTGTTGCTAGGACTTGATTTTATTGATCACCTAGTTTCTCTTCTTTTGCTGCCAATCTAACTTCTTCCTGAGTACAATCCGCCCTCAATTTGATAAACCTTGTTAGCCTTCTTCTTGAACATATACCCTGAATGAATGATTCCCAAGATCTGGGGAGACCATTCAATGTAGTCATCACCAACTCGGCTTCTTCGATTGTGTCTCCAATGGCTTATAGTTGTTCTTTGATTTGAGACACTCTTGTGAAGTATGATTATATAGTTTCTGAAATTTGCATCTTCATATTCTTGAGTTGTGTTCTCAAGGTCATATTCTGGTTGATATTCTTGCCTTCATACAATCGAGATAAAGCATCAAACATTTTCTTGGGAGTTGTCAATGATGAGACACAGAGAATCAAATGATCCTTGATAGAATCAACAATGATTATCTTCACCTTCACTAGGTTCTTTTTGTACTTTGCTTTGGCCTCATCTTCATTAGGTTATGGAACTTCTTCTTTTATGAAACCTTCTAGATCATTTTCTTCTAGAATGAGCATCAATCTGTACTTCCATGCTCGAAAGTTATTGGCACCTTCAAGCTTCTCATCAAGCTTGGTATTGGGTTACATCATGTGATTGAACAATACAATAAGAAAAAATAAAAGATTTTCAAGAAAAATTTTTGTACTTACCAGAGTGTACTATGGCAGGGTGATCAATTCCAACTTCAATTATGCATCTGCAAAGACGTCTTGAACTAGGGTTTATGAGGAAACCCTAATTTTTCAAAATGTGAATTTTTGAATTCTACTCCGAGGGAAAGGTGAGCTCTCCTTAGGCAAACTTCTTGGTATAATTACTTTGACCAACGTCCTCCAGAAAGTGGGTGAAATTACCTTCTAGGGTTTTGTGCAATTGCAGGCAGTTGCAACACTAGTTGTGGTTTTCAAAACTTCGTCAAATTGAGAATCTAAGCCCAAGGAAAGGTGCACTAGAATTAGGAGAGTATCCCTATGGTCTTCGTTTCCCCAATGATCTCTTCTAAACTGTGCAAATGGATTCTTTCAGGCCCACTCTGATACCATGTTAAAATTCTTCTTAAGCAATTAAGTGTGTTCTATATTCTTTAACTTTAGACTATTAAAACAATAAGTGCATGCATAAGGATAACTGAAAGAAAGACATCCACAATATACACAAGATTTATCATGGGAAACCCTCGTGAGGGAGAAAACCCAGCAAAGATTCTTCAATATAGATTCTTCAACAAGTAGAATGTCTCTTTCAAGAGATATCTCACCAAACAAAAAATCCACCAGAAACCCTAACCAAAATAGAGTAGCACACCACTAGACCAAGATAGTCCTCCACCAGATAACCAAAACCCTTCACCATAACACCCTTCCTACGTAGCTGCATTACCCTTCCTCTGTAGCTGCGTCACTCTCTTAGACTTGCACATTTTTCTGTGTGAGGGAACTTGTTGCGTGTATTCTTCAAGTGAGGCGCCTAGGCTCTTATAAATACAAGTTGTGCCCCCCATAAATTAGGTCAGGGTCGACCTTTCCAATTTATATTTCTAATTTACAATTGGCTTGTCAAGGCACAACAAGGTCGACTTTTACAATGGTACGATAGGGCCGACTTTTACAAAGGCACATTAGGGTCGAATTAACAAATATAATATAATATTATTCTTTAGGGTTTTGTCTTGGTCAAATACAATATGAATACAATAAGAATATCTTTTGAAGTTACTCAATCTTCAACAAAAAAAAGAAGAAGCAAAGCCTATAAAAGCATATGAAACAAATCCCTAGGAAGGGCATAAAAAGGAAACCAAGGAGATAAAAGACTCATAGGAACACCGTGTTGAAGAGTGCAATATTGAAAAACCTAGAGCTAGGGATGATGTATATTATCACCCACACCACTCGGAGAAACAACAATCATCAAGGCAAGGGCGTGGGAATCAACAAACTTATTATGGACCAACATGGCACCAAAAAACGTAATGTAAATAATAACCATGCATGCAGATTTCATAGTAGCACAACAAGAAGCAATCAAAATCCATATCAAGGTGGCAAGGAAGTAGTTGGACCCCATGTTCACATTTCACTAGGATAGATGGATGTTCATACTTGGTACCAACCAATTACATTGTTTAGTCGATCATATTATATGACTTCTTCCCATGTTTTAGGATGAAGCATGCGAAGGAGGATGGAATGTAATGTACCTAGGGGGAATAATACGAGGTACCCAAGGGAAATAATAATAGATAGGTGACTATGTATGGAGGCCAACTCTACTAAATATGGCCCATGCAGTAGTGTGAAAGCAACAAACATAAGAAGGATTATCATAAGGTTCTACCTATTAGAAAGTTCATTTTTCTTAAATGTTTCTAGGAGATAGATAGTATTATATAAAGAAGTATAAACAATGTAATGGGCATTGTGAAGAATATTGTAAATGTAGGAAGAATTATTGCTTGAGTAGTGTTTTCCTTCCTTAAGGAATAGTTCATGGTGTTACCCTACCTCAAGGGTTTTCTCTACAATTATCTTGTGTTCATTATTTTGTTATCTATTTTGTGGATTTGTTATGTTATTCTCAAGATTAAGAGTTTGATTTATTTCAAATCCATTGAGTTACATTGCACTTAGTTTTATTAATCTTCTTCGAGCCTTTAATTTTTCAAGATTCCATGACCCTCCATATGCAAATCAGATCTTATGAGCTACCTATGAAAGATTTAAGTCTTTTTTCTTAAAAAATCATGTTGTTTCTTGAAAGCCAAAGTCCCCATAGAACAAAGCAAGGAAATGACTTGTCAGTTGCCAAAATTTTGTCTTTATTGCAATTTTCAAAACTATCCAACTAGGTTTGTTTTTCCCACATGTTATTGCTATTTGATAGCTTCAAGGATTCATTCCAAACTTCCCTCGCAAAAGGGAATTGCACAAATAGGTGGTTTATTGTTTCGTCGTTGCTTTTGCACATAATGCATCAGTGTGGGCCTTGTAAGTTTCTTTCCTAACCATTGTCCTAGGTTAAGATTTTATTTGACATTGCTAGCCACATACAAATCCTAGTTTTAAAGGGACTGTTAAGTTTCTATATTATTTTCCACCACCATTTTTTCTCCCCTACCCCTTCTTCTTCCATTTTAGTTGCAAACCCTGGCTTAGTTATATATGCACTCGATCCTTTGTTTTTTTAACCATTTCAATTCATGTTCAAGATCACTAAGCTTTAGGGCAATGTGATTTAATTGGAGAGTATATTGATTCCATTTTTTGGCAAGATCATTCTGCAAATTTAGATCACTTGCATCCTTCCATTCTTACCCCATTGTGAAGCCAACATTTGGGATTTTGAATCTATGAAACTATAAATTTGGAGATTATGAAGAGCAACAAGCAATGGACTTGATAGTTTGAAATTTCTAAAGCACCCAATCCAAGGATATTCACATATCTTGACCTTGTTCCCTTTCCCTGCTTTCCTCGCTAACCATTTTGCAATGAAATGAAAAACCTTGACTAGAGCTTTCCAAATTGTTGAGGCCCCTTTAGAGTACTTTCTTTTTCTCCTTAGGCACTCTTCTATTGGACCATCTCCTATATAATTTTCTAGCATCAATTTTCCCCAAAGGCCTTCATTTTGGATCAGTCTCCATATGCTCTTTGCTACCAAAGCTTGGCCAAATAAATATATGCTAATTGAAACACCTTTGTTTTTTTTTTTTCTTATGGTTTTGCCCAACATTTCTTTCAAAGTACGTGCCAAAGACATCAAATATACCATGATATATACTTTACAACACTAATTTTAGCAAAATAAACCTGCCCCCTCAAGATAACCATCTAAAAGACCAATTCAATACCTTATCCTCAATTTTCTTGTACATGGAAAACCAATCAAAGAATTTGTAATCATTAGCTCTTAAATGGAAATCTAGGTGCTTAATTCATTTTTATCCAAAGGAATGGAAGAATACGGGATAATTTGAAGGATTTTCCTTTCCATATCTTCTTGCAGCTCATTAAATAGGATAGAGGATTTTTGAACATTTACTTCCATTCCAATTGCATTGCAATAAAGGTTCAAGGTTTCTTTATACTTGGACATTTCTTGATTTGTACCTGCTCCAAAAAGCACCACATTATCTACAAAAAGAAGATGAATAATGTTCATTGAGCCTACAACTTTTATAGCCTTTAATGGCCCTTCTCTTTTTGAAGCCATGATCGATCTACTCAATCCCTCTGCCACCAGTAAAAAAAGAAATGGGGATGATGGGCATCCTTTCCTAAGACCTCTTGTGGCATAAAAGAAGCAAGAGGGAGAACCATCAATGGGAAATGCAAAATATATGGAAGAGAGGTATCCCATCACCTAGTTCACAGTTTCTTATTCATCCTTATATGAATCAACAATAGCCATAGGTACAATTAGCGTACCTTATCATTCCAAATCAATTTTCATTACTACTGCCATGATTTTTTCCACTTTGATAGTGTACATGGCCACCTAGATTGAACCTAATGCATTGTGTATTTTTCTATTGAAGAGGAACTCAAATCGTTCTTCTCATATAAACCTTGAGAAAATAACCTTCATTCTATTAGCTGATATCTTTGAGATGATGTCATATACTAAGTTGCACAAAGGTATTGGCCTATAGTCATCAAATGAACCACGATCATTCTTTTTAGGTATCAATGTTATAAATGTAGTATTTAAAGTTCCTAAAATATTCCCAAAATTTCTAGACTCTTCCACAACTCAAAACGGGTCTTCCTCCAACATATCATAAAAGCCTAAGCAAAATGCCACTATCCACGTGTCGAGGCCTGGAATTTTTACTTTCTCAAAGGAGTTCAAAATCAATTTTAGTTTGTCCTTTGAAATTTTAGCTCATGGATCTTCATTCATTTGTTCATTAATTAGTCTTGGAAACAAAGCTACAACCTTCATCACTTATCCTATATTAGCCCTATCATGTTCTTGAAACATAGACCTAGAGTATGCTTTGTCATCTTTGACTATTTATAGAAAGGAGCTTTCTCTTAAGCCATCTAGAAAATTTATCTCCCAAATTGTATTTACATTTTTCATGTTTAACATAATTTTGGAAAACATTATTATTTTTATCCCCTTCTGCCAACTAAATAACCATGCTCTTAAGCCTCCATTATGCCTCCTTCTTTTTTCCTTCCATCATATGTAGTGTTTGATACTATTCCTCTAAAAAACACCTTTAACATTATTCTCAAACATTCAACCAATTTTCTCCTCAACCCCCTTCAACTCTTTTTGTCTTCCTTGGCCCTTTTCCAATCCCATTCCACTACTACTTTCTTCACATTACTCGGTTTTTTAGAAAATTGAAACATTATTGCCTCTCCTGTATTATTGTCACATTTCTACCATTTTTGAACTACCAACTCTCTAAATTCTTCCTCTTATAATTGTATGATTGAATTCGAAGGGGGTTGGAGGTTTTTGAGCTTCAGGTTCAATTTGGAGTAAGATGGAAAATGATTTGAAGACTATCCAGTCCAACCTAGGATTTTAGTCTATCTACTTCCTCTACAATTATTTCTTCAACCAAAAATCTATTGATTTTTTCTATAAATTTACTCCCTCTCCTTTCTAGAGTTCATCCAAGTAGGAACCACCTGAACAGGTTCCACATCAATTAGATTAAGATTCAAAGATATGGATAAAATAATTTGCTAGAAAGTCTTGCCTGGTAGTTTACTCCCTAATCCTCCCCCCCCCCACCTTCATGGTTAGATTATGATCCCCCCAATAATAATAATATCTCCTTTTGGACTTCCTTGAACTAGAATCTTATCATAGTAAGCCTCCGTATCTCCATAAGGCCCATATCAATTTACAATGTTGAAAACCTTCCCAACTCAGACCTACATTCCACCTAGAATCATGTACACAACATGAAAGTAGATACAAGGTCAATGTTATTATTTGATGAAAACCGGTTTTGGGGGGTCCTTCAAATCGATTTTTATGTGGGTTCAATCCTCAGACCCGTGGGTTATCTACTCACACATAGATTGATCACGTCCATGGCAGCAATAAATCATAGCCAACCTCCTCCTATTCAACACCCTGGATTTCAATGGCGCTTTTCTTCAGATCTCGTCTCCGTGAAGTTCATCTCTCACCCGGTCTTGTTCTATCCACGATCTGTCACTCCTCGATCTCTTTCTCAGATTTTCTACGTTAGGGTTATAAAAGGTATGAACTTCATTCCTTCTCTCGATCTCTCTCCTTATCGTCTAATTTAAGTGGGCATTAACATAGATAACAAGAAAATTAAAAGATCACACACAAAAAATAAATAAATCACACGCTAAATGTATTAGATTCGAGCTTGAATGCTTCTGATCTGGTTACATTGTTTTATGGGATTTTCTGCCATGACTGCCCTCTATGCCCGCATGATTTGCAATTTAAATAAGAAAACAATACAACCCCATGGACTATCTTAAATCCACAATTATCTATAACAATTCCCTAAAATTGCTAACTAATTGCTCAAAACAACAAATTACAGCCAACACTGATCCAGGTGGATATTGGTGGCCACCCACCTATTCCACTTGGACCCCCACCATTGCTTCTTTCAGTTTTTCAGTTTTCGCACAGTTTACTATTTTTAGCAGTTTTTTCGGGTCCTGAACTTCCGGGGCCATTTTGAGGCCCTAAACGATATTTTTTGGGGTATGTTTCTGTCACAAAATATCATCTATTGATGCTATTTTGTCTGAAGCATTGTAGGCCTCGGATAGATCTTTCCAACGAGCTATCATACGCCTAAAACGAAGATTGTATGCAAAAGTTACAACCCCGGGAAGTTGATGCACCAACTTACCCAAACGAGGCCCACGTGACTTTTGGCGCTTCATCTCCCAGGGTTAGGTTTTTGGATGTCTAGGACTTTTGGCACTCCCATTTATTGTAAAAGGGCCTTCAGAGCCTCATTGTAATCATCTTCTCACGGATGCGAGTAGCGGCCACATCTCTTCTCAGAGATAAGCTACCAGTGCCCTAGCTAGTTTATTTCCATTTTGTCTGTAAGCATATTTCAGTCATTTGTTATTAATGAAATGAAGTCTTATTTCCGCCGCATCTCTGTGTTTATGTGTATTTCTGTATTTCATTGTGTTCCTACATAAATCCGGATCAGTGGTATCAGAGCGGTCTGCTCATTCTCGATCCTTCTTTGCATGTCCCCAACGAGATCGGGGTATAAGGAGTTGGGGCTCGATCTGGTTGAACCTTTGCAAGATTAGCCTTGCAAACCCCGATGACCGCCCATGGGGGAAGAAAATAAAGATGAGGGAGAAGGAGATCCTATCAAAATGTTGCTCGAGGAGGCCCTAGAGAAACAAAGGAACGCGATGATGGACAACTTTGCCTAGATTCTTCAACGGATTCTGACTGGCGGTGCATCGACATCCAGAAGCCACTCTGGAGGTGCCACTCCTTTTAAGGTACAAGTAAACTTTGACATTCCCATATTTGAAGGCCAAATAGATGCAGATGTCGTAGATAGATGGTTGAATCTGTTCGAAGGATATTTCTCGGTTCATGACTTTTCTGACTGAGAAAAGATTATTTTCGCACTCCTCAAAGCCGCCCCCATTTCAAGGACTGGTGGGAAACCTACTCGGAGCAAGAGGGCGAGGGAGAACCCTCTTTGTTCTCGGTCGCACCCACTTGGAATTCTTTCCGAGACGCCATC
>JASDQU010100251.1:105483-120284 GCA_032191745.1 Picea mariana | reverse complement strand
CAAGAATGAAGATGAAGATGAGAAATTTGCCAGGTCCAAGAAGGTTCAGAGTCCAGCATATACAACAGTGGTGGAGTTGTTGAGATCAGTCTCCAAGTGGGAGATTGTTGGTTGTTGATCAAAATCTGGACCAGGGGTCTAATTTTAGCTCAAAAATCAACATTCTCATAATTGCCTCAAAATGAACGTGAGCGTAACCCTCATCGTTGCGAACCCAACGCAACTCGTTTCATCTCAAACAGATGTCGGGAGCGAGAGATATCACGATCTGTCCAAATCGTCAAACAGGAAAAAAAATGGATGCTGACTGTGTTGTCCGTATAGTCCGTATGGATGCTGATGTGGCATGACCGTACGCTGATGTGGCTTGACCGTACATGTTGATTTGGCATAGGTGATGTGGCGGTTTCATATTGGCAGACTTGGGCGAATCATTTGTTGACACGTGGCAATTATTGGGCAAATGGTAAGGTGCCACGTGGCCCAGTCATGGGCTGCCACGTGGCACCCCTTTATTGGCAATTGGTTATTGGTTGAAAATTTTTATGGAGTCCGTGGGATTTGAACCCTAGACCTCCCCACCATGCAAAAATTTGGCAATGGCCGCCTTACCAGTGCGCCATGTATTGTTTCTTGTCAACTATATGTTTCAAAAATTATTTAAGTTTGAATGGTTGACATTTCGGCGGGTGGTCGGGCTGGGGCTTAGCCCCAGAACATGGTTGTATTATTGTTACCATATGACCCTTGCTACATGGAGATCATGTGCACGTTCATATCCAATGGTTTTAAGCAAATGACAAAGCCCCGGTCCTAAATACAACACCATATGACCACACATGGGCGTGCGCATTGTTTATTCAAACAATTTGAAACGGTTCAGTTTTAGCCCGAGGTTTTATCATATTACCATATGACCTTAAACCTTAGCATGGGGGTTTGGTGTTGGTTTCAACGGTTGTGCAAAACGACCCGCCACTTGTCATGGTTATATTCACCCTTGGAAACTCATCCCTTTTTGCTTTTGCGAGAGGTAGTATGGAGGACCTTGTGACCGAGAGCTTGGCGGTTAGGGGCTGGAGGCGCCCTAACCATCCTACAGTTTGGACCATTTTTCGGTTATGTGCGGTGCTGGGTTTAAACATGAATTTGGAGAGTGTTCTTGGTTCAAGCACAAAGAGGTGCGTTTTGGCGAACCAGAGCCAGCAAGCTTGAAGGAAGAGAATGGCAGGAGGCCTATCTTCTTCATTTTTTGGCCGAATGAGGTGCCGTAAAAGCCCAACCAGGGGTTTTTGGACGTCTTGAATCCATTGGCACTGTTATCAAGGCCATTTGAAGACTTATTTTGCAGGTTTTTAGCCATTGAAGTTTCAACAAGCTCTAGGGAGCTTGAAGCCCTCATTGATGGAGGACATGTTTTGGTGAGCCTATGTTTGTTTTCTGTGATTGAATAATCATTTTTGGCTAATTGTTATGCTCTGAACACATTGGGATAGGTTTCAGAGGCTTTTGAGGACTTTTACAAGTGTTTTTTCCAAAGAGAATCTCAGTGAAGCTTATGGCCACATGTAGAAGAGGTCATGCCTAGATGAGCCATGATCCGTTTTCAGAGTTTTATTAGTCATTTTTGGGGTTTTTATGTGTTCTGATCTCAATGGTACAGTTTGTTTTTCCATTGGAGTTGAGCAGAATCTTGTAAAATAACTTTTGACAAATTAATCTTAGAGAGCCAAGTCCATTGATGGAGGCTCAAGGAGATGTAGCCCGGAGGGGGGTGAACTCCTTTATCATGTTGTGATTGTTCTGAGTTTGATGGTTTATTTGCTGCAAGTTATGTTGCTGTGTTTTTTTATTTAAAGCACTTATTTAACCATCTAAAAGAACATATCCTCACATATAAGCATTTACAAGAAGATACATGAACTTAACACATAAGTTTATCTTGCATATTTTAACACATGAAGCAAGGTCCTGTAAAGTTTATTTTAATGAAGTAGAGGGTGCTTGCATAACATAACAAGTCATCCTTCTATTTTCAGATCAGGTGGTATCAGAGCATAGTTTGTTTTGCTCATGTGTTTGCCATTGATAGCTTGAGATTTAGCTGTTGGTATTTGTGCAAGTTTTGTGTTGAAGTTGGATATCTTCCAAGGATGGAGGAAGCTTCAAGCATTAATAGTTCTCATACATCTTCATTATCTAAATTCTTTGACAAAGAAGAGATACTAACCATGAAAGATTTGATGAAAGAGATGTGTGAAGACAAAAATGAGAGCATTGCCCTTGAAGAGCAGTTGAAGGCCATGAAGAAGGAGAAGGACCAGCTTCTTGAAAGGTTGCATGAGATGGAGATTCAACTCCATGAGGCAAAGGAAACCCTTACCAACTACATGCATGAGCATGAGGTATGCAATGTTAGTTTATCTTCTAATTCCTCTCAAGATGAATGTTTTGGTGTTTTTGAAAAGCACACAAGAGGAATAGGGTCCAAGTTGTTGTTAAAAATGGGCTATGAAGGTAAAGGGTTAGGCAAGCATGCACAAGGCATTGTTGAGCCTATTGTTGTTGAAGAAAGACCTAGGTATTGTGGTCTTGGATATGAACAAAGAGATGGAGCAAATTCCAAAGTCGAGGAGACAAGGGAAAAAGTTCCAAGCATAAATTTTGTTTTAAGTTCACCTCCTCAAGAAGGCTATAAAGGTGAAAGTTCAAGAACTTTTGTTGAAAGTTCAATCCCTCCAGCATGCAAGGCTTGTGTTCAAGATGAATGCGAATGTGTGAAACGAAAGAGTTGTGACAGGGATGAGGACAAGAACACTGTTGTTGGTCTTCAAAGGAGAGCTTGTAACTCTTCAGATTCACCTCTTCAAAGAGGCGATAAAGGTGAATGTTCAAGGTATAATTCTACTTATCATTCAATTGCTTTTGATTATGTTAAGCATGATAGATTTGTATGTAAAAATGGAAGAAAGAATTCATGTACATATTGTGGTTTATATAACCATCATGTTTCAAAATGTTGGAAAAGATTGACCACTTTCAGGAAACTTTCTAAGCAAAGACAACGTGAAAAGAGGATGCAAAAGATTTGCACTCATTGTCAGAAGAGGGGTCATCTCATTGACCAATGTTGGACATTGCATCCAACCACTCATCCACAACATAAGAAATAGTTGGATAAAGAGATTGGCAAGAATGCAAGAGGAGATTCCATCATCGATGTGAGTTAAGATGATTCACAAGAGGACGATGTTCAGCAGAAAAAGTCACCGTTGAGTTGGCTTGGTAAGAAATGGTTGGATTTCTTGAGCAAGTAAGGCTTGCATTTTCTATTGTAAATGCACTTTTCAGCGTTATGTGTGCATTTATGGGAAGCATGATAAGTTGCAACAGTTTATCACAACTTGCATGATGCAAGTTGCATGTGAATGCAATTCACTTTGAAGGCCTTTTTGTTGTTGCATAAATTCGCCAGGAGGATGTAAAAGATGGATATGATGTTCACTTGTTGCAGCCATTTATCTTTTTCATTTCAACTCTTATGTACCCACATGTTTCAGGTTTATGTACTTATGTTTGTACTGGAAGGAGAGTTGAAGAGTCATGCGCATGCATTTGTTTTTATGTATGTGTAAGCAGTAAACCTGGTGATGGTTCATCATGAATGATTCATGATTGTAACATGATTGTGTATCATGTTTGTCGACTTGTCATTTTGGGAAGATTGAGATGTTTCAAATAAGTCTCAACTGGTGTCGATGATTGTCTGACGACTATGTTGTGTCGATCATGTTTTTCGACTTATGTTTAGTCGATGGTGTTTGTTGGCTTGTAAGTTGATTTTGAGTACACCAAGATGCAGGAAAGCACCATGTGCTTTGATGGAGTACAGGATGCGACAGTTTGTTTGAAGAACAAAAGATTTTGTTGGCATCATTTTTCAGTCTTGTATAATTTGTTTTCAAGATTGATGGTTTTCTTGGCTTGTGACAAGATGTCGCAGGAAAGTTTTTGCAGCCATTGGAGAGCTGATTTTGTTGATGTCAAAGAGATCACAAGAGGGACTTGATTCTCAGTGGGAAGGTTGGCAGTCTTCCAAGCACAGAGAGAACAGTGGGTCAACAACAGCCAGAGAGTAGTGGTTGAAGGACATAGTCAGTTGCAGTGCAGGGCATGTCAAGGTATTCAGGTGATTGTCGAAAAGACTTTTCAAGTAGAATCAGTTGATAGAACTTGAAAGCAGACAGATGATCATAAGCTTTTGTGGGTCCAAAAGCCTTTCAGTGGGAAGGTGTGATCAAAATCTGGACCAGGGGTCTAATTTTAGCTCAAAAATCAACGTTCTCAAAATTGCCTCAAAACGAACATGAGCATAGCCCTCATTGTTGTGAACCCAACGCAACTCGTTTCGTCTCAAACGAACGCCGTGAGCGAGAGATATCGCGATCTGTTTGAATCGTCAAACAGGAAAAAAAATGGATGCTAACTGTGCAGTGCGTATAGTCCATACGAATGCTGACGTGGCATGACCATACGCTGACATGGCTTGACCATACATGCTGACATGACAGAGGTGACGTGGTGGTTTCATATTGGCAGACTTGGGCGAATCATTTGTTGACACGTGGCAGTTATTGGGCAAATGGTAAGGTGCCACGTGGCCCAGTCATGGGCTGCCACGTGGCACCCCTTTATTGGCAATTGGTTATTGGTTCAAAAATTTTATGGAGTCCGTGGGATTTGAACCCCGGACCTCCCCACCATGCAAATATTTGGCAATGGCCGCCCTATCAGCGCGTCATGTATTGTTTCTTGTCAACTATATGTTTCAAAAATTATTTAAGTTTGAATGGTTGACATTTCGACGGGTGGTCGGGCTGGGGCTTAGCCCCAGCCTGTGGTTGTATTATTGTTACCATATGACCCTTGATACATGGAGACCATGTGCGCGTGCGTATCCAATGGTTTTAAACAAATGACAAAGCCCCAATCCTATATACAACACCATATGACCACACATGGGCGCGCGCATTGTTTATTCAAACAATTTGAAACGGTTCAGTTTTAGCCCGTGGTTTTATCATATTACCATATGACCTTAAACCTCAGTGTGGGGGTTTGGTGTTGGTTTCAACGGTTGTGCAAAATGACCCGCCACTTGTCATGGTTATATTCGCCCTTGGAAACTCATCCCTTTTTGCTTTTACGAGAGGTCGTATGGAGGACCTTGTGACCGAGAGCTTGGCGGTTAGGGGCTGGAGGCGCCCTAACCATCCTACAGTTTGGACCATTTTTCGGTTATGTGCGATGCTGGGTTTAAACATGAATTTGGAGCGTGTTCTTGGTTCAAGCACACAGAGGTGCGTTTTGGCAAACCAGAGCCAGCAAGCTTGAAGGAAGAGAATGGCAGGAGGCCTATCTTCTTCATTTTTTGGCCGAATGAGGTGCCATAAAAGCCCAGCTAAGGGTTTTTGGACATCCCGAATCCATTGGCACTGTTATCAAGGCTATTTGAAGACTTCTTTTGCAGGTTTTTAGCCATTGAAGTTTCAGCAAGCTCTAGGGAGCTTGAAGCCCTCATTGATGGAGGACATGTTTTGGTGAGCCTATGTTTGTTTTCTGTGATTGAATAATCAGTTTTGGCTAATTGTTATGCTCTGAACACATTGGGACAGGTTTCAGAAGATTTTGAGGACTTTTACAGGTGTTTTTACCAAAGAGAAGCTTAGTGAAGCTTATGGCCACATGTAGAAGAGGTCATGCCCAGATGAGCCATGATCCGTTTTCAGAGTTTTATTAGTCATTTTTGGAGTTTTTATGTGTTCTGATCTCAATGGTACAGTCTATTTTTCCATTGGAGTTGAGCAGCAGCTTGTAAAAGAAATTTTGACAAATTAATCCCAGAGAGCCAAGTCCATTGATGGAGGCTCAAGGAGATGTAGCCCGGAGGGGGGTGAACTCCTTTATCATGTTGTGATTGTTCTGAGTTTGATGGTTTATTTGCTGCAAGTTATGTTGTTGTGTTTTTTATTTAAAGCACTTATTTAACCATCTAAAAGAACATATCCTCACATATAAGCATTTACAAGAAGATATATGAACTTAACACATAAGTTTATCTTGCATATTTTAACACATGAAGCAAGGTCCTGTAAAGTTTATTTTAATGAAGTAGAGGGTGCTTGCATAGCATAACAAGTCAGCCTTCTATTTTCAGATCAGTTGTGGAGCCTGATTATCTTCCTGATTTATAGGTCTTTTACTTTCAGTCGTGTTTATACCCCATGAAGTATTTACACCCCAGAAGTATGTACACTCTTCCACGTGGGGGAGTGCAGAGGGGGGGGCTATTCCCCCGGCTGGGGGGTTGGGGGGCGAAGCCCCCAAAGCAAAAATTGCCTTATAAAAGTATATTGTAATTTCATTGTAAATCTGGACCGTTCATTATAAGGTCACAGATCTAACGACAGAGATTATGTTAGGGTTTTTTGCCCTAGAAGGCAACCCTCTTTTATGAGGGAAATGTATTGCGGCTATGGTTGATGGTGAATATTGTATTCTGAGAGAGGAGACTGTGAGAGAAAGAAGAGGAAGTTACAACGAGTTTTGCTGTAGGTTGTATCCCTTCATTTGCTGGATAATAATAAAGGAAGGACCTGGCAATTTCTCTGGTGGACGTAGCCCACACCGGGTGAACCACGTAAATCTGTGTCTCTCTTGTATTGTGTGTCTTTTGTGTTTTGTTTCTACATTTGTTTTATTTTATTGCTCCGCGGTCCTGTTTTTCTAACAGATTCCTCCCATAAAAGGATCATTGTATGGTGTTGTGCTTTAAGGGTTTTGATAATACATGAAGTATTGAACACTAAAAAAAAAACAGAAAAAAAACAAAAACCAATAATAGTAATCATAATCATATTTTATTTTATAACATTTAAAAAATAATTAATCTATGCTTTGGGCCCAAGAAAGAGCTCTGATATCCCTTGTAATGATCCTTAACCCTTAAACCTGAATCACAAACAAGATATTTGGAATGTTCAATAATTTATTTACTAACAAACCCTTTAAGGTAAGGCAACACCGTACAATGATCATTTTATGAAAGGAATCCACTCCTATTCACTTACCTCTTAAGTTAGGGAAACCTCTAAGCGAGCTAAACTCCAAATACAATACTCTTCCACACATGCACCTAAGGAGGACTCCATTTTGTTTATAGCTAACTAAAGAATCCTAATCATAACCACCCCCTAACTACTTGGTGGACCTCCTTTAACAAGGCCGCATTACATTTATTCCATGACAACTAACTAGTGGGCCTTATTTAATAACAACAACCATAGTGGAAAAACTCCACTTCGCATTGAATTGCCACCGTAATTGTACTATTACTACTCAAGTGGGCCCTTAACCCCCTTAGAGTAGTAACACAACATATGAATTTATGAAGCTCGAAACTAATGGTGAAACACAACATGGTTATTGGACTACCTAAAGTTGTTCCTCCTAATGGAGTATGTGAAGGATGCATGGTTCAGGTTTATGGTGGAGCTTCCTAGACTACTTCAACATGGTGGTTAGGACTTGTACACATGACCCTCGTTCATAGGCCTACTTTGACATTGGGATTAATACTCATCCATGGGACCCTGATTTATGGTTGTACATCTTCACTGTAAGCATTGAGGGAAACACTTTTCTAATGAGGGTGGGGTATTGGGATCCTCCCTAGGGGTGTAATAATGGGGTCGAAGGGCCCACTATAATAGTAACAATATAGTTATATCGGTCATTCAATGTAAATTGGTCTAGGTCCAATGGTTGTTATTATCAAATATGACCTACCGATTAGTTATCATGGAATAAATGCAATGCGAACCCATTAATGAAGGTCCACTAGGTAGTTAGGAGGTGATTATGATTAAGATTCTCTAGTTAGCTATAAATAAGAATGTAGTCATCCTTATGGGCATGTTTGGAAAAATATTGTATTTGGAAATTAGTTCAATGAGAGGTTGCCCTATCTTAAGAGGTAAGTGAACATGAGTGGATTCCTCCCATAAAAGGATCATTGTATGGTGTTGTGCTTTAAGGGTTTTTATAATAAATGAAGTATTGAACACTAAAAAAAAAGTAGAAAAAAACAAAAACCAATAATAGTAATCATAATCATATTTTATTTTATAACATTTAAAAAATAATTAATCTATGCTTTGGGCCCAAGAAAGAGCTCTGATATCCCTTGTAATGATCCTTAACCCTTAAACCTAAACCATAAACAAAATATTTAGAATGTTCAATAATTTATTTACTAACAAACCCCTTAAGGTAAGGCAACACCATACAATGATCATTTTATGAAAGGAATCCACTCCTATTCACTTACCTCTTAAGTTAGGGAAACCTCTAAGCGAGCTAAGCTCCAAATACAATACTCTTCCACACATGCACCTAAGGAGGACTCCATTTTGTTTATAGCTAACTAAAGAATCCTAATCATAATCACCCCCTAACTACTTGGTGGACCTCCTTTAACAAGGCCACATTACATTTATTCCATGACAACTAACTAGTGGGCCTTATTTAATAACAACAACCATAGTGGAAAAACTCCACTTCGCATTGAATTGCCACTGTAATTGTACTATTACTACTCAAGTGGGCCCTTAACCCCCTTAGAGTAGTAACACGACATATGAATTTATGAAGCTTGAAACTAATGGTGAAACACAACATGGTTATTGGACTACCTAAAGTTGTTCCTCCTAATGGAGTATGTGAAGGATGCATGATTCAGGTTTATGGTGGAGCTTCCTAGACTACTTCAACATGGTTGTTAGGACTTGTACACATGACCCTCATTCACAGGCCTACTTTGACATTGGGATTAATACTCATCCATGGGACCCTGATTTATGGTTGTACATCTTCACTGTAAGCATTGAGGGAAACACTTTTCTAACGAGGGTGGGGTATTGGGATCCTCCCTAGGGGTGTAATAATGGGGTCGAAGGGCCCACTATAATAGTAACAATATAGTTATAGCGGTCATTCAATGTAAATTGGTCTAGTTCCAATGGTTGTTCTTATCAAATATGACCTACCGATTAGTTATCATGGAATAAATGCAATGCGAACCCATTAATGAAGGTCCACTAGGTAGTTAGGAGGTGATTATGATTAAGATTCTCTAGTTAGCTATAAATAAGAATGTAGTCCTCCTTATGGGCATGTTTGGAAAAATATTGTATTTGGAAATTAGTTCAATGAGAGGTTGCCCTATCTTAAGAGGTAAGTGAACAGGAGTGGATTCCTCCCATAAAAGGATCATTGTATGGTGTTGTGCTTTAAGGGTTTTGATAATAAATGAAGTATTGAACACTAAAAAAAAACCAGAAAAAAACAAAAACCAATAATAGTAATCATAATCATATTTTATTTTATAACATTTAAAAAATATTTAATCTATGCTTTGGGCCCAAGAAAGAGCTCTGATATCCCTTGTAATGATCCTTAACCCTTAAACCTGAATCACAAACAAGATATTTAGAATGTTCAATAATTTATTTACTAACAAACCCTTCAAGGTAAGGCAACACCATACAATGATCATTTTATGAAAGGAATCCACTCCTATTCACTTACCTCTTAAGTTAGGGAAACCTCTAAGCGAGCTAAGATCCAAATACAATACTCTTCCACACATGCACCTAAGGAGGACTCCATTTTGTTTATAGCTAACTAAAGAATCCTAATCATAACCACCCCCTAACTACTTGGTGGACCTCCTTTAACAAGGCCGCATTACATTTATTCCATGACAACCAACTAGTGGGCCTTATTTAATAACAACAACCATAGTGGAAAAGCTCCACTTCGCATTGAATTGCCACCGTAATTGTACTATTACTACTCAAGTGGGCCCTTAACCCCCTTAGAGTAGTAACACAACATATGAATTTATGAAGCTCGAAACTAATGGTGAAACACAACATGGTTATTGGACTACCTAAAGTTGTTCCTCCTAATGGAGTATGTGAAGGATGCATGGTTGGAAAGCATCAATATGTTGCCTTTAAAACAAAGATACTCGGTTTAATAGTAAGTTTTAAATGCAATCACATGTCAATAATACATGGTTATGCATGAGCTTATGTTGCAAACTAACCTACGGGTTGAATGGGATATTTGATAGCTAAAGAATATGATACTAAGTGGTTGATGTCATGGACATTGAATGAGAAATGATATGATAAGAACCATCCTTATGCTATTTTATATCGGTTTAAATGTGTTGCTATGATATTGGGAAAGTGCAAGTTTTTCAGGTGGCATGACTACTTGAAATTAGATATTTGATGGCATAGCTACCAAAACACAGTGCCACAGTATGGTCCATGATAGGGTGTTGGCCCTAGTTTTATTAGGAGGGGTGGAAGCATTTCCCATCGCTTATCCTCCAAAACCTGGAGTCCCAAAAAATGGTGCTAATTCACGCTCCCTTGGACGTTTGGTGACCATTGTCAGTTGCCTCTAGGGAAACTTGGTCAAGGTAGTTGAAACTTCCGCTTGACTTGGGTTTTAATCTTGTAAATGTAGATCTTGACTTATTCATTGTTCTTTTGTATTAAATGCTTAACTCAATTACGATAACCTAGGCAAATGCTTCATTTATATTCTACTGTTGGGATTGGTGAATTTTTACTATTATGATTGGTGTACATGATTGATTAATTCATTATGAGATTTGTTGCACTTAAAATTTGGTCGCGATCATACATGAAACTTGCATTAGATGCGATGGTTGTTATCATTAGTACACACACGAGCTTTGTATGCACCATCTACACATACATACCTCATACGTGTACGCCAGTAGTGTTATGACATATTAAGATAATGATTATGCTAGTTTGTCATGGGTGTATTATGTCTTAGTATATAGATTAAGTTATTTGATTTGATTAGGTTAATGTGGTTTATTAATTTAATTAATTTAATGAGGTTTAGTGTTATTATTAATCTAATTGATTTGATTAGAGTTAATGTGGTTTATTAAGTTAACTAATTTAATGAGGTTTGATTTACGTATATATTTATACTGTATGTATGAAATGGATACATGTTAAAATTCAATGGATTATGCCTAGATTAGATTAAATGCTATTTATTGATTTATGATAGGCTGTCAGAGATATGTCAAGGAGGTCAGGGCTTTGATGAGGTGGGGGGGGGGAGGATGTTTTCGAGGGAAGGCGGTGGAAGGAGGAAGACGTGGAAAATGATTTCAAAGGTTTGGGGTTTGAAGCATTGGGTGGAAGGAATTTTGGTTTTGAAAGTAGGAGAAACAATATTTGACAGGATTGTGTTTTGGAGACTTGGGGTAATTTTGACTTGGATTGGGAGCTGGTCATACTAGAGTTGTGGTTATGGGACTTTGGGCATGGAGGGCCAGAAAACACCCAAGGCTTTCCTCAAGCTAGGGACTCGACAAAGCTAGGGAGATGGCGATGTTGCTGCTAGATGTTTGGGAGGATAAACATCCAATTTGGACAGTTTTGGGGTCAGTTACAAAGGACTATTTCAAATAGATTTTGAGGTATTTTACTATTTTAATTCCCTTAATTGGTTAAAATTTTATAGATTGCATTTGTTTAAATTTTATCATAAGAAAATTCAACATAAATCATTGTCTTGGAATTTAACAAAAACTCTTTTCTTATATTCATAACAATGCTTATATTGGAGAAAATTGTTCTCTTAGAATTATACAATTATAGAAATTACAATAGTGTTTAACTTTGAAACCTTGGTTGAAAGAGCTTCACACATGGTATCACCAGAGCTTGGTTTAAAAACTCAGGTCTAGGACCCACCTACACACTTAATTGGAAATTGTGTAGCATACTAGAAAACAACCTAGAATTTATTTAACAGCCTTAAGCTTGGAAAGAGCCTGCAACTTGTAACAAGGTCCCATATTGCATGACATATAACTTTTCCAGCCTTCAAATGTTTTTACACAACCCTAAAACCCTAAAAAATAACCCAAAAACCTTACAAGAACTACCCAAAGAAATCACGAAGAAGGGAGATAGTGCACCAGAAAAAGAGATCCTGCACATTTGTTCCAACCACCTATCCACTATCCACTTGTTCAAAGTCACCTACGAACCTGTAAGAATCTCCACCTGCATGAGACAAAATTTTAAGAGGGTTAGATGTCAAAAAGTTTAAATATGGGGAGAGAAATACAAGAACTAATTATTATTTTGTTTTGCAAATAAAACTAGCTATTATACTAGTTATTACAAATTATTAAAAAAATTATTTGGAAAAAACCTTGTGTGCGCTTATGTATTTATTTATTTATATATATGAAAAGCAAATTTAATCATATCTTTATGAAAAGAAATATACTTAAAAAATGGAGTGTTACATATGTGTGGCATTGGATAAATTTATTTATTTACTATAATGATACACATAATTTTTATTTTTTATTTTTTTTAACAAATGTTAAATAAAACTATATATATATATATATTTAAATTTAAATTTAAAATAAAAAAAGGGGTGGCCATGGCAGCCAATCCTTTCCTTTTTTCCTACCTTTTCGATGAGTCCAGCCCTATGCCATTGGCCATGCAGCGATAACCGTGCTTAGACCTCGACATGAAACCCTAAGCGAAGAAAAAAATGAGCGAGGAGCGTAAGTGCAGGGTTTGACCCATCTTGCTTCTTTTCTTTTGTTTCTTTTCTTTCTTTCCTTGTCTGAAAGGGGAGCAGACAAGGAAAAAAAGGTCTCAAAGGGAAAGTACTTGGGTCCTTCGCAAGAAACAACATTCAAACAAGTCCTCTTTGCAAGTATGTGGCAACAAGTCTAAAGGAAAAGGAAAAGTCATTCATGATTATGCCTTATATAGTCCTACATCCACAGCTCTCACTTGGTCATCTGATCTTTATGTGAAAGAACTGTTAAAAGTAAAAGAGAGGTTGGAAGCAGTAGAAGCTAAAGAGTTGGAAAGAGATTGTACAATCCATAGAATAATAGCCGAAAACCAGGATTTAGCAGAAAACAACAAAGTTCTGAAGGAGAAAGTGTCATTGCTATAGGAAGCTCTTCGAATGGGGAAAACAGAATGGCAACGCATGAAAGCGGAAGTGCAAAACATGAAGAAAATTGCAGTGGAGAATACAGAGGTGATGAATGCAAAGCCATCTCAGGATAAAGGGAAAGTAGTTACCCAAATAGACAACAATGAAGAGACATCAAAAGTAGAGAGGAAAGGAGATTCTGCAAAACTCTTTAAAACCTGGGCTCAAATTATTAGCAATCCTGCTAAGAGGGAAGGAGAAAGAAACATTCAGGTTGACAACATGCAAGATAGAGAAAGCAAAGAAAGACATGATAGAGCAACAAACATAATTATCAAGGGGGTGAAAGATTATGGGAAAAATGAATGTACTCTTGACCTTGCAAGAGACTTCTTGAAAGACAAGCTCCAATGGCAAGGACAAATATGTCAGGCATGGAGAGTAGGTAAGCCTAACGGTGAGAGGGCCAGGCCCATAAAAGTCATCATGCCCAACTTGTGTGATAAAGAGATCATTCTAAGCAGGAAGCAGTTCTTGAGGGGTTCTCGGTTCTTTCTAGAAGAAGACTTGACTGTAAGACAACAAGAGGAAAGGAGGGACGAGATGACAAAAGTTAGGGCAACAAGAGATGAGGGAAAAAGAGCATGGATTTGTAAAGGTAAAGCTGTGATAGCGCAATTTGGACCTCCTTCCAAAACAAGGCAGCAAAACAATAACAAAGAAGAGGCAACAAACTCCTCAGAAAGAAATGAGGAAGAAAGGTTAGTATGGGCAAGCAGGGACAAAGAATCAACTGTGAGTCTTGCATGCCAAAAAAAATAGCAATCAAATCATACCCAGGTTTCTTTAAGATTAGTTTGTTGGAACCGCAGGGGGTATCCATGGAGACGAGGACCTGGGTTAGGGCCTATTACAGAAGATAGAGACATAATTTGCCTCATAGAAACACATGAGCATGAAGGGTGCAAGACACCTTTGTTTGAAGGGTATTAAAAGATAGCAGTGTGGAACAAGGCAGCAGGAAATGGCAAAGGGCATGGGGGTATCATGGTATTAGTAAGAGAAAAAGAAGGTCGTTTAATTCAGCTAGAAAAAGAACCCAAATAAGCAATTTGTCTGGCTTAAAATATCAGAAAATGGAAATCACATCAGAATTGCAGCATGCTATTTTGCGCTGCAAGTTTCAAAAATCTACAAAAGTAGAGGGCTTGACCACAAAGATCCCTTTGCAGCCTTAAAAATAGACATTGCAATATATTCTCAGCTAGGTGAAGTCCTTATAGTGGGGGATTTCAATGCTAGAACTGCAGGTGAACAAGCTAGCATTCTTTGTTGCAAAGATGACGGTGACCCTATCTGGCTTGCAGAAGAGAGTAATCATCAGTGGGAACGAAATTCAGAGGATAAAGGATGCAATTTCTTTGGAGAACAATTGCTTACGCTATGTGGGGCTTTCGATTTAGTCATTTGCAACGGTATGACTAGATGGGAAAAGTTCGGTAATTTCACTTGCAATACTTACAATGGAGCAAGTGTAGTAGATTATGCAATTTGCTCGCATAACTTGTGTGGGAAAATGGAGGAAGTGTTGATTGGAGATCAAATTTGGGACTTAAAATCGGATCACAAGCCAATTTATTTAAGTTTCTCTTGGATCGAAAAGAAGCAATTAGGGTCAAAAACTCAGTGTGTTCAACAAA
>JASDQU010100251.1:79997-104725 GCA_032191745.1 Picea mariana | reverse complement strand
TTGTTTGCAAAGTTATTTGGAAGCATGTTAGAAAAGAAAATCAGCAAGTGGGCAGAAGAAAGAGAAAAATGTGCTAAAGGGCAAGCAGGTTTTAGACCTAAACATTCCACAGTTGATCATTGCATAACTTTAAGGCACATCATTGAAAAAGCTTGGGAAGAAAAGGAAGAAGTTTTTTGTTGCTTTGTTGATTTCAAAAAAGCCTTTGACACGGTTCCTAGGAATAAGCTTTGGAGAAAAATGGAGGAACTCGGGGTTCCTAGGCATTTGAGAGCAGCTGTGCACAGGATGTATGAAGAGGTGAAAGTCAAAATTAGAACTTCAACAGGCATTTTAGAAAGTTTTAGAAGCAATATCGGGGTCAAGCAAGGTTGCCCATTGTCTCCTACCCTTTTTGGGTTATATATTGACAAGCTTGAAGAGTGGCTAAATTCGCAAGGGGGTGACGGTGTCCATTTGGGCAAGTTCGTTATAAGGCTTCTTTTGTACACGGATGACCTTATATTGATTGCTAAATCAACTCTTGGTTTGCAAGAGCACTTATGTTCCCTTGAGCAGTTTTGTAGAAGGGTGGGGATGCAAGTCAATATTAACAAAACGAAAGTAGTGGTTTTCTCTAACAGAAGAAAACATAACCAGCATAAGTTCTACTTTGAAGGAAACATTCTGGAGGAAGTTGCAGACTACAAATACCTCAGAATTGACTTCAACAAAAAATTAAGTTGGGATGGTTGTAGAAAGAAAAGAACTTTAGGGGGTTGGAAAGCATTTTATTCTTTTCAAAACAGGTGTAGAGAGGCATAGCTGTGGGACTGGAAAACCACTATAACTCTTTTTGGGCTTCTAGTGATTCCAGTGATCCTCTATGGTTGTGAACTATGGGCCAGTAGCACAACCGATATGCAGTGGAAACAAATTGAGAACATTCATAAGCGATTGATTACAAACAAATTCAAAATTAAAAGTGCAGTTCCTTATGCTATCTTGTTAAGTGAAACAGGGGCTGCCCCTATTGAAGCAATTGCTATGGTGTGAGTCATAAGGTATTTGAAAAAAAATGAGCAAATGGAAGAGGGCATATGGCCTAAGGTTGTGTTTAGTGACAGATTGTGCAAAAGAAAGAAGACTTGGATGCAACAAAATAACAAATGGCTTAGTAAATGGGGCATTTGCTTGAGCATGTGTCCTACAAAGAGTAAAGAGATAAAAACTTTTGTTATGGATAAGTTTCACAAACATACTTGGGAGAAAGAGCTAGGGAGAAAGAAGAAGTACTACATTGAAGAGTTTAACCCCACTCATAACCATCAGCAAAAGGCGTACATAGGGGTCAATATTTCTTGGAGATCTAAAATTCTTATTGCTCAATTAAGGACTAATTCTCATCAACTCCGTTGTGAAACAGGGCACTGGAAAAGGCCAAAAGAAAGGTGGGAAGAAAGAGTATGTATTCTGTGCTCGTCCAGAAAAGTGGAAACAAAAAAACATTTCATTTTAGAATGTGAAGCCCTCAAAGATAGCAGGGAAAATTATGCAGATATTCTGGCAGCTAATTCTTGGGATAATCTATTCAGCAAAGAGTGTGTTGAGAAGCTGGGAGCGATTATTGTAAAACTTCACAGGAAAAGGGTCGAATACAAAAGTCAGATGGAAAAACAATCTGTCCCATAGGCTATTTTTAGCCTCGTGGACGTTAAAAATACTTTCTTTCTTTCTTTCTTTCTTACATAAGTGAGGAGGGGGAGCAACGTGGGCCTCATGCAAGGTCCCGCATTGCCCACCTCTCAATCAATTATTTTATGTTATTTTATTTTTATTTTTATTTATTTATTTTTATCTATTTTAATTAGTTTTTAATTATTTTTAAAATTTTATTTTATATAAGTTAAAAAATTATTTATTAGTTTTTAATTATTTTTAAAATTTTATTTTATATAATTAAAAAAATATTTATTGTAAAAAAAATCATTTATAATTAAAAAAATTATTTAAAAAAAAGAAAAAGAAAAAGAAAGAGATTAATATTTTTTTTTAAAAGTTATAAAAAAGATTATATATATATATACAAAGGATTTATATAATATGTGTGAGAAAATGAGGTTTAAATTATTGTGTCTAGAGGCACTCTATAATTAGGTATGAGGGTGATGTTGTAACATACATAACATTAAAAACTAATTAAAAAAAAAAAAAAAACTCAAATCCACTTCATTACACAATATATTTATATCTATGTATTTGAGATTTATTACTATAGATATACTCAACACTCATAAAATCTTTGTCTAAGTTGCCAGAGGCCGTGAGCTCAGCAGGGGATGAGCTTAATCGACACCAAGAGAGGCAATGTCCTATCCCACGAGGGTCTTCTTGACAGTAGCTCGACTCCTGCATTAAAATTCTCAGATCGGGCAGTAAATCGACTCCAACACAGGCCATGTGTATTCGTAATCTTCAAGACGCGCGTTGCTCATGTTATTTAAGCATCCATGTATTCATATTTTTTTTTTGTTTGTTAATTTGTGCAGGACCTGCGATTAACCTGTGGCTTGAGAAACCGCGACTCAGGGGCATCTAAGCCGTCAAAATCACCCGGGGATCGCACCCGGCCTGAGCCACACCAACCCTTAGCATGGTTGGATTTTTTGTCCCCGCAGGTTTCGAACCGATGACTTTAACATCACGGAGTGGCTTAACAACATACTCCGTCACCGACTGTCCTACACCTCGGGGACTCCATGTATTCATAATTGTCCAACTTGCGAAGCATGTGATTTCTATAATCCCTCTATTCTACAATGTTAACTTTTACTCACAAAATCAATAAATGTCTCTTTCAATGATTTTGTCAAACATGTGGCACATAATGATTTTAGTCTTCAATAGTCAAGCACATTAATGCATCTCTCACACATTTTCTCAATGAAACTATAAGCTAAAACACCGTGCTAAGTAAACTTGCAACGAAATATAAATGACAATGATAACTAGCAAACAATGAATACAATGAACACTTTGAGTTTGGTCCAATGACACAGGAAAAACATTAAAGGGAAAAACCTGTGAGAGAGAGTGTCTTGTTTATTATTATATGCAAAACTCAAAAATTTCTCTTCTCTAGCTTACAATAATAAAAGCAACAATAAATACTTTCAAACTTATCTCAATACACAAGCTCACTTCTTGAAACTCATGCCCACATATGTTAGAACAAGTGTATGACCTACAATACAGTTGCAACAATCAATGACAACATGAAATACTGTTTTTCTCCTTGGGAATCACGCCCAACGATCATTGTTCACTGTGTACAGACTTTATGGTATAGAAACAACAAGTTTTTACTTTATTCTTGTGCTCACAATCTGTTTTAAACTGTGTGCTTCCCTCACAACCTATACAGACTGATATTATTGTTGTATGATATTATCGTCTCTCTTAATCTCATGTGCATCTCACACACTGATGCCTTCTCTCTTGAAAAGCATGCATTTTATATTTGCTCACTAATGACCTAACCCTAACCTCCTTAACTTCTTTTAATCTAATCAATGTGATTCACTCTCATAATTAAAGGCTAGGATTTAACTTCTCGTTAAATACACTTTGAGTCATTAAATAATATAAAAGTCACTTTCTACTTAAAAATATAAAATCACTTTATAAAATAAAGTTATGACCACTTTTCACTTTATAAAATGATATTTATATGAGAAACCTTTTAATGTCCCTTTCATACTAGGCATTATCATATGAAAGGACATCCCAAGCTATAACTTTCAAACATTCAACATGCACAATCCCTTCAATTTTTAATTTATTTTATTGTATTCAAAGTAGTGATGAGTTGTGATATGATTTTATAATTCAATATGATAAACAATGTAATATATATATATATCTGTGTGTGCCAATTAAAAAAAATATTTTACTTACAATAAATAATAATTATAATAGATATTAGTTAAATATAGTTATAATAAACAACTAGCTTAGATCAATCTTAATTCCAAATTTATTAAGCATGGAGAGGGATCAAATCTTTGGAGGCGCAAACCTTTGCATCTCGAGAGATTTAATCCCTTACGACCTTTGGTAGATCCATGGGTAACACACACACACACACACACACACACACACATTTTCCTCGAAAAAGAGCACGAGAAACCCTCGAGTACTTCCCCACATTTTGTGGATGGTAAATGAGGTAAACCGTTTGGCCTGATTACAGGCCTAACCCGGCGGGGACATCAAGTGAGGCCCTATACAAGCTCCTGACCAGGGATTCGACCCCATAACCTCATTTGAGCAAACAACGACACTCATCCACTTCAGCTAACCCACCAGGATATATATATATATATATATATATATATATATATATATATATATATATATATATATATATATAATGGGCGAATAAATACCTTGTTTTTAAGGTTAACAAATGTTTTTTTTCTTACATATGATGTCAATATTATTATAGTATAATTACTATGATATATTAATATTATTATAATACTAATGTTGATAATTCTAAACTTATGTTAATGGGGTTAATGAGTTTATAGTAATTAATCAACATTATGTTTAGTATTATATTAATTAAGTTTAAAATTTATAAGGACATAAAGGGTTATAAGGAGGCGATTTGATGCATGTTAAAGAGGTAACTCAGGGTAATTGGTGGGTGCATGCAACAATGTTGGCAATGCAAAATGAAAACAATAGGGTACTTAGAAGAAGTTACCAAGCTTAGGTGTCTTTGACCCCTAACCCGTAGCCACTTCACCTTGAGTGAGTAATACTCGCTATGAGCACGTATAAAGAAAACTTACACTCTGTTAATGTTTTATGCCATTATTATAGTTCTTTGCATTTCAATAGATAAGAGCAACATAAGAACAAGATCACTGAGAAATACACATTCACAAGAGACACAACATTTATCCTGGGAAACCCTCTAGGGGAAGAAAACCCAGCAAAAACTTCCTTATTATAAATTGCCAATACAATGTCAAGATATAACTCAAACCAATACAGAAAGTCCTCTCCAAAAGATGCGTCGCTCTTCTCCCTCTCTCCAACTGGTAAGTCGCAACTTGCCTCTTAGAAATGAGCAAGTGTGTTGTATGTCAAAGTGAGGCACTAGCCTCTCTATATATACAAATCTGGCACGTGTGAAGTGTCTTCACTGGCAGGGCCGACTTCTCACTCTGGGTGGGTAAACCCACATTTATTATATTTCTGGGTCTCAATAATAACTGCTGGGGCCGACTTCTTATTCTACCTATTACAATTGTCTGTTGACCAATCCGCAAAAGGGGATTTGGTCCTAATACAATAATCGACATGATCAATCCACAATGGGGATTGATCCTATGAATAATATAACAATAATAATAAGAATACTCTTTGCAGTTACATTATTTCAATACACTCAACACTACATTTGTGTGTATGAGTTTGAATAAAACTTAGAATGCCCTAAACTTTACTAATGCACATTCGGTTATGATGCCCAATCAATTATTCAATATGGTTAGGACATAAGGAAAATATGGCTAGGGAGTATCGCTGCAAGAACCATCGACGTCGATGCTACCGCCACCATCACCCAAGCTAGCTCTTATATTGCGCTCTTTAGAGGCTATAAATGAGACACTAAAAGGGCACAAGGTTGTATATGTGGAAGTGAAGCCCCCTCTATTTGGGGTGGGTGACCTAGAAGGTTTGAGGAACTTAGAACGGGGACCTCCACTTGAGGACATCACTAAAGAGCTTTAGAAAATCATGTATGGTTAGAAGGAATGTGCAGATGCATGGTTAGAAGGAATGACAAGGTGTTTTGCATTGAGGGATTATGTTCCACTTCGAAAGCCAAAATAACAATCTTTCAACTTAGGGACAATGCCTTGAACTGGTGGGGTAACCTGAAAAGATGGTTGCACCTCACTCTATATACTGTCTCATGGGAGTTATTTGAGGAGGAGTTCAAGAAAAAAATATTTTCTTGTGTACTATGAGGAACAATAGGTAGGATTCTTTCATGCTCTAGTTCAGGGAAGTTGAACAGTGGAGGAGTATGATATAAGATTCATGGAACTAGTTAAGTACATCTCATACATGGACACCGATCAATAACAAGCATATTGTTCTATGTGTGGATTGAATCCTAAGATAAGGGCCATGGTGCGGATGTGGAAACCATATTCACTTGTTGAAACAATTGAAAGTGCTTGTTACAGAGAAGAACTTATGGATGTAAATGGGGGCATGAGTTCTTATATTTTGTGGGGAAGGCCCCTCAAACCTTCTCCAAGGGAGGAAGTTCTAGGATACCCCCTTATGGCAAGAGCATTGCACCTAGAACAATTGAGGCATGTGTTTGAATGGAAACCAATGCAACATCCCAGTAATCATCAACGACTCATGTGAGTCCAAGATATTCACGGCGAGTTGTCATCAGGGGCAGGGGTTCTAGAGGAAGGAACTCATTTGAGAGGTCTCCACATAACAATTCACATATTCCACCTCAAATTACTTGTTGGGGTTGTGGGGGACCTCGTTACCGATGTGATTTCCTAGAGTCACAATTTGACACTATGCACGAAGAAGGGAAGGCCCCAATGAGAAGGGAAAGTAGTAACCATCGGATCTATGTAGCGATTAATAACCATCAAGAAGAACATCAACGCACTATGGTGGAGTCGCCAGGTACGCTAAATCATGTCAAAGTTAAAATCTTAATTGACTTTGGTGCAACATATAGTTTCGTTTCACTATATGCATTAGAAAAATGTAGGTTGACAACCTATGAATATAGTGATTTTAAATAGGTCATGATGGCTCCTGGGAAAAAACATGTGGTAGGACTTAGTGTTGAGAAATGTTTTGTAGTTATAAGGTTGTGTACAACTAGGTTCAAAGTGTATGTCACTACCTCGAGGATGTATGATCTAATTATTAGTATGG
Source organism: Picea mariana (assembly GCA_032191745.1). NCBI lineage: Eukaryota > Viridiplantae > Streptophyta > Pinopsida > Pinales > Pinaceae > Picea > Picea mariana. The sequence goes on along the minus strand of JASDQU010100251.1, from coordinate 97,750 downwards.
AATGGCTAGAAGCTCATCAAACTTTTGTAGATTCTTTTGTGAAGAGGGTGCTTTGTTTAGATGATGAGGGAAGGTCAATTGAGATCCACAGTATTAAGACGAAGGTGTCTCTACGTTTTATTTCGATAATGAAAGTTAAACGTTGCATGAGGCAACGATTTCGATTGTACATAGTGGAGGCAATAAATGATGTAAAGGGTCCCTCTTTAGATCAATGAACAATTTTGTCAGAATTCAAGGATGTTTTTCCGAAAGAGTTAACAGGGTTATGTAATAAACCCACTTATGAAATATAAATAAAATACAATTTCCTCGTCGAAATTGTCAGTTAAAAACATAAAAAGATTTAGGAAGAGAAAACATTTCATTAGAGATGTAGATCGGATTAACTTTTTACCAAATCATTCATAACAATTTATCAAGAAAGTCACATAAAATCCATGAACCAACTCTATCATTGATGATTACTGATAGTTTAGTCATAAAGTAGTCAACAATAGAACTCGTTTTAAGTCACTTTGTGTTGTAATCAAAATAAGCAACTTCACAAACATCATTACAAATCTATTCCTTTAATAAACTAATTTTGTGTCAACTGGATAATAAAAATACAATGTTGTCTCTAAGCAAGCAACCAAAGGAGCATGTACTACACCTTATACTTTTTAGGAGACAATCGAGAGATAAATCGGTTCAAAACAAATGAACATGCTATGACCATTTTATTCTTAAAACCTAGGTCAATATCCCAAGATTACTACAAAGATTCTTATATTGCATTGCTGGACTGTACAACAATCAACCATTTATTAGAATAAAAATGTAACAAATCACATAGAAGTTTGGACTGTGCACCAAAGATAAGTCACTAGTAAAAAAATAATATTGACCTAATTCCATATAATCTTATGACCAAAAAGGGACCTAGACAATGGAAACCATGAAAGAAAATCATTATTGATTTTTATGACCAATCAAAACTACTTGACTAAACATTCAAGAATACATAATACTCACTGCTAGTACATTTTCACACACAATCATTACAAATCAATATCCTTTGGATCACTCCTGCAATTGCTTATGATATCTCATTGCTAAATTTACCTTAAAGGCTAACAATATTCAACCAACACTACTACCAACCGTACAAAATCTTGAATGAAACATTTAAAACTGAGAGAAAATTATTGCCACATCATAGTAATATGAATCTGCATACAAAGTAATGTGCAATATTTGGTATTATGAGCAAATTCGACCAATTACAAGGAGTCTTATATCCATCTAATGCATGTTCTCTAACATTTGTTTTAGTTTGTTATTATGGTCTTCTATCAAGTAAATATTATATAATCAATTATTAAAGATGAACTTAGGATGCTGAGGCTGTAGGCATGCAACATTTTGATATAGCAATACCCTTATCCACTGAGTGCTTGATTCATGAATTTCGTCACCATGGCCACCTCGTTCCTACAATTGACATCCTCCCTGTCAACCTGGCACTCAATCGTTGCACCCTCATGAGTGAAGTCAAATCTTTGCCACTTAACTAGTCTACCTTGAGGAAACCAAAACACCAGGAATCCACCACAAGAACCAACTAATTTATTGAGGTTGTCCCAACAAAGGTTCTATAGGTAGCTTTCTGTTAATCTTTCAGACCACAGTTTGTCATGTTCCAGTTCCAAATTTGACTCCATGACCTACTACTGTCATTGCTTAAAGAGAGAACTAATGTCTGAAAACCATTTTTCTCTTCTTTAGATGGAACAAGGATTCCAAATCCTTCCAATGGGTGTTTGACACCCTGTTTCTTAAATGTTGTGATTATAATAGACATTGGAAAATATGTCACATATTTTGAACAATTCTATTAAGCATCATACAGAATTTGAAAACCATTTTTCGCCAAGCATATATAATAAACACAGTTGAACAAAATATAAGCAAGGAAAGCCCATTGAATAAAAACCACATACAATTGAAGAAATATTGTCTAGTCACATGCACTTCAACAAAGTTCATGAGGTTTCATATTTGTATTCATGAGATATTAACATGAAATTAATAGGTAGAGCATCAAGAAAGACTTAGTGGTCCAATATAATTCATTATAAATTCTATATAGCAAGTAAGTTCAAGTCATCAATTATGTTACTAGCTCAATTAAAGTTGACAGATGGTCTACGATATATTGTCTTATATATCATAAAATAGTCGCAAATGGAAGAGATCGTTTGATGCCATAACCCACTGGACTAGTCAAAGGGACATGACTAAGTTAGCATATAGTCGAGTTTTAGGATAGGTTATCAGTTAACGGTTTACATTGCTATGCTAAACATTTACTTATAATTGGATTTTAGCTAACTTCTTGTTCTGATTATCTCCAACAAAGGTTGTAAACAAATATTGATCAGTTGGTGCTCTATTTAAAAAGATGTTAGAAGAAAAATGTACCTGTACAAGGGATAATTTCTAGTACAACTTAGGATGTAGAAGCACTATATACCTACCAAAAACAAGTGATGGTTGATTCTTAAAATTTGTTTTTTCGTAGAACAAATGCAACCATACAGAGGTGATTAAAAAGGGTTCGTTTCAACACACACACACAAAGGGTAAAATCATTTGGGGATTTCTGTTTTAGAGAAATAAAGTTACATAGTTTCAATTTTACACGCAGAGCATAGGCACACGAATTTTTGCTCATAGCAGAGTCATACAAATTTATACACAAATAAGAGGCATTCTAATTACCATATGAGTTTATAATCCGAAGACATAAGCAAAGATAAACTTTGACATAAATAAAACACAACATTCCTCCAAATTTTTGAAAACAAATATTTATATAAACTTATCTATTGAAAATTTGCATACCAACAACCAGCTAAGTGAGCGATTTCCCCCCAACCATAGGCAATCCACAATGGACACCACTCCCTAGCTGGGCTATGATACCACCATGATGAAGCATGAATAAAATGATCTCTGAAATTCAAACTCAACAAAAAATGAACCAACGATTTTCACTGTTGGCTTCTAGAACACAAATAAGGCACCCACAGTACCTGCCCCACACAACACAAGGAGCACCTCTTTCTTTGTTGTACAATAGCTCATAAACTACTCCTTTTTTTGTTATACAATGCGTGGATAGAAAGGTCCAGGCTGTTATCTCAATCTTTATCAGAGTCTCCATGGTTTCTTGGCTTTTTCACAAGGTCTACAAGCTTCAGTTCATGGTTGGTTTCATCCATCATGGGCTTGGCTCTACTTTTTTGTTGTCTCACCTCTCAAAACTATCTTCCACTTCTTTTTCTCACCACCCCTCCTCCCCATTTAAATTTTCCTCATGCTCGATGGCAAGAGAATTCAAACTCAACTCATTTTCCTAGTTCCAAGAATGTAGGGAAAACAACTTGCTAGATTTTAGGAAATGGTGGCTTAGAATGAGGAATTTGTTTCCTCCACTCCTCTTAACCTCCTTTAGCTTTGAAATTCAAATTTTAAATGGATGAGGGTTCAAGGTAACATAAGGTAGATTGTTTTAGGCATAAAACCCCTTAGACCCCCTCACCTTTTCCCTCTTTGGTATCATAGCCCCTATAAGCGCTCAAGCTGAATTGATAATGATCTTCATATTTATTAATTGCAAAATAGAGAGCTTACATATTCACAACACCATGGTATATCTACCCCATGGAATTAGTGGAACAAAAATATTAAATATCCATGCAAAGTATTTAAGCATTTAATTACAAATAATTCAAGGAGTAAAAGATGGGATATTACAGTTACCTCTTGAGAGGGAGCTTGATTTCACAATTGAGCTAAAAAATGACAGAGCCGATTTCCAAGACACTGTATAGGATGACGACCCCAAAAATTACTGAGTTACAGATGTAGTCAAAGGAACCGTTGGACTTGGGACTTATAAGGTCCAATGTTTCACCTTAGGGTACACCAATAATATTTATCAAGATCGAAGGATGGTTCCTTGTGACTGTGCATAGATTACAAGGATTTGAACCAGGCCATAATGAATAATAAGAACTTGATACCTTGCATAGATGATCTCTTTGATCAGATGAAAGGCACAACAATTTCCTCAAAAATCGATATGCAATTAGTGTATCCTTAGTTAAGGATTAAGGAAGTTGACATTCTTAAAACTTCCTTCCAAACTTGGTTTGGACACCATGAGTTCATAGTGGTTCCATTTGGTTTCACCAATGCACCAACAATATTCACGAGCCTCATGAATGGTGTATTCTGAAAGTGCTTAGACTGCTTTGTGCAGGTCTTTCTAGATGATATTCTCATCTATTCTAAGAGTGAAAGAGAACACGAGGAACACTTGTAGGTAGTGTTTTCATGCCTAAGAGAGAATGAGTTGTATGAAAAGTTATCAAAATTCTCTTTCTTTCATAAATAGATTCACTATCTTGGTCATATTATTTCAGGAGAAGTAATTTCAGTAGACCTGAAAAAGGTGAGGGTCATAACGGATTGGTTAGTGTCAAAAAATGCTCATGAGGTGCGAAGCTTCATGAGGCTAGTTGTTTATTATCGAAGGTTTGTGGAAGGTTTCTCAAAGATTGTGAAACCCATCACTACCTTGTAGTGCAAGGGAATAAGGTATGAGTGGATGAACAAATGTGACACTGCATTCACTGAGCTTAAGAGATTACTAACCAGTGCGCTAATCCTACAAGTGGCTGATATGGACAAATATTTCATAGTGTGCATGGATGCCTCAAAACAAGGGTTGGGCCTTGTGTTAATGTAGGATGGGGGAGTGACAATTATGCATCTAGAAAGATGAAGCAACATGAAGAGATTTATGCTATGCATGATTTAGAATTGGCAACCGTGATGCTAGCTTTAAAGCTTTGGAGGAATTATCTTGTCGAGCAAAGCTTTATGCTCAAGACTTACCACCAAAGCCTGAAGTATCTCTTCACTCAAAGGGATCTGAATGCTAGACAAAGACAATGGAACGAATTTATGAGTGAGTATGATTTTGTAATTTTGTACATCAAGGGAAAGGAGACTGTGGTGGCTGATGCTTAGAGAAGAAGGCCATATAGATTCTCCCCGACGCCCTTAAGGGTCAATTTGAGGGAGCGAGTGTTGGGAAAAATTCTTGGAGATAGTTGGTATTTGAAGGTTACTTTAGCCCTCTACAATGGTAGGAAGATAGAAGGATATGGCCTTGAAGCAGATGGATTGTTGAGATTTCAAGGAAGGATGTATGTCCCCGAGGAAGGAGATATTTGAAGCACCATCCTCAAGGAAACCCATAGAGCATTGTATTGTGCACATCTGGGTGTGAAGAAAATGCATGTGGACATGAAGAAGCTTTTCTTTTGGCTAGGCATGAAACATGATGTAGTCCAATTTGTCGCTAATTGTCTTGGGTGTCAGCAGGTGAAGGATGATCACCACTACCTAGCTAAAATGCAACTGCATGACATTCCTATATCCAAATGAGAAGTAATTTCTATAGATTTCATTATGAGACTACCACTCACCTCACAAAGAAACAATGCCATTTTGGTTATAGTTGACAAGATAACCAAAAGCAAACATTTTATTCTAGTCATAGACACTTATGATGTCATTGATGTGGCACACATGTTTATATGTGAAGTTATTCATCTGCATGGGTTACCTAAGAATATCATTTTGGATACAGACTCTTGGTTTACGTCTAGGTTTTGGACAAGTTTGCAACTAGCGTTGGTGACTCAATTGAACTTGAGAACAACGTATAATCCTGAAATAGATGGGCATACAAAAAGAGTGAATTAGGTTATGGAAGCCATGCTTAGGATGTATGCTATGGATAACCAAACCCATTGGGAGAAATACCTACCTTTGGTGGAGTTTGCTTATAATAATAGTTTTCATAGCTTGATCAGGGTGCCTCCTTATCAATATTTGTATGGAAGGCCATGCAAGACACCATTGAGTTGGGAAAGGTTAGAGGAATGAGTGATAGTAGGGACATAAATGATTCAAGAGATGAGGGAGCAGGTGATTCAAATTAGACAATGGTTAAAAGAGGCACACGATAGACATAAGAGTTATGCTGTGCACATAGGATAGATCGAAGTTATGAGGTATAAGATCAAGCTTTTATTTGTATCAGGCCTAATAAGAGTACCATTCAGTTTTGAAATGGGACAAAGTTGTCACCTTGATTTATAGTGCCATTTAAAATTCAAGAGAGAATTGGACTAGTTTCCTATCGTCTTGTACTTCCATCCCACTTGCATAAAACTCATGATGTTTTTCATGTATTTGTACTACAACGTTATGTTGTTGACAAATCTCACAAACTGAATTGGAAGGAATTGCAGGCCTCAGATGTGGAAACCATTATGTTTGAACCATTACGCATATTGGACTACAGGGTTTGACAACTCAAACACCATTTGGTGGGCTAGGTTAAAGTCCAGTGGGATAAGTACAACCCAATATCTGTTACTTGGGAGGATGTAGAGACCATATGACAAGATCATCCCTCATTTTTCTGACCATAATTTCAGTACAATGTTTCTTGAAGGGTGGGTGTATGTAATGCCCCATTTTGACCTAGGCACCTAAATTTACTTATGGCCTACTTATATTTTCATTTTCTTATTATCTATGGAACACTATTGAACATTGACACTTCAAATTATAGACATGTGGACCTGTTATCCCCATTTTGTGGGATAACTAAGTAGATGATGTCTCAAGGCCCTTAGGTTGCAGATATGGAGTGCTGAGAGACCACATGACTAGCAATGTCCACTTGCACATACTGAAGCCTGCTCTATCACCACTTTTTCATCCAGTGTTAGTGCATACACCACACCAGCTAGATTCTGGAAGGTAGATGGGTCTTGCTCCATGCGGTACAAGTCATGTATTGTGGTAGAGAATCACCCCAATATTTGAGGAATTTAAACATGTATTTAAGTTTCTTTTTATTATAGAACGCCTACTTGGACATTATGCTTTTGACCCCGCTTCACCTTGGTGAGTGTCATAGATTTCCTAGTAAGTGGCCAACCTTTGGGGAAGGTTTGCAAATGGGGATCCCTTGAGGCATTATCGTACCATTCCCAACCATACTTACCATATTCCACTCATTACATTCCCATCACATTGTCCTCTTCTAGGCCTTTTGACTTTAGTGACCCAAGAAGGGCATGTACCTCATTGATCCGGATTATTTTCGGCACGAAATGAGAGCGGAGATATAATAAAGAAATGCACAGACATATCTTGTATATCCAATAATATAATAGAAATATATCAGAGATGCAACCATAAACACATAGATACAATGATACGCGATTTCTATTAATGAAAGAAATGTACAGAGACTGTAAAAATATAGAGTGAAAGACTCGCTAGAATTGTGGCAACTTATCTATGAGAAGAGATGTGACGACTACTCACATTCACAAGAAGATGATTACAATGAGGCTCTGAAGGTATGTTACAATAAGCAGGAATGCCCAAAACCCTAGACATCCAAAAACCTAACCCTAGGAGATGAAGCGCCAAAAGTCATGTGGGCCCCGTTTGGGTAAGTTAGTACATCAACTTCCAGGGGTCGTAACTTTTGCATACGATCTCCGTTTAAGGTGTATGATAGCTCGTTGGAAAGGTATCATCGAGGAGATTCATTTTGGGGGCTCAATCATGCCTTAGACTATCATTGAGAACCTCAATCTCGAAAAACCTTCATTTAGGCCCTCAAAATGGCCTCGGAAGTTAAAAACTGCTAAAAATAATAAATTGCCAGAAAACTATTTTGAGCCAGTAGGAAAAGGTGGGTGACCACCGATATCCACCTGCATCAATCCTCCCTCCTTAAGAAGAAATGGTCTCCATTGCGTTGAGTTCTCGGGGGAGAGAGAAAAGAGTTTGATGAATCTGCATCTTGGAGAGCTGCTTGCCGTGCTGGAGACGTCATGCTGCTCATTTTGTGGAAGTTTGTCATGAACTTGTTGCTGGAGGGGTTGACTCTGTTCAACCAGTTGGGCTATCTGAGATGGCTGTGTGTAGAAGGAATCTTTGCGTTTTGCTGCAATCTTGTCGACCTGCTTCTGTTGGATAGAAGGTGCTCGGGCCGAGGTTGTAGTGGTTGCAGTATCCTTCTGTTCGCCTTTTGAACATATTGTGAAGAAGCTAAATTTTGCAGTATGAGATACTACCTTGCAACACTTTTTAGGTGGAACATTAGTCGGAACTACCTCTGGTATTTTGTAGAGATGACCCCCCAGAGAAACAATGACACTGTGGGGTCGAGACTCATAAACAACATGGTGCTTCCACATATATGGTTGGCCCAAGAGAACATTACAAACATCTAGTGGGGAAACATCACATAATACCTTGTCCTTGAAGGGATGGATGCCGTATGACAATCGACATTTCTAGCTGACACAAAGATCTCGTCCTTGGTGAAGCCACCCGATGCTGTATGGTTGCGGGTGTGGTGTTGTCGACAATCCCAACTATTTGACGACCTCTGCTAATATGAGGTTCTTCTGGCTTCCACTATCAACAATAAAATGCAGCGGGGTCCCCTTCACCCACATCTGTGAATGAAAAAGGGGCTCCCCCTCTTCAATATCTGTTGGTTCTTCTGGTTGATTTGTTGAAGTAGCAACAATAGCAGTGGGGTCCGTGTCAATGATCTGTCCTTTACCATTATTTTCATAATCAAATTCTGAATCAGGGTTCGACTCTTGTCTTTGATCTCAGCCACTAATGACTGTTTTGAGCGACATTCATCGGTGTTGTGCTAGGGGCTTTTGTGGAACTCGCACCATTTTCTGCTGTCCTTCTTTGTCTTCCCGTGACCCTTCTTTTCCTGTGTCTTGGACTGGTTTTTGGGAAACTGTTTGTTAGGGCCGTCTTTGTCATACTTTGGTTGTTGCAGATTTGCAGACTTGAACTCTCGTTTGTTCTGGTGCTTAAATTTCTACTCAATTTTAATAGCATATCGATAAGTAGCACCGAGTGATGAGATGTCCAAAAAATCCATTTAAGTCTGGATGTATCTGTGTAGAGCCCCATGGTATTTTAGAACCAAATGTCGCTCGGAGTCTTTGGTACCCAACTTGGTGCGCAAGGTATGGAAGGTATTGGTGAATTCCAGAACTGCTTGGCCCCTCTCTTGCCGCAGTGTGGTCCATCTCATGTACTGGTCCTCATAGTTGCCAACAGGGTAATATTGTTCCTTTACCACATCCACAAAAAAATCCCAAGTGGGATCGGCCCCATATGTTCCAGACTCCTCTGTGGAACTTTTCTCCCAGTAAGTTTCCCACCAATGTTTGACATGAGGGAGAGATTTAAGGAGTGCGAAGGTGATCTTTTCTTTGTTGGAAAAATTGTGAACAAAGAAATAACCTTCTAGCAGAGTTAACCATTTTTCTAGGGCTTCTGCATCTATCTGTCCTTCAAATACAGGAATATCAAATTTAACTTGTACCTTGAAAGGCGAGGTGCCTCCAAAGTGGCCGCTTGATGAAGATGCGCCTGATGCTATCAGCAGGCATTGAAGGATGTGGGAAAAATTCTCCATCATTTTGTCCCTCTGTCACGTGAGAGCTTGCTCAAGCAACATATTGATAGGATCGTTTGCTCCTTTGTTTTTCTTTTCTTCCTCCATTGAGGGTTTCTTGGGTGTGCGAGAGAGATTGTCTTCAAGAGAGACAAGCTCAATACCCAACTTGCTATACTCGGACCTCATCGCAGACATGCATTGAAAAAACGATCAAGAGCAGCCTGCTCTGATACCACTGATCCAAATTATTTCCGGCACGAAATGAGAGCGGAGATATAATAAAGAAATGCACAGAGATATCGCGTATATCCAATAATATAACAAAAATATATCATATATGCAACCATAAACACAAAGATACAGTAATATACGATTTCTATTAATGAAAGAAATGTACAGAGACTGTAAAAATACAGAGTGAAAGACTCGCTAGAATGGTGGCAACTTATCTTTGAGAAGAGATGTGACGGCTAATTGAATTCGCAAGAAGATGATTACAATGAGGCTCTGAAGGCCTTTTACAATAAGCAGGAATGCCAAAAACCCTAGAGATCCAAAAACCTAACCCTAGGAGATGAAGCGCTAAATGTCATGTGGGTCCCGTTTGGGTAAGTTAGTACATCAACTTCTCGGGGTCATAACTTTTGCATACGATCTCCGTTTTAGGTGTATGATAGCTCATTGGAAATATATCATCGAGGAGATTCATTTTGGGGGCTCAATCATGCCTTTTGCTATCAATGAGAACCTCATTCTCGAAAAACCTTTATTTAGGCCCTCAAAATGGCCCCGGAAGTTAAAAACTGCTAAAAATAATAAATTGCCAAAATTGTCAGAAAACTGTTTTGAGACAGTCGAAAAAGGTGGGTGGCCACTAATATCCACCTGGATCAATCCTACCTCCTTAGGAAGCAATGGTCTCCATTGTGTTGAGTGCCCGGGGGAGAGGGAAAAGAGTTTGTTGAATTTGCATCTTGGTGAGTTGCTTGCCGTGCTAGAGATGTCGCGTTGCTCATTTTGTGGAAGTTTTTCATGAACCTGTTGCTGGAAAGGTTGACTCTGTTCAACCAGTCGGGCTATCTGAGATGGCCGTGTGTAGAAGGAATCTTTGCGTTTTTCTGCAATCTTGTCGACCTGCTTCTGTTGGATAGAAGGTTTTCGGGTCAAGGTTGTAGTGGTTGCAGTATCCTTCTGTTCCCCTTTTGAACATATTGTGATGAAGCTGAATTTTGTAGTATGAGATACTACCTTGCAACACATTTTAGGTGGAATAGTAGTCATAACTACCTCTGGTATTCTGTAGAGATGACCCCCCAGAGAAACAATGACACTGCGGGGTCGAGACTCATAAACAACACGACGCTTCCACATATATGGTTGGCCCAAGAGAACATCATAGACATCTAGTGGGGAACCATCACATAATACCTCATCCTTGAAGGGATGGATGCCGTATGAAAATTGACATTGCTGGCTGACATGAAGATCTCGTCCTTGGTGAAGCCACCCGATGTTGTATGATTGCAGGTGTGGTGTTGTCGACAATCCCAACTGTTTGACGACCTCTGCTGAGATGAGGTTCTTCTGGCTTCCGCTATCAACAATAAAATGCAGCGAGGTCCCCTTCACCCACATCTATGAATGAAAAAGGCGCTCCCCCTCTTCAGGATCTGTTGGTTCTTCTGGTTGAATTAATGCGATAGTGACAATAGCAGTGGGGTCCGCGTCAATGATATGTTATTTACCATTATTTTCATAATCAAATTCTGAAGTAGGGTTCGGCTCTTTTTCTTTGATCTCGATCACTAATGACTTTTTTGAGCGACATTCATCAGTGTTGTGCCAGGGGCTTTTGTGGAACTCACACCATTTTTTGGTGTCCTTCTTTGTCTTCCCGTGACCCTTCTTTTCCTCTGTCTTGGATTGGTTTTCGGGATACTGTTTGTTAGGGCCGTCTTTGTCATACTTTGGTTGTTGCAGATTTGCAGACCCGAACTCCCATTTGTTCTGGTGCTTAAATTTTTGCTCAATTTTAATAGCATATCAATAAGCAGCAGCGAGTGATGAGATGTCCAGAAAATCCATTTAAGTCTGGATGTATCTGTGTAGAGCCCCACGGTATTTCAAAACCAAATGTCACTCGGAGTCTTTGATACCCAGCTTGGTGCGCAAGGTATGGAAGGTATTGGTGAACTCTGGAACTGCTTGGCCCCTCTCTTGCCACAGTGTGGTCCATCTCATGTACTGGTCCTCTTAGTTGCCAACAGGGTAATATTGTTCCTTTACCGCATCCACAAAAAAATCCCAAGTGGGATCGGCCCCATATATTCTAGACTCCTCTGTGGAACTTTGCTACCAGTAAGTTTCCCACCAATGTTTGACATCAGGGAAATCTTTAAGGAGTGCGAAGGTGATCTTTTCTTTGTCAAAAAATTTTTGAACAAAGAAATAACCTTCTAGCATAATTAACCATTTTTCTAGGGCTTCTGCATCTATTTGTCCTTCAAATACAAGAATATCAAAGTTAACTTGTACCTTGAAAGGCGAGGTGCCTCCAAAGTGGCTGCTTGATGAAGATGCACCTGATGCTATCGGCAAGCGTTGAAGTATGTGGGAAAAATTCTCCATCATTTCGTCCCTTTGTCACGTGAAAGCTTTCTCAAGCAACAGATTGATAGGATCGTCTTCTCCGTCGTTTTTCTTTTCTTCCGCCATTGAGGGTTTCTTGGGTGTGCGAGAGCGATTGTCTTCAAGAGAGACAAGCTCAAAACCCAACTTGCTATACTTGGACCTCGTCGGGGACATGCACAAAAAAAACGATCAAGAGCAGCCTACTCTGATACCACTAATCTGGATTATTTTCGGCACGAAATGAGTGCAGAGATATAATAAAGAAATGCACAAAGATATCGCGTATATCCAATAATATAACAGAAATGTATCAGAGATGCAACCATAAACACATATATACAATAATACATGATTTCTATTAATGAAAGAAATGTACAGAGACTGTAAAAATACAGAGTGAAAGACTCGCTGGAATGGTGGCAGCTTATCTCTGAGAAGAGATGTGACGGCTACTCGCATTCATAAGAAGATGATTACAATGAGGATCTGAAGGCCTTTTACAATAAGCAGAAATGCCAAAAACACTAGACATCCAAAAACCTAACCCTAGGAGATGAAGCGCCAAAAGTCATGTGGGCCCCGTTTGGGTAATTTAGTACATCAACTTCCCGGGGTCATAACTTTTGCATACGATCTCCGTTTTAGGCGTATGATAGCTCGTTGGAAAGGTATCATCGAGGAGATTCATTTTGGGGGCTCAATCATGTCTTCAAACATCATTATGAAGCTCTATATTGAAAAACCTTCATTTAGGCCCTCAAAATGGCCTCGAAAGTTAAAAACTGCTAAAAATAGTAAATTGCCAAAATTGTCAGAAAACTTTTTTGAGCCAGTCAGAAAAGGTGGGTGGCCACCGATACCCACCTGGATCAATCCTCCCTCCATAGGAAGCAATGGTCTCCATTGCGTTGAGTGCCCAGGGGAGAGGGAAAATAGTTTGCTGAATCTGCATCTAGGTGAGCTGCTTGCTGTGCTGGAGACGTCACACTGCTCATTTTGTTGAAGTTTGTCATGAACCTATTGCTGGAGGGGTTGACTCCATTCAATCAGTCGGTCTATCTGAGATGGCTGTGTGTAGAAGGAATCTTTGTGTTTTACTGCAATCTTGTCGAACTGCTTCTGTTGGATAGAAGGTGCTCGGGCCGAGGTTGTAGTGGTTGCAGTATCCTTCTGTTCCCCTTTTGAACAGATTGTGAAGAAGATGAATTTTGTAGTATGAGATACTACCTTGCAACACTTTTTAGGTGGAACAATAGTCGAAACTACCTCTGGTATTTTGTAGAGATGACCCCCCAGAGAAACAATGACACCGCGGAGTCGAGACTCATAAACAACAAGGCGCTTCCACATATATGGTTGGCCCAAGGGAACATCACATACATCTAGTGGGACAACATCACATAATACCTCGTCCTTGAAGGGATGCATGCTGTATGACAATCGACATTGCTGGCTGACACGAAGATCTCATCCTTGGTGAAGCCACCCGATTCTGTATGGTTGCGGGTGTGGTGTTGTCGACAATCCCAACTGTTTGACGACCTCTGCTGAGATGAGGTTATTCTGGCTTCCACTATCAACAATAAAATGCAGCCGGGTCCCCTTCACCCACATCTGTGAATGAAAAAGGCCCTCACCCTCTTCAGGATCTGTTGGTTCTTCTGGTTGAATTGTCGCGGTAGTGACAATAGCAGTGGGGTTTGCGTGAATGATATGTCCTTTACCACTATTTTCAGAATCAAATTCTGAATCAGGGTTCGGCTCTTTGGCTTTGATCTTAGCCACTAATGACTATTTTGAGCGACATTCATCAGTGTTGTGCTAGGGGATTTTGTGGAACTCGAACCATTTTTCGGTGTCCTTCTTTGTCTTCCCTTGACCCTTCTTTTACTGTGTCTTGGACTGGTTTTCGGGAAATTGTTTGTTAGGGCCATCTTTGTCATACTTTGGTTGTTATGGATTTGTAGACCCAAACTCCCATTTGTTCTGGTGCTTAAATTTCTCCTCAATTTTAACAACATATCGATAAGCAGCACCGAGTGATGAGATGTCCAAAAAATCCATTTCAATCTGGATGTATCTGTGTAGAGCCCCACAATATTTCATAACCAAATGTCGCTCGGAGTCTTTGATACCTAGCTTGGTGCCCAAGGTATGGAAGGTATTGGTGAACTCTGGAACTGTTTGTCCCCTCTCTTGCCATAGTGTGGTCCATCTCATGTACTGGTCCTCATAGTTGCCAACAGGGTAATACTGTCCTTTACCGCATCCACAAAAAAATCCTAGGTGGGATCGACCCCATATATTCCAGACTCCTCTATGGAAGTTTGCTCCCAATAAGTTTCCCACCAATATTTGACATGAGGGAGATCTTTAAGGAGTGAGAAGGTGATCTTTTCTTTGTCAGAAAAATTGTGAACAAAGAAATAACCTTCTAGCAGAGTTAACCATTTTTGTAGGGCTTCTGCATCTATCTGTCCTTCAAATACAGGAATATCAAAGTTAACTTGTACCTTGAAAGGCGACGTGCCTCCAAAGTGGCTGATTGATGAAGATGCGCCTAATGCTATCGGTAGGCGTTGAAGTATGTGGGCAAAATTCTCCATCATTTCGTCCCTCTGTCGCGTGAGAGCTTGCTCAAGCAACAGATTGATAGGATCGTTTGCTCTGTCGTTTTTCTTTTCTTCTGCCATTGAGGGTTTCTTGGGTGTGCGAGAGAGATTTTCTTCAAGAGAGACAAGCACGAGACCCAACTTGTTATACTCGGACCTCGTCGGGGACATGCACTGAAAAAACGATCAAGAGCAGCCTGCTCTGATACCACTGATCCATATTATTTTCAGCACGAAATGAGAGTGAAGATATAATAAATAAATGCACAGAGATATCGCGTATATCCAATAATATAACAGAAATATATCAGAGATGCAGCCATAAACACAAAGATATAGTAATACACAATTTCTATTAATGAAAGAAATGTACAGAGACTGTAAAAATACAGAGTGAAAGACTTGTTAGAATGGTGGCAACTTATCTCTGAGAAGAGATGTGACGGCTACTTGCATTTGCAAGAAGATGATTACAATGAGGTTTTGAAGGCCTTTTACAATAGAAAGAATGCAAAAAACCCTAGACATCCAAAAACCTTACCCTAGGAGATGAAGTGCCAAAAGTCATGTGGGCCCCGTTTGGGTAAGTTAGTACATCAACTTCCTGGGTTCGTAACTTTTGCATACGATCTTCGTTTTAGGTGTATGATAGCTTGCTGGAAAGGTATTGTTGATAAGATTCATTTTGGGGGCTCAATCATGCATCTAACTATCATTGAGAATCTATATCTCGAAAAACCTTCATTTAGTCCCTCAAAATGGCCCTAGAAGTTAAAAAATGCTAAAAATAGTAAATTGCCAAAATTGCCAGAAAAGTGTTTTGAGCCAGTCGAAAAAGGTGGGTGGCCACCGATATCCACCTGCATCAATCCTCCCTCCTTAGGAAGCAATGGTTTCCATTGCGTTGAGTGCCCGAGGGAGAGGGAAAAGAGTTTGCTGAATCTGCATCTTGGTGAGTTGCTTGTCGTGTTGGAGTCGTCACGCTGCTCATTTTGTGGAAGTTTGTCATGAACCTGTTGTTGGTGGGGTTGACTCTGTTCAACCAGTCGAGCTATCTGAGATGGATGTGTGTAGAAGGAATCTTTGCATTTTGCTACAATCTTGTCGACTTGGTTCTGTTGGATAGAAGGTGCTCGGGTCGAGGTTGTAGTGGTTGCAGTATCCTTCTGTTCCCCTTTTGAACAGATTGTAAAGAAGATGAATTTTGTAGTATGAGATACTACCTTGCAGCACTTTTTAGGTGGAACAGTAGTCAGAAATACCTCTGGTATTCTGTTGAGATGACCCCCCAGAGAAACAATGACACTGCGGGGTCGAGACTCATAAACAACATGGCACTTCCACATATATGGTTGGCCCAAGAGAACATCATAGACATATAGTGAGGCAACATCACATAATAACTTGTCCTTGAAGAGATGGATGCCGTATGACAATCGACATTGTTGGCTGACACAAAGATCGCGTCCTTGGTGAAGCCACTCGATGCTGTATGGTTGCGGGTGTGGTGTTGTCGACAATCCCAACTGTTTGATGACCTATGCTGAGATGATGTTCTTCTGGCATCCGCTATCAACAATAAAATGCAGTGGGGTCCCCTTCACCCACATTTGTGAATGAAAAAGGCGCTCCTCCTTTTCAGGATCTGTTGGTTCTTCTGGTTGAATTGCTTTGGTAGCGACAATAGCATTGGGGTCCACGTCAATGATCTGTCATTTACCATTATTTTCATAATCAAATTCTGAATTAGGGTTCAACTTTTTGTCTCTAATCTCGACCACTAATGACTGTTTTGAGTGACATTTATCGGTGTTGTGCCAGGGGCTTTTGTGGAACTCACACCATTTTCTGGTGTCCTTCTTTGTCTTCTCGTGACCCTTCTTTTCCCATGTCTTGGACTGGTTTTTGGGAAACTATTTTTCAGGGCCGTCTTTGTCATACTTTGTTTGTTGTGGATTTGCAAACCCGAACTCCCATTTGTTCTAGTGCTTAAATTTTTGCTCAATTTTAACAACATATTGATAAGCAACACCGACTGATGAGATGTCCAGAAAATCCATTTCAGTTTGGATGTATCTGTGTAGAGCCCCACGGTATTTCAAAACCAAATGTCGCTCAAAGTCTTTGATACCCAGCTTGGTGCACAAGGTATGGAAGGTATTGGTGAACTCCGGAACTGCTTGGCCCCTCTCTTGTCGCAGTGTGGTCCATCTCATGTACTGGTCCTCATAGTTGCCAATAGGGTAATACTGTTCCTTTTCTACATCCACAAAAAAATACCAAGTGGGATCGACCCCATATATTCTAGACTCCTTTGTGGAAATTTGCTCCCAGTAAGTTTCCCACCAATGTTTGACATGAGGGAGAGCTTTAAGGAGTGCGAAGGTGATCTTTTCTTTGTCGAAAAAATTATGAACAAAGAAATAACCTTCTAGCAGAGTTAACCATTTTTCTAGAGCTTCTGCATCTATCTGTCCTTCAAATACAGGAATATCAAAGTTAACTTGTACCTTGAAAGGCGAGGTTCTTCCAAAGTGGTCGCTTAATGAAGATGTGCCTGATGCTATCGGTAGGCGTTGAAGGATGTGGGCGAAATTCTCCATCATTTCATCCCTCTGTCGCGTGAGAGCTTGTTCAAGCAACAGATTGATAGGATCGTTTGCTCCATCGTTTTTATTTTTTTCCGCCATTGAGGGTTTCTTTGGTGTGTGAGAGTGATTGTCTTCAAGAGAGACAAGCTCGAGACCCAACTTGCTATACTCGAACCTTGTCGGGGACATGTACTAAAAAAACAATCAAGAACAACCTGCTCTGATACCACTGATCCATATTATTTTCGGCATGAAATGAGAGCGGAGATATAATAAAGAAATGCACAGAGATATTGTGTATATCCAATAATATAACAAAAATATATTAGA
>JASDQU010100251.1:68079-79977 GCA_032191745.1 Picea mariana | reverse complement strand
ATGTACAGAGACTGTAAAAATACAGAGTGAAAGACTCGTTAGAATGGTGGAAGCTTATCTCTGAGAAGAGATATGACGGCTACTTGCATTCGTAAGAAAATGATTACAATGAGGCTCTGAAGTCCTTTTACAATAAGTAGGAATTCTAAAAACCCTAGACATCCAAAAACCTAACTCTAGGAGATGAAGCGCCAAAAGTCACGTGGGTCCCGTTTGAGTAAGTTAGTACATCAACTTTCCGAGGTCGTAACTTTTGCATACGATCTCCGTTTTAGGCGCATGATAGCTCGTTGGAAAGGTATCATCAAGAAGATTCGATTTGGAGGCTCAATCATGCCTTGGTTATTATTGAGAACCTCGATCTAAAAAAAAATTCATTTAGGCCCTCAAAATGGCCTCGGAAGTTAAAAACTGCTAAAAATAGTAAATTGCCAAAATTGCCAAAGAACTGTTTTGAGCCGGTCGAAAAAGGTGGGTGGCCACTGATATCCACCTAGATCAATCCTCTCTCCTTAGGAAGCAATGGTATCCGTTGCGTTGAGTGCCCGGGGGAGAGGGAAATGAGTTTGCTAAATCTGCATCTTGGTGAACTGCTTGTCATGCTGGAGACGTCGCGCTGCTCATTTTGTGGAAGTTTTTCATGAACCTGTTGCTGGAGGGGTTGAATCTATTCAACCAGTCGGGCTATCTGAGATGGCTGTGTGTAGAAGGAATCTTTGCATTTTTCTGCAATCTTTTCGACTTGCTTCTGTTGGATAGAAGGTGCTCGGGTCGAGGTTGTAGTGGTTGTAGTATCCTTATGTTCCCCTTTTGAACAGATTGTGAAGAAGCTAAATTTTGTAGTATGAGATACTACCTTGTAGCACTTTTTAGGTGGAACAGTAGTCGGAACTACCTCTGGTATTCTATAGAGATGACCCCCCAGAGAAACAATGACACTATGGGGTCGAGACTCATAAAAAACATGGCGCTTCCACATATATGGTTGGCCCAAGAGAACATCACAGACATTGAGTGGGACAACATCACATAATAACTCGTCCTTGAAGGGATGGATGCCGTATGACAATCGACATTGCTGGTTGACACGAAGATCTCGTCCTTGGTGAAGCCACCCGATGTTGTATGGTTGCGGGTGTGGTGTTGTCGACAATCCCAACTGTTTGACGACCTTTGTTGAGATGAGGTTCTTCTAGCTTCTGCTATCAACAGTAAAATGCAGCAGGGTCCCCTTCACCCACATCTGTGAATGAAAAATGCGCTCCCCCTTTTCAGGATCTGTTGGTTCTTCTGGTTGAATTGTTGCGGTAGTGACAATAGTAGTGGGGTCTGCATCATTGATCTGTCATTTACCATTATTTTCAGAATCAGGGTTCGACTCTTTGTCTTTGATCTCGACCACTAATGACTGTTTTGAGCGACATTCATTGGTGTTGTGCCAGGGGATTTTGTGGAACTTGCACCATTTTTCGGTGTCCTTCTTTGTCTTCCTGTGACCCTTCTTTTCCTGTGTCTTGGACTAGTTTTCAAGAAACTGTTTGTTAGGGCCGCCTTTGTCATACTTTGGTTGTTGCGGATTTGCAGACCCAAACTCCCGTTTGTTTCTATGCTTAAATTTCTGCTCAATTTTAAGATCATATCGACAAGCAACACCGAGTGATGAGATGTCCAGAAAATCCATTTCAATTTGAATGTATCTATGTAGAGCCCCACATTATTTTAGAACCAAATGTCGCTCAGAGTCTTTGATACCCAACTTGGTGCGCAAGGTATGGAAGGTACTGGTGGACTCCAGAACTACTTGGCCCCTCTCTTGCTGCAGTGTGGTCCATCTCATGTACTGGTCTTCATAGTTGCCTACAGGGTAATACTGTTCCTTTATCGCATCCACAAAAAAATGTCAAGTGGGATCGACCCCATATATTCCAGACTCCTTTGTGGAACTTTTCTCCCAGTAAGTTTCCCACCAATGTTTGGCATGAGGGAGAGCTTTAAGGAGTTCGAAGGTGATGTTTTCTTTGTCGGAAAAATTGTGAACAGAGAAATAACCTTCTAGCATAGTTAACCATTTTTCTAGGGCTTTTGCATCTATTTGTCCTTCAAATACAGGAATATCAAAGTTAACTTGTACCTTGAAAGGCGAGGTTCCTCCAAAGTGGGCGCTTGATGAAGATGCGACTGATGCTATCGGCAGGCGTTGAAGGATGTGGGAAAAATTCTCCATCATTTTGTCCCTCTGTCGTGTGAGAGCTTGCTCAAGCAACAGATTGATAGGATCGTCTGCTCCGTCATTTTTCTTTTCTTCCGCCATTGAGGGTGTCTTGGGTGTGCGAGAGCGATTGTATTCAAGAGAGACAAGCTCGAGACCCAACTTTCTATACTCGGACCTCGTCAGAGACATGCACTGAAAAAACGATCAAGAGCAGCCTTCTCTGATACCACTGATCCAGATTATTTTCGGCACGAAATGAGAGCAGAGATATAATAAAGAAATGCACAGAGATATCACGTATATTCAATAATATAACAAAAATATATCAGAGATGCAACCATAAACACAGAGATAAAGTAATACACGATTTCTATTAATGAAAGAAATGTATAGAGACTGTAAAAATACAGAGTGAAAGACTTGCTGGAATGGTGGCAACCTATCTTTGAGAAGAGATGTGATGGCTACTCGCATTCACAAGAAGATTATTACAATGAGGCTCTGAAGGCCTTTTAAAATAAGCAGGAATGCCAAAAACCCTAGACATCCAAAAACCTAACCCTAGGAGATGAAGCGCCAAAAGTTATGTGGGCCCCGTTTGGGTAAGTTAGTACATCAACTTCCCGTGGTCATAACTTTTGCATACGATTTCCGATTTAGGCGTATGATAGCTCGTTGGAAAGGTATCGTTGAGGAGATTCATTTTAGGGGCTCAATCATAGATGTGGCTATTATTGAGAGCCTCAATCTCAAAAAACCTTCATTTAGCCCCTCAAAATGTCCTCAAAAGTTAAAAATTGCTAAAAATAGTAAATTGCCAAAATTGCCAGAAAAATTGTTTTGAGCCAGTCAGAAAAGGTGGGTGGCCACAGATATTCACCTGGATCACTCATTTCATTGGAAGAAGGGGATGAAGCCCCAGAGGGAATGCTGTTGGATAAAAAGATAAAATCCTAAATATAGACCTTCTAGATGCGTCATCCAGAGATCCCCGAGAAAGCAATGAATCGCTTCTCTGTAAGAAAAGAGGGGCTTACAAAGTAAATGATAGTGAATCATTAAGGGGTTAGTTGGAGGATGGGAGGTCTCATCACGAGCCGACCCATCATGATCATGATTATTTAGCGGTATGAAATTACCATCATCTGGTCACCAAGCTAGGGTACTAGCTCTCAGTCACACAACTGAGAGAAAGGGGGCCTCATCATGAGCCAACCTTCTCATTTCCGCGAGGTATTTGTGAATGACACTGTCATTATTTGGACACCATGCTAGGACAATTTCCTTCAACTCGTTCCTTAAAACATGAAAGAAATAAATAATGACAAGAAGATGGGATTGGAAAAAGTGCATTGCAAACAAAGGTGCCACACACCCTCTACAAATGTACCCATAAATGAGATAATACGATCCCTTGTATGTCATGAAAATCATCGACCTATGAAGTCTAAACTCATTCCACCTCATCATCCACTACATAACATTGAATGGCCATCCTTGGGAGCATGCCCTACTTAAGGGATTTGGTCTACCCAATAAGACTTCTATGACACCCCTCCCATACTTAAACTTGGTCAATTGTATATGGTTTTTGAGCATTTGTTTAATTTGATGAGGTAGTTTTGATGCACATGCTTATATGCCTTGATTATTAGATGTGGTTTACACTTGTCATGATATATTTGGAGGGCGTACCCTTTTCTTTTGCAGGACCTTGCTTGGTGGCCATTTTTGGGATAACAAGCCTAGCTTGGGCTTCCATGGGGCAAGGAGCCCATAGGTTGGATGTTGTAAGCTCACACATCGGATCATAGAGACATGGCTTTGTAGGCTTACATGACATCATGGAGGATCTGATCCATCCCCTAGTACCCAAATGATTTTCCTAGGAGAGGCAAAACGTCATATTTTGAGGGTTGACGTGATGCTTGAGGGGGTTTGATGGTGATGGAGTTGTTGCACATTGAAAACTGGCATATTTTCATCGGAGGAGACATGGATTGACCCTAGCACTTGATGAGGAGGCTCAAAGAGCCCCAACGACCTCCATTTTCCTCTCCAACTACTTGTTCAAGTGGTCAAAACATCCCCTAAAGGGGCGACATCATCTTATTTGTAGAGTTTCTATTGTGTTAAAGTGACAATTAAATATTATTATTTGATGCAAGGGGTAAGATAAGGGTTGTTGACGCCTTATCTTATGTTTTACCCTTGATAAGTGAACAAACTATGCTTTAAGGTTTTTTGTATAAATAAAGATCATGTTAATCTCATTTCATAACATAACTCTCTCATTGTGAGAGGATACTTGGCTGAAATTTGGGCCCTATTTGGGCATTTCTCATTGTCTCTTGGTTTCTACTCTCTTGTAATGGTTTTACTTTGGATATTGGATGGATGGATGATTCACTATCTCTAGTGGAGGACTATTTCTTGCTTTATGGTGGATTTGCTTGGTTAAAAAGAGGTTTATCTTGTTAATGCTTGGACTAGGTAAGGAATATTTGTTGAAATTGCTTCTTTTCTTGGTTTCAAGGTTAATTTGCTTAAGCTTTTGGGGAGTATAAGTGCATACAACCCCACTAAGTCCATTATAATTGTCTTGAAATACCTTGTTGCATAAGGGAATACTAGGAGGGGTAGAAGGGTTTACACCCTCCTAGGGTTTTTCCTCACTAGCATAGCTTGCCTTGGGGAGTAAAAAGGCTTACACCCCCAAGGAAGTAGCTCACCTAGATCTTTAATTTTGGGACTCCACATCCCAATAGTTAAAGGTCCTAATCTTCTTTGCATTGGAGAAATAAAATCATTGCATTGGTATACATGAAAATACGAGATTTTGAGATTGTCTAAATTGGAATCTATTCTATCTTCTCTACGCTTGCTAAGGCCACAAGGGCGTTTTGATTGGTCAAAGATATATTATTGTTGCTATGAAATTTATGCTGCAGCCATTAAGGCTGCAACAAACTCATTTAACCTCTTTCTCTTACTCAATATTCATCTGTCAAAAAATTGCTAAGAAGCTGCCATATTAATGTACTAATAATTGTGCATCTTTTGGGTGGTTTACTTGCGATTTTTGTGTTAGAATATAGAATATTGTGTGCTCGTTTTACCATTGATGATACTCTCATCACCCAACCATAGGCCGAAGCCACCCTCCAAGCACCTTAACCTTGATCGAGAATTACTCCGGAAGCAAACCCTAGGCTAGATAGCCAAACAAGGTGTAGCGCATCTTCCTCCAAGGATAACGCACCAACAATAGCTGATCAGATAGTCCAAACCCTAGCCAAGAGATAGTACAAGCTCATACTAAAAACTAGCTGTTGCTGCAGCTGCAACTGCACCTGTAGCACTCCTCCGCATGTGCGCACCAAACTGGGAACTGCAGTGCACACCAAACTGGGAACTGCAATTCTGAGATGTGTCAAAATGAGAACTGGCGCCCTGTATTTATACTGGTTCTACCAGATTTGTTGGGGCCGACTTCTCCTTCTGGATATGTGGCTATTCAGTATATTATTATTATTTCTGGCCGACTTCTTCTCTTGGAGGCTAATAACCTAATATAAATTATCTTCTTGAGTCGACAAGACTTCTAGGGTTATTAGCCAACTCATTAAGGTTTTCTATTACTTTACGGAGTCTTCTATTCTTGTCAGGTTCACATGTGGAGGTAAATACCTCCTCCAGCTATCATAATATTAACACTCCCTCCTATCTAGGGAGGTATTACAGGTAATGGTCTTGAGCATAAAAACATACCATTTACCCGATAGCATCAACATAGTCGTCTAGACTATCTCATGACTAGATCATGAGCATCACCATCACCATCAGCTACATCATCTCTCGAAACCATACTTCATCTGCGTAATTAGACATGATGCTGGATGAGTCACTCACAACATAGAGTGATACAAGAGCCACTCTTATAATCTAGAGAAGTAAATGCTCTGAACCAATTTCCGTCTAGAAAATCTATGTTCATCATTTGTCTGGATGGTGATTATTTTCAATAAACTGTTGATAGTCTTCAAGGCTGTTAGAACAAAAATAGAACACAACTGTGTCTACCCATAGTAGTACATAACTACAATCCAGTGGTTCACTACCACACCAAGTAACACACAAGTACTTGATCAACAACGTATAGTCACGAACAATGGAACATATCCACCACAATAGTCTTCATCTACTGTCATACAGTCTTCATAACAAACATCTGATAGCAACCCACATAGAAAAAATGTTAGATATAAATTGAATCATCTAGGCCAATATTTCACTCACATCTGTGAGCTCTGAAAGAATATCTACCTCAGGAACAGTGGAACATATCTACTGTCATATAGTCTTCATAACAAACATCGGATAGCAACCTGCACATAAACAATGTTATGAAATAAATTGAATTATCTGAGCCAATCTTTCACTCACATCTGTGAGATATGAAATAATATTTTCCTCAGAGTAGAATAATGAGATATTTGGACTATTCTTCTCAAGCAAGGAAGAATAACTGTCATGTCTTTTGAACCTGGACCATTCCCCACCCTCGGGCATTCTTCCTACACTAATCAAAGTGCACCCCAGAGAGAATGTATAAACCTAAGAAATGCTGAGTCTGGACCATTCCCCACCATGGGCCATTCCTCCTACACTAATCAAAGTGCACCCTGGGGAGAATGTATAAACCTTAAGAAATGTCTGTCCCTGATTGTTGAGCTTGGACCATTCCCCACCCTGGGCCATTCCTCCTACACTAATCAAAGTGAACCCTGGAGAGAATGTATAAACCCTAAGGAATGATTGTCTGGACCATTTCCTCTATTAACCACAAGGGGAAAAGATTGTCCTGCATCAACCTCCAAAATAGAGCATTCCTCATGTTAACCACAATGAGAAATCATTGTCCGACAAGGCAGGCCAGTCTTCTTGAGTAACCCTCAAGAAGAGAGACTGCCCTAGACCACTACCCATGTTAACCACAATGGGAAGTCGCTGTCTATGATACAACAGCAATCAGACTACTTCCCATGTTAACCACAATGGAAAGTGACTTTCCGTCAAAAGTCTCAATCCACTTTCCGAACAGGAAAGCATTTGTCCAAGATGGACTATTTTTCAAATTTAAAGATGAATGTTTTCAATAATGTTTTCAGTGCTCCCTCCTAACTTGGAGAGGCATTTATTCCTTTTTCAATAAGAAAGAAGTTGTTTCCACGAGCTCCAGCTTGAGTACGCAAACTCTTTTATCTTGGATAGAAGCTTTACCAAAATGTCTGCTTATCCGTGGAGATATGTTTTGGAGAGATCATTTTCTCCTTTCTGGATTTCATCATGGATAATGTAATGCTTGATTTCAATTGTACTTTATTCTAGAACACTGTGAAGGCTTCATGTAGATCTGAAAAATAGAGTATATCATAGTTGGAAAGCTGGAACATATCTATGTGGCACTTCTTCTGTTACCATGAGATCTTATCTAATGAGTAGTCATCTTTATAGGAAATCTTCACCACGCTTCTACTGTGCACTAGAGGTTATCCACCAAGTTATCTTCTTCTATCTGCATACATGAGTCTCTTTTTGGTATGTCTCAAAGTCTTGAGATTGCTTTTCATACGCTCTTTATTCAATTTCTCTGGAGAACATTCTTTGCATTCATCTGATCTAGAACTCCAACTCATGGATGTTGCAGATGATATAATGGCTCATGTAGAGATAAGTCTGGTTTACTGAAACAAGTAATCATCATAGTCTTCTCCCTCCATCTGGGAGAACCTCTGGTTCTAGATCTCGCAATGCTTTCATTCATAGGTCTTCCATACACTGTTCTTCATCATGACTTTCAGTTCTTTTGCTTGATTTCTTTTTAGTGAGTTCATATCAGGCTGGTAATCTTGTGATTCTTGATACAATGACTGGTTGTTCTGGTTCTCTTTCTTTATTGGAATCTTCATGTTCTTCTTCATGTTTTTCTTTAATTCTTGGGTTCATGGAGTTTCTTATAGATTCCATGCCCTAGAGATTCCACTTCTTCTTTTCATCATAGAATCATGGATCTGGATGGACAACCAGGAATACTTTAAGGCTTCTCTTCGAAGAAGTCTTCTTCTGAGGTTAAACTAAACACGTACTGTCTTTCATGGTTGCTACCATGGATATATATATATATATATATTTCATCATCTTCAATGGATCATAGGATTAGCTCCCTCCTAATCCTTGCTTCATGTAGGAGTGCATATAATCGGCTCCCTCCGTCTAACAAAGTCCATGCTTCCATCTGCATCCTTATTGTCTTTTGCAATATATAATTGGCTCTCTTGTCTAACAGAGTCCACGCTTCCGTCTTGTTATCTTCTACAAAATGTCATAAGTCTTTTTCCAATTTCCTCTCGGTTGCTGACTTCTTTCTGTCTTTGCTTCTTCATGATTGATTCGGCTTAATAGCTTTCACATGATTTGTATTTCATCCTTTCATGTGTATTATCTAATGATATCCATTTTCATCTTGTTTGTTCTTCCATAGGTATAGTTCTTCTTGGAACACATTATCTTTCAAGAGATAGATATACAAGATATGTACAGAGACGATGCAAACAAGATATGTACAAGAAATAAGAAGAGTGTTGTTACCTTTAAGAAGAAGAAGTCTCTTCCATCCTGCTTAGTCTTCTTTGTAGGTTCCCTTTCTTCGACAATTGATGCTTCATGTTTCTCCTTCCTTCTCTTTATCTCAGGACAATGATTCTTGTAGTGACCATACTTTTGACAGTTGAAGCATTGTACTTCTGAAATGTCTTTCTCTTGATGTGGCTTCCTCCTTGAGCCAAACTTCCTTTTGTTCTTGAAGTTCTTGAATCTTGTTGTGAAAGCTTGATCGTCGTACTTCTTTTGGGGTTTCTCTTTTGCATTGATCCTTAATTCTTCTTGAGAACAGCAAGTCCAAAGTTCTTCAAATGTCGGATACTCCTTCCTTGTGTTCATGCTTGCGGCAAATGCATTCCATGTCTTGGGAAGACCATTGAGTACTATGTTCACTAATTCCTTCTCTGAAGTGATCTCTTCAATAGCTTGTAGTTGATCTCTTAAATGGGAGATCCTTACAAAGTATGATGTTATGTTGTCATCCTCATTCATCTTCATGTCACGGAGCTCATTCTTCAGACTCATAACTTGTCCAATGTTTCTGACTGAGAAAAGATTTGTTAGGGCATCGTACATCTTCTTTGATGAGTCAAGATGGGAGATGTAGGGTATTGGGTGGCCTTTTATGGAATCCACTATGATACTCATGGCATTGATCTCAACATCTTTGAGCTTCTCCATAGCTACGACGTTCTGCGGTTCCTTCTCTTCTCCTTCAAACTCTGGCTTCACGATCTTTCCTTTCACAATATCTAGTACTTTATTCTTGGCAAGGATGAGATCAATCCTTGTCTTCCATGCTCTGAAGTTAGACACTCCATCTAACTTGTTCTCAGACTTCATAGAGTTAGTCATGGCTGCTTGACTTGGTCAAACCCTAGATTTGACCAGAAATTCAAACTTCACGTCTTGGCTTGCTGAGAGTATCAAGAGATGCACTAGGCTAGGGCACACTGATCTATCCAAAGATTAGGTCAATCTCTTCACTTAAGGTGCTTCAACAAGAGGTTTAGGGTTTCTGCAACTGCTCCTGCTAGTAACCCTAGCGGCAGTGTCTTGGAAGCTACTTCTGCTAGTAACCCTAGCGGCAGTTCCTCAACGAGCTCAATATCTTAGCGACTATGTTTCCTTCCAGCGTTTAGAATGAATGAAGGAGGTGTGGGCCCATAACCTGTTAGAATATGGAATATTGTGTGCTCATTTTACCATTGACGATACCCTCGTCACCCAACCATAGGCTGAAGCCACCCTCCGAGCACCTTAACCTTGACTGAGAATTACTCCGGAAGCAAACCCTAGGCTAGATAGCCAAAAAAGGTGTAGCGCATCTTCCTCCAAGGATAGCGCACCAACAATAGCTGATCAGATAGTCCAAACCCTAGCCAAGAGATAGTCCAAGTTCATACTAAAAACTAGCTATTGTTGCAGTTGCACCTGCAACCCTCCTCCACATGTGCGCACCAAACTGGGAACTGTACTGCGCACCAAATTGGGAACTGCAATTCTGAGATGTGTCAAAATGAGAACTGACGCCCTGTATTTATACTGGTTCTGCTAGATTTGTTGGGGTCGACTTGTCCTTCTGGATATGTGTCTGTTCAGTATATTATTATTATTTATGGCCAACTTCTTCTCTTGGAGGCTAATAACCTAATATAAATTATCTTCTTGAGCCGACAAGACTTCTAGGGTTATTAGCCAACTCATTAGGGTCTTCTCTTGCTTTCCAGAGTCTTCTATTCTCATCAGGTTCACACGTGGAGGTAAATACCTCCGGCAACTACCATAATATTAACATTTTTATGGTTGAATATTGCTGCTATAGCAATTGTTTGCTACAACCATAAAGTTTGCTACAATAATTCTCTGAAAACACTATCTAGCAGCCCTCTTTTTGCTTCAAAGTTTGTGCTTGAATATTTGGAAGTTATCTATTAGTTTAGTGCTTCGTTGTCCAATAATTATTTGAAAATTTTGATGGTTAATTCTGCAGTAATGAGCTATTGTTCTTGCTGATATATATTTCTGTTTATTGCTGCAATTAGGGACATCAAGCTTAACTTTCTTGTCCACCTAACATATACTGAGAACAATTGGTTTTTCTTGTGTCTCAGGAAGGTACAAACACTCTTAGCAAGTGCAAGATACCAGATATATAAAATATGCAGAACAGAAATAAAATGCTAGCAATGGCAGAATAATAGTAAAATATCCAGCATAATCTTCACAA
This sequence comes from Picea mariana, assembly GCA_032191745.1. Taxonomy (NCBI): domain Eukaryota; kingdom Viridiplantae; phylum Streptophyta; class Pinopsida; order Pinales; family Pinaceae; genus Picea; species Picea mariana. Next base: position 68,872 of record JASDQU010100251.1, on the reverse strand, counting down.
TACACAGAAATGATATACGAAATAGCAATAGAAATAGCACTTTGATTTAGAAAGCAATGTTCACAGGCCTCTTCGAGGGGGAAACCTCCAGTCGAGCAATGCTCTATTACAATAATCTCCAAGATAGGGTTCTCATACCCTCGACCCTTATTTATACTAAATATGTCTATTAAGAGAAGCATCTAGAGGAAGATCCTTCTAGAAGTGGAAGCTTCTATTAGGTCTTCTTACATCCGCCTTATTCTATTTTATTGAAAGGCCTTATTAATATTGACCTTTATTACATCCGAATACATTTATCTACCCATGTGCGGGTTAGGAACTTAACATGTCCGCCCCCTTAAAAACAACCTTGTCCTCAAGGCTTGAGATGTGAAAACTGTTGCAGAATGGTAGCTGGTTCACAAGTGGCATCTGCTGGAGTCATATCTTTCCACTGTACTAGCACTTCCTTGATGGTTCTTTGACGCAGGTGATGCTCACGCTGGTCCAAAACTGCTTCTGGCTGTAGCCAAATGGATCCTTCTTCAACTAACTCTGGAAGGTTGGTTTGAATTTGGCACCTGGTTCCAATCACCTTCTTCAAGCATGAAACATGAAAAATAGGATGTAGCTTCGACTGACTGGGCAGAGCTAACTGATATGCGACTTGTTCCACATGCTCGAGGACTGTGTAAGGGCCATAAAATTTGGGTTCTAGCTTCTGACAATGCTCGGCCTTGAGGGAAGTTTGCTTATATGGTTGCAGTCTCATAAACACCTGATCCCCTTCTGCAAATTGATGTTCAGAGCG
>JASDQU010100251.1:17577-28931 GCA_032191745.1 Picea mariana | reverse complement strand
GACATCCTTAAAGAGCTCAAAGACCATTTGCACAGAGCTCAAAACCAACATAAATTATATTTTGACAAAAAGAGAGTGGAGCACACTTTTGAGGTAGGGGACTTGGTGTATTTAAGGTTACAACCATACAAACATGCATCTATTAAGAAAAATGGTGTTGAGAAGATCAAACCACGTTTCTATGGGCCTTACAAGGTGCAAAGAAAAATTGGAGAAGTTGCATATGAATTAAAATTATCACAGGGGAGCAAAATCCACAATGTTTTCCATGTATCATGCCTAAAGAGGGCATTAGGGAAACATATTGTAGCTAATGAAGAGCTGCCACCAATTGATGAAGAAGGACACTTGATCTTGATTCTAGAGGAGATCTTGGAGGTGAGGGAGAAACAACTAAGGAACATGGACATTAAGGATTACTTGGTCAAATGGAAGAGTTTTCCTATAGAAGATGCCACTTGGGAGAGTGAACAAATGCTACAACAAATAGGTTCAAAATTGCTTGTGGGCAAGAAATTTCCACTAGGGAAGACTGTAATGTTTCCCTATACTTGACAAGAACAAAAGAGGACTTAGTAGTCTAGTCACTCCTCTAGACTATAGTCCAATGTGTAAAAAGGGGTTAGGAGGTGCTAAAGTGTCACTAAAGGACTTAATGTTATTTTATTAGAGTGACTTTGATGAAAGAAGAAAAAGGTTATTTGACTTAAGGAGAAAAGAAAACAATAACCTTAGAAAAATCCATAAAGAAACTCAACTGAGAATTAGAAGATGGAGGTATAAAAGAGAAAGGAGGGTGCCCCACTCCTCATTCATGTTATTTTTCTCTTGAGTGCTCATTGAATTATGCAACTTACATTTTGAGGTTTTTGAGTCAATAAACCCTAGAGACAAGCAAGGAGGTGAAAGATCCCTCTGTTCCTGGTCCAATATTGGCCAAGGAGGTGAAATATTCCTCCCTCACCATTCTATTCAGCTACAAGGTAGTTTCTATAGTCCAAGAAGGAGGCAAGTTGCATATATGAGGGTTTCCTGTAAGTGTGGCACACTGTTTTGAGGAGATTAGTTCGAGATGATGTGGAGAAGGGAGATCTGAGGAAAATCTCTTCCTAGGAGGGTTTTCTAGGCCTAGAGTGTCCTTTCTCATCTTCTATAGAAGGTATTCTCCTGCTTATTATTTTATTGTGGTATGGGGACGAATTTCTGAAGAGGGGCGCACTATTCATTGTGGATACATTGAGTTGGAGGGATAGATTTGAAGGTTTGACTGAGGGCTATCTCAATATGCACTATATATCCCCCGATCTACAGTTTGGAAACATTTTACAAGGGTTGGAGGCCATCTTGAAGAAAGCCTAATTTCTTAGCTTCTTCAACCAGTTGGGGGCACACCAACACTAGATCTGAGGGTTTCAAGCCTTCAAGGGAAAGAAATTGATCTTGCATTGACTATCATTAAGTTACTGGAGGTCTAGGAGGTATTATCTCTCTATATTGTTGTATCTTGAGAGCGTATTCAACCCAGACTCCTTTATCTTTCTATATTGTTCCAAATCTGGAGTTCTTATGTATGGAGGTCAACTTATTATCCAAATAAAGGTCAGATATGAAGTTATTTGAGCATTTATTTGTGTTTTCTCTTGTATCTTGTAATATTCATATATTATTGTGCTCCATATGCTATAAAACTCAATACAAGACACCCAACACAACTTTCTGAAGAAAAAACATGTATGAATAACACAAACAAGATTAGAAAATAACCTAAGGTTTCTAGCGAAATTGCTTGGGAACATTACAATTTCTAAGGGTTTCGTTTGCAGGTCGACCAAGGTTCGAAACTTGCTGTAGTCAGGAGGAGATGCCTAAAAAATCCATCCATCTAAGGGTTGGTGTGGCCCAGGCCATGTGTGATCCCCATATGATTTTGATGACTTAGATTCCCCTCGGTCATGGTTTCTTAGCTAAAGGCTAGTCCCGTAAGTCACATACACACTAGCAAACAATCAAAAACCAAAAAACACTACAAGGAAATATGTAGAAATATTGTAAGAATTTTACACTAGGAATACACATCTTATGAATAACCTCATCTCTACTAAAAACCACCTTGTTCGTCATGAACATATTTAATTCTATTTTAAAGACTCAAATAAGAATCTAGAAGTGCAAAAATGTGGAAAAAAATGCATCCAACAACATGTGGGAAAACTTCAATCTAAACACATGAGTACATGAAAGATCTTAATGAAGGATTTGGAAGGTTCCTTATTGTCTTGGTGTTGCACAATTGGATATAGTTCCTCCACATTGGATTTTGTACGCCATATCGTGCATGAGGCGTGTCACCATGTGTTAGGCACATGAATTATGTCCATTGCTAATGTTGGCACTTACTAGATGCATGTTGGCTTGAGTGTGGTGGCTTGGCATGTCATTGGTGCTAGTTGATGTCATTAACACTCTCAATCATTGGCACAAATGTTTGGTCATTGGATTTGAACTATGTTGGATCATTAACATGATACTTTCACACTAACATTGACAAAAAAGTTAGTGCATGATAAAAGTGCTAATGTAGATCTTCGAAATGGTGCCCAAGATTCCATCCTAACTAGTGTTGAGGGAATTTCCCCATTGGTTAGCGATGGTCTTTGTTGCATGTCCAAATTGCATCAAGTGCACTTCAAAGTTCTCCTAGATGATGAAATCATGATTGAAGTTAATCCAAGGTGAATCATTTGGGTTACATAAGGCATTTCCCTACATTAATGACTTTTAATAGTGGAATCATCTTGAACATTATGTATGCTTGGTTTGATGCTAAGATCTTCCTTCCATGCTAGTTCACTAAATTCTAAATCAATGTCTTTAGGTTGCTTGATTATGCAATAGACCATTTTACCAAAAGTATGTTATAGAAGAATACTAAATTCATGTTGAATAAGAGATGCAAACACATGTAAGGTGATATTTCCAACTCAAACACAATGCCACTAGCGTGCTTTAGAGCGATCTAGTGTCCACAACAAAGTGGTATAAGATTACAATGTAGGCCTTTGAATCTCTCCTTTTAGAGGTCAAGCTAGACTTTGGAATCGATCTAAAAGCTATGAGGAACATGGTGTCTATTGTGTCTAAGCTTGCACTTGCTGCTAGTATGCTCTAGGATAGCACAAACTTAATGTTGGATAGTATGATCTATTATAGGAATTTGATTTGAGTTGTTAGTTTCTTTTTGCGTTGATTCTAAAACTAAACTCGCTAGTCCTACATTGATGAGCATAGGGTGAGCTACATAGATTAGTGCTACTCGTTGGAATCAATTTGAGAAAAACCTCAAACATTTTGCAACTAGAAGAATTGTATTAGGTTCCATTGCAACTATATTGACTATTTGAGAATGAGTCATCTCGTGTGCAATAATGATGATGATTTTATATGCATAAAAGATGCACAATCATTTGATTGACCACTTTCTTTGTTTATCATTATAAGGATGTAACATAATTGCATACATTTCGAGTTTGGTATCAATCATACTCTAAAGAGATCCCATCAACATGCTAATGAGATTAGATTCTTGACTAGAGATGATTAACACATAGACCAATGATGTCATCCCACACATGTTTGAATGAATGAGCTATGCAGAGCATCTCCTCCTTATTTCTACATGGTTCTAAGATTAAAATTGATCCATTAAGGAAGTCCATGGAGACCAACTCCTAGGCCCATTAGGAATAGAAAGGGTTGTGTATAATCCATGTTTCTTGTTAGTAAAGTTACAAACAGTGTGCATGTAATACATGAAAAAGTGTCTCAGTCAATGCCATGCCTTAAATTTGGTCAAGACATTTGTTTTTGTAGATTGATAATGATATTGAAAAAAGTCAAAGATCGACTAAGCTCATGATCAAAGGAGTCACATTAAAAAGGATTTCACCTTGAGAGTTTGTATAGGTATGGATGCATAGTTTGGTCATTGTATTAGAGGTGCAAAATCACAAAGAGTCATTAGCGCATGATGTACATTTCATTAGTCCACTTCAATGCACATCAAAGTGACAATTGAACATTGTGTTATAAGATGCTTATAACTCTATCTCATAATCATGACGTTGCAACCCTATAACACTTTGTAGATTTTGGTCATGCTTAAACTTTGTTACGCTACCTAGGAATGCACTTTTTTCATAGACACGTGATAGTTTAGTGCATCACAATGATGTTGATGGGTGACTTGCTAAGCAGTTACGTGAAAGAGTCCAAAAATCACAAGAATTTATCTTATTCTTTGTCTTTCATCTTCACACATATATTTCACACTATTGTAATATACGATATGAAAATATGAGAACCAAATTGTTTACTATTCCCTTAGTAGATTGTTTATAGGCTATCAATAGATTGTAAAATAGTTCCTGGGTTAATTCTTTGCTTTTGTATTGAGCATGATGTTGTTCATAGCATGTTATACACTAATCTTCTTAACAAGAATTTGAATTGAGTTATTACTCAATTTATCATGTATATGAATGGCTTGTGAATTTATTTTTTTAATGTTTGAATAGCTTCATTATATGTACCACTAGAATCTTGTGATTGTATATCAAGCAAATATTACTTGTGGTTGGTTGCGTTAATTTTCCCAACCTACATTGTGATCAAGTTGATATTAGATCATTGCTTCACATGAAGTTATCCAAGTTTGTACATAATTTATGTTTAAGACTCCATCTCTAATAAATAAAGAAATGGAGAAAGATTTGCATAATCACATTTAATTGCGTGATGCAAGAGTTACTAGTATAAATAACAAGTTTGGGAGTATGGATGAACATTTGAATAATATTTCCCATTTGTTATATCATTAGCATCCTCTATAACAATATTGCATGCTATTACACAACCAAAAGCCCTTTGGAGGTAACCCAAACCTTGAATTGTATAATGGGCGAGGAAATTTGTTATTGAATCTGGGTTCCCATCCCAAGTCAAAAACCAAGGTCGAGATTCATCCTATGATAGTTGAATGGATATTCTATGACTCGATAATTGATTGAGGTGGGTTGATTCCCACTATGAAGTGAAATAATACACAAATGAAGACGCGATTATCTTTGCAAATCTGCGATGCATGAAGAGGCATTGCATTATTGGGAGAATTTTAGCTAGAGTAGATTGGCCCTTGACATAATTTGCACAAGCCATTACATGGGACAAATTCAAAGTAGATTTCAGGGATAAATTCTATCTAATCGATTATAAAAAAACATTGGCAATACCTGTGACAAAATCCCGACTAGATGATAGAAGCATTCTTTTGAGAGTTCAAATGTTATACCATATGAATCAAAGTGATGGATGAAGAATAAAAAATGTTTACCAAGTTCATTAGTATACTTGTCATGCCAATTCAATGGGAACTTGATATGTACAACATTTTCACTTTTAAAGATGCTTGCCAAAGGGTCGAGTTAACGAAGGTTAAGAACTATCAGGGGAATAATAACAATGTTGCTAGAGCTAATTCTAGTAAAGTAAGGAAGGTAATTTCCAAATATGGCGTGACAAAGAATCCATTTAGCAAGAATATGCAACATAAACCTAAATTTAAGTTCCCAAGAGAACATTCCAAGGATGAATGTTGAAGATTGCATCCAAAGAAGCACCAAAGGCCGACCATGTAAAAGTGGGGAGAAAAGGAGACATCAATACCTAATGCCACTATAGAAGGAATTTATTTAATGATAACCATTCCTTCTAATAATGCAGAGTGCCAAAAAGTGTTCCCCATTAAGATTAAGAAAGAGCTCATGCTTGCATTTTTTATATATTTGTAGTAAACAATATCTTATCTCAAAAGTAGTGGTGAGAAGCAGAAATTACATACAAAGGTGTATCTTGAACCCTACTCCATGGGCTGGCCCAATGGGAACAAGGATTTGTGCTTCCAATGCAAATGCAAAATAATTTTTTCCATCTTAGTAGACTACATTGATGAATTGGATTGTAAATTGTACATGTGGATGTGCATGGAGTGATTTTTGACAATCTTTCCTTATGTGATTGTGATGCAACTTATTGTTGATTCCTTGCTAGGGATGGCCAATCTTAACTCAATGACAATGAAAACATATCCATCAGTCTTGGCACTCATTTCAATAGTTGAATCTCAACCTAATCAAATCCATAGTAATTAACTTTATTAGTTTTTTGACTAGGGAAAGAGGAGAAAGTGGCACTATCCAAGCATTGCTAAGGCCTTGAGATATCATCATGCACAAATCCAACACAACAAGAGAAGATAGAGGAGTAGAAGCAGTATGAAAAATTATTAGAATTATTCTAAATTGTTCCAATAACTACGTAAAATTCCTCTAAGCCACATAAGCAAGCACTCTATTGACATACAATAGGGAGATTTTATGCCGAATGAGAAATTTTCCAAGACATTGTTGTTGGAAAATGAGGAGATTGAGGAGAAGACTTAGTTTTTGGATAAGCTCCATATTTAGGAAAAATCAACACCCTGTGAATCCATTGTTTTCATTCTAAAGAAGGATGGCACATGAAGAATGTGTATGGAATATCGACTCTTAAACAAAATCACCATTAGGAAAAGGTATCCCTTACTACATTTTTCTAACCTATTAAATAAACTTGATGGTGTTGGAATGTGTGTACCAACATAATCCATATTAGTGGACAGAGTGATCAACTCATTGGAAGGTATCACGCCAAAGTGACTAGTGCATTGTAACTAGTGCATTAATTATTACCAAAAGTCTAGTAGGGATGGATATGCATGGGTTATGTGGACCTACTCAATTTTTTGGGACCACCTCGAGTGAGCAACTTGACCATATCAATGCTCAATTTTGAGCAATGGTTAGATACTCAAGTATGAATAAGTGATCTCATGTAGAGAGAACATGTATGGTTTGTAATGAATACATGTTTTATACTTTGTGTTTCAATAGTAAAACAATGTCTATTAATTCCATCCAATCCTAGCTTGGATCTCTTTGTTTACTTCTACAATGCACATGTGATTCCTAACATGGTATTTGAGCTTTAGGGTTTGAAGATCCTAGCTTGGTTATATTTATACAAGTCATTTTCGACAGTTGTTGCATCACATGAACACTGTAAATGGTATGCACTTCTAGAGAAGTTATATCTTTGAAGAAGGAATGACTTGTTTTGGACCTATAGTTTTTTTTTTTCGAATCAAGGATTGTATAAGGAATATGGGTTCAAAGCAAGAGCCTATTGTGGTCAATGGACACAATTATGACATGTGGGCACAAGACATGGAGACTTTTCCAAAAAACAAAGGTTTGTGGCAATTTACAAATTTTTTTGTCCCTAATCCTAAATACGATCATAATAAGTTCTTGCTCATTGGAAATAGAGATGAGACTGTAGGTGTCATGATGACCTACATCTCAAGGGAAAATTGGTTTCATACAAGTGGAATCCATTGTCCATATGAAAAATGGAAGAATTTGTTGACGAAATCAATGAAACTCAACTTGAGAAAGTGTCGATCTCTCTAAAACCCCTTTCATTTGATAAGATTAAGGATCAGTTGGATTATATCAAGGAGTTGTAGTTGAAGCTAGGCGAATGTGGGAAATAATTTTGAAAGAAGGAAGGACAACTGATAAAATTGATTATGATGAATATGAAAACAACTTATGATGTTTTCTACTCTACATTTCGCACGGATTGGGATTCAAGGAAAGACAACAATAAGGACTACACCTTTGATTCTTCTTGTAATTTGTTGATTAAGGCACATGAGAGATTGCATGATGGAGGAAAGCTTAAGGATAATCCATAGGCCCATTTTACTAAGGTAAAGGACATACATAACAACATAGCGAGAGGTCATGCAAACAATCAAGGGAAAACCATGTAGGAAACAATGATAGGTACTGTGGAGACTCTAAAAAGCATGGAGATGTGAACAAAAATAAGTCTAGGAAAGCCAAAGACAAAAAAACCTATCATTATTGTGGCAAGACAGGGCATGCCAAGAATACTTGTTGGAAGAAGATTAGTAATCTTGAGGAAAAGGTAAAGAGGCTTGAAGGCGATCAACAACAACATGCTCACGGTAAAGGTGATAATTGTACATTTACTATCAGATCCTCTCAAGTATTGCATACTCACACTTCTCAAAGGGAGCAAATTTTTGTTTCATATATATATACATGATTATGAACTTATTGTTACTAGCAGTCATAGGGTTGATTTTGAAAATGGTGTGATAATGGATATCTACCATGTCACTAATCTTAGCGCTAATATGTTATCTATTCTACAACTTACATAAACTGGAAAGAACATTGAGTTTTTCATAGACAAGTTTGTTGTAAAGGATATCAATAATGACCATGAGGTTGTTGTTGAGGGCATTCTTGACCCCTCAAACAAAGTGTATACGTTTTGTGATTTTAAAAGTTTAAAGAACGAAACATGACCATTTGTCCCTATAACAAGAACTTGTGATAGAACTAGAATTTGGCATGAAAGGATAGGGAAATTGAATTTTTCGAGTATGAAATTGATGGTTAAATTAAATATGGTTCATGGGCCTCCTAAGGTTGTTCCTCATGAAGGTGTATCGAAGGGCTACATTCTTGGTAAACATCACCAAGAAACATATGAGAAAGGGAAGTCATGGAGGGAAAATACACTATTGGAGTTCATTCACAATAATCTTTGTAAGATGAATCAACCTTCCTTAGTTGGTGCAAGGTATGTTTTAACTTTCATTGATATTTATAAAATTTACTTGGGTTTATTTCTTAAAAAGTGAATATATGGTCTTTGAGAAATTCAAAGAGTTTAGGGGATTGGATGAGAAGCAATGTGGTAAATGCTAAAATGATTGAGGTCTAATAAGCAATGTGGTAAACAATTAAAATGCTTGAGGCTTGAGAAACAATGTGGTAAACTGGTAAAATGGTCATGGTAAACTGGTAAAATGCTCGAGGTCTTGAAGTATATTGTGAATAACACATTTAAAGGATACCTATCACATAATGGTGTCTCATGGAAAATATCAATTCCTTATACTCCTTAGCGAAATGGTGTTGCTGAGAGAAATAACATAACATTTAAAATGCTTGAGGCTTGAGAAACAATGTGGTAAATTGGTAAAATGGTCATGGTAAACTGGTAAAATGCTCGAGGTCTTGAAGTATATTGTGAATAACACATTTAAAAGATACCTATCACATAATGGTGTCTCATGGAAAATATCAATTCCTTATACTCCTTAGCGAAATGGTGTTGCTGAGAGAAATAACATAACATAATTGAGATGGCTTGATGTTTGCTTCGGGCAAGGGGAATACCAATTAGATTATGAGAAGATGCAATGGATTTCTCTAATTATCTTATGAATAGAGTTTCGACCCATATAGTATGGGATGTAACCCCTCTTTAGAAGTGGAGTCGAATAAAACCATCCGTTGGACATTTTAGAACCTTTGGATGAAAACCTTGGGATCATACTCTAGATATTATAAAGAATCATGGTGTGATATTATAAAGAATCGAAGGCCTATAGATTATTCGATCGAATCAAGCAAAATGTGTCATCCAAAAGGATGTTATCATTGATGATTAGACTTCTTGTGCCACTCTATTGACATCTCCTTTTCATATTTTAAGACTTGATTTAGTCTTGCGAATTTCCACCGCGACTAACATGATCTCTAGTTCAACGAGCACTATCTCTGAAGAAATCGTCGTGGACCTTGAATTTGTTCGGATTGTTGAATCACTGAATGGTCATCTCTCTGATGGGGATTCAACTAACAGTGCGGTTGATTCAGTTCCTAATGAGTGCACCCTCTTAATGCATTGAAATATGATTGAATTTGCTTTAGTTGGGATGTAGCACAACATGAAGCGTTTGAAGAAATCAAGATTCAAGTTGTGACTGCTCTTGTTCTCACATTACTTGGTATTCAACAAGCCTTAGAGATTGAGGTGGATGGCCTTGGACATGTCATCAACGAATGATAATTGATGCAAGACCAAAGACATTTCACTTGTCATTATGAGTATTTCGAGCATTGTTATAAATTATTTGGAAACTTGAGCTTAACCTGATTGTAGATTCTAATGATCGGAGGGCATGGACACAAAGTAAAATGTTGACTTTGTGGTTAGGCCTTCCAATGACCCAAATCTACAATGAGTTAAGAATGGCCTATTTGGAATATAATTAAAAGATGTACACACTAGTTCAAATAGTGAAGTATCACTGACACTATTCTCTTGGTAAAGATACCATCGTTTAAAATTACCATAATCCTTTGTGAATCATCCAAACATAAAGAAATAACTAGAATGCATGCCATGTGAAGTGGCTTACTTATTTGCAATAGTTCAAAATTGTGAATAAGTAGTGGAAATGAAGCACAAATAATGTTGCAGATTTCCTATTGTGATCACCAACTATTGGATTGTARTATTCGAGCAATMTCAACAATTGGGRTTCAAAACTCTCAAGGRAGCTTASACATGGTGTCTAAGCTTTATGTAATAGTCCTATARAACTYCACAATAAGCTTACCAAATGATAAGTTTCACAACTACCTATTGAAAGATGGAATTTTGTGGAAGATAAGTGCTATTTGTGTTCTTTTAGTGGCTCACCAATTACAAATATCATCCAAGGCACCATTCCAAAATTTTAGGGCATCTTGGAGTGGAGAAGATGMYCRCGAATTCACATAGGTAATTATGTTGGCTAAATATGTCACAAATGGTGGGAAAGTTCATAAGAAGTTGTTTYCTCCACAACATCTTGAAGTCAACAAATCAAACATTAGGTAAACATATTCCACTTCCAATCCCAAGTAAGCCATGGGACTTTGCTTCAATGGATTCCTTAGAGGTCTACCAACAACTAATAGCAGTGATGATTATATGATGGTAGCAGTGGATTGCTTCAATAAGACTATCATGATGATATCTTTCATGCTACTTAATTGTTATTTTAATGAGTTTGGGCACACTTCAATTTGGCATCTTCTATCATCTCCAACCATGGCAATAAATTTCTTAGCTACTAGGAAGCACTTAAGAGATTTATGGACACTAAGGTGAAGAGGAGTATAGCATTCCATTCTCATACCAATAGTTAAAAGAGCTATAAAATGACACCATAGTTTAATTATTGAAAACTTTCAATCTTAAGCATTCAAAGACTTGGGATGACAATGTCCCATATGCACAAACCAATTAGAATCATACGGTGCTTATCAAGATGAGAACTTTACCTTTTGAAGCATACGTTGGATTTTTGTCGAGGATCTCTTTTC
>JASDQU010100250.1:1098660-1132516 GCA_032191745.1 Picea mariana | reverse complement strand
AGCATCTGTGTGTGCCAGCATTTGTATTCCTTCTTCTGCGTTCCATCTCTATTTCAGCACTGTGTTTCAGCATCTACGTTTTAGCATCTGAGATTCAGCATTTGTGTTTCAGCATTTGCGTTCTAGCTTCTATGTTCCAGCATCTCTTGTGCGTGTTCCATAAGCCAACTGATTGCCATCAATGACAACCTTGACCATCTGCGTCATCTATGCTGTAGCCATATTTCTAACACGCAATAATCATCCAATTCCTGGAGATGAGCATCTTGTCACGGTTTGGATGTCCCGTCAAGATCATAACAGATAATGCAACCGCATTCAAGTCTAAGAGGATGGAAATTTTTTGTTAGGATTACAACATAACCCTGGGGCATTCTACGACATACTACCCACAAGGAAATGGGTTAGCAAAGTTCTTGAATAAAATCCTAACCAGGATCATCAAAAGGCTACTACAGGAAAATAAGAAAGCTTAGCATAAAAATCTTATCTATGCATTGTGGGTGGATCGGGTTACCAACAAGAAATCCATTTCAACGTTGCCCTTCCAGATTGTGTATGACACAGGTGCTATTTTTCCTACCATACCGAGATTTCCCGTCAGAAAACTGTTGCAAGAGTAGGAGGCTGAACCAAATGAGATGTAGAGAAGAATAAACCAGCTAGTTCACACACAGAAAATGAGGGAACAAGTGTACCATCGATCACATCTCCACCAAGAAAATATGAAGAAATATTTTGACAAACATTCCAAGATAGAGGATTTTTGGTTGGGTGATCTAGTGTTGAGGTGGGATGCAAGGAATGAGGACAAAGGAAATCACGAAAATTTCGATAACCTTTGGACAGGTCCATTAAAAATCAACACATATTGCGGGAACAATGCTCACTTCTTAGAAGGATTAAATGGAGAATGCCTTGGTTGGGGGCCTGCAAACAGAAGGTTCCTCAAACATTATCTGATGAAATAAATTTCATTTAAACCATATGTCATTGTAAATAGTCATTTTATTTTGTGGCAAGTCAGTAAGTCAACATAAAATTGAAGCTCGAAGTGAAGGCCCTGAGTTTGATGTTGAGTCTTTTTAGAAACTGTGTCGATAAGTTTAGGTTGCGTTGATTAGCAAATATGTTTATTATATCGAAAATGAGAGACAAACTCAGAGCTCGGGCTCTGTTAAGTTCTTCTGGTACCCAGCATACTTGGTTTATCTATTTCTATATCATTAATAGCGGGCGTTATCCCACCTGGAGTTACAGTTTGCAAAGGATGGCTGACCTGCCCGATGCGTCGAGTGGTTTTCATATTGAAATGTCGAAGAGTCAAAATAAGGCCCAATGGTCAGGCACCCGGTCTACTGTTCTTTTCTACCTTGCAGGAAGGATAGCATCCCTGTTGGAGCCAGTTGTTAGTGCCACCATTTCTTTTTTCCGTTTAGAGTCATTTTTCAGTTAAGTAATGGACCATGCATCCACACATGTGAAGTTAGGTACGTAGAAATGAAAGGGTCAAAGTTAACAAGTGGTCAGTTGGCCATTGGAAATGAGAAGGGATGTTAGAGTCAAAAGCATGCGTAAACAGTATGGGTATGTTGTTTCCAGAAGATCGGGTACCATCAAAATTAGTCTTTACGTGCCCTAGGTCGAGTCAGTTAGTTAATAGAAGTCACATCGGTAAATGTTGTAACTGTTATCAGTTCATCATGAAGGCCGAAGGAATGAAAAACCATGGCGTTCGCATCACGTATGCCTTGAAAACCTTACCACCTGTACTTTTCACACACGAAGGTGTTATGGAAGATCTGCAATTCAATTTGGAACATCTAGTCACCATGAATTCAGTTCCCTTCAACATGTTTCTCCTTTCCACCTGATCAGTTATAAATCCCAAAGGTTTTTCACCCAGGACATTCACGAATTCAGATTCAATCTCTGTCCATGAGTTCTCCCATAGGTCAAGGTCGATAAAATTCCCCATCTTGGGGATCTGCTCAATACAATACGCAAAAGACAGATAACGATCACCCTTTGGAGACCTATCATAACATGAAGAAGGGTACACATAGTGGCAGGATCACCAGACCTGAGCCCCAGAGCGATTGGGATTCATTTTCGCTCAAAACATTTTTCCCCAAAGGTGAAAGGGATTTTTTTCCTTTAGCGATGGGAACGATGACATCACACCGTTCAGGACTTGAAAAGGAAGAAACTATGAAGGAAGGAAGGACAATAGAAATATTGTCTCCTTAGTAGCAGATACCTCAAAAAAGAGGCAGACCAAGGAAGAACAAGGAATTTGTGGAAACTAAACTTTCAGATGAGTCACGCACACGATCGATCACTGAAAAACTACTTATGCACATCGTCCGCCTGGAGCCTTTGGAAGGTACCTACTAGGAAAGCAAGAGAAGGATGAGGAGGATGGATGCCTTGGGATCAAATGATCAAGAGACAACTCAATAGCTAAAGCAAGAAAATCTAGCCACCGTCGAACTGTACCAAGAAAATAGGAAACTGAGGGAACAACTGGCGACGAAGATCACAGAAACATCAACAACACAAGGTCGTGAGGGGAATGCGACATGGATAAAAAGACAACTCTGGGAGGCACAAGCCATGATTGTACAACTGTTTGAATCACATCAGTTGTTGGAAGAGAGGAATGCTAGACACTCTAGGGAATGTCAAGAGGTCGAAGAGATAGCCCGTGCAGCTCTCGCCATCGAGCAGAAAAAACAAGACTAGACGAGTTATTTCTTATATTCACAAACGTAAGACAAATATTAGAAATTTTGAAGGAACATCACCCAAGGCATTTTACCATTATTGTAATGGTTGTGACTATCTACATCCACTTTTCATGCACACTTCCCCCCAACAGATGAACATGTGATAGAAGATCAAAGCCATTACGATAGACAGCGGGACTCTGACAAATGTTTGTCTACCCACATACCCGATCTGTTAACACATGAATTTGCCACCTGCTTCATAGGAATCAAGCAATGATTGTGATTTACCTTTAGGAGCATTATGGTGTAAATCATGTGGAATTATGCCCATGATTTCCACAAGAAGAATAAAAACGTTGAGGTCTGAACAACTCAAGCACCCTCAAAATCTAGTCAAAGGGTGTGTTTTCGACCCCTTCATGAAAAAATGAAATTATAGAGGCTAAAAACCCACCACCGCTCCACATCACTGCACATCAACGCATTTTTCTCTTGCCACATCATCACACGGGCATTCCATAGAACTATGGTGCTACAAAATTGTCTAAAGTGCATATGCTATCAACCTGCAGCCTGAATCACTCGTATTGGTCACAGAAGAAGATCAGTGGAGCCTCGAGGCACCGGGATTGAATCAAAGAAGTCATGGGCACCGCCTGGAACATTCATGGGTGTTAGGCCTCATCCTGATATAGATGAAGGTAGTTATTGAAAATGGGGGTGGCAGTTGAGACCTTGTCTCACCCCATAAATGGAAAACATGCAGAGAGCGGTCGTGAAAGCAGGTTGTTCATCTGAAGCTACCTTATGGATAGATTTTCCTGTAAAGATCACAACTGCACTTGGCTCGCATCTGGCATGAGGAGGCCTGCATAATCTCACAAAGAAGGACCAGACTGGAAACTTTGAATGTGGGGGTTCGATCACACTCCTAGTGGTTGTAGCATTGCTAGGTATTTATAGACAGTTTTGATATTTTGTTAAGGTCGATGGTTGATCGGTGCTCCCATATTGTAAACTTTTGATGAAGAACATTGGTTCTCTGATTTTATATTTGTTTTTGAGATATCTTGGTTAATATAAGTCATATTTCTTAATCCATCTTATTTTCCTCTGATACTGAGAGAGTTCATGAATGACTGTTTCACATGGATTGTTGTAATTGTATTATGATGAATGTTTGGTTATAATGTTGTTATAATTTCTTTCAGTTTATTTGAGATTTGAATTCAAGGGTATCTTGTGTTTAAGTTTTTTCTCCTTAGGCTGTTGGAAGACCTGATGTCCACAACATACCTCTACACTCTCCTCACCAAAGTCTTCCCTCTATTCACCCATACTCCAACTTACTGACTAAAGTTAATCAAGACCTCACCTACAGGTGCATACCAGTCTAGATTTCTGAGTTTGAACGTTATTATCATTGAGTGTTCTCCATTTGACCACCTAAAACTCATTTACATTTATTGTATAAACTAATGGGTACTAGGACTACCTTCTATGCAATCTGAAGGTGACTTCTAGTGATAACATTTCTAGCATCATTGTCGGGGAACAAATTGAATACATTTCCCTGGGATAGAAAGAAAAAGAGCTTCTAATTCTGAAGGTGCATCATATATAAGAACCATTGAAGATTGAAGTTTGCACCTGGTGACTTCATAATAAAAGACTCCACTAGGGAGGATCCTTTTGACAGAAAGATGATTATGCATAAAGGGATGACCAGGTATCAATTTATGAGCTTACTTCATGAAATCTTGTTTTTCCTTATCAGCTCATTCTTGTCTTTCCCTTTACATACAAAGAGGATTATCCTCTGCTTTGTCTATTCAGAAGAATCTAAGCCTTTCTTTATTCATCCATCCTTAGAAGAAGATGTCCCTTCTTCTTGTGTTGTAGATGTTGATCGTGTGTCTTCACCGCAACCTATTTATAAGGATGAACTTCATATTGAAACCCCTCCCGAATTCAATCACCCTTGGAGGCTTGAGGAGGTCGAAACTAATCCAAAACCTTCTCAAATAGCATCACATCATGTTGTTATTGTTGAACCTTTCCATGAGTGTGTTAAACCTCATATTTAACCCACTAGTTTTCAAAATAGGATCAGAGACAATATGTTTAAACCTTTAAATATTACATAACATCTTCATCCTTATCATGTTATAGCTAAGAGGCATATGGAGGCTTTCAATAAATTTATTGATCAGTTTGAGATAGTTCATGAGGATGTTACAATGAGGTTGTTCTCTAAATCCTTGTTAGGAGATGTTGTTGTATGGTTTAAGGGTTTGGGAGTTGACTCCTTGGTTCCTGGATTGAATTATGCAAGACATTTTTAAAGGGTTGGGGCGAGAATAAGTCATTTCATCAATACCTACATGAGTTCACTACTTTGAGAAGGGGAAAAAAGGAAGTTATGTCTGCTTTTAATTGAAGGTTTCACAGATTGTATTTCATTATGCCCCTAGAAATTAAACCTCCTGAGACCACTACCATGGTGTATTAGATAGTGTCTCAACACTCTGACCTTGTTTTGTATATTAGGGAAAGAAAATCTACATCTCTATCACAGTTATTCATGGATAATAAGGAAGTGGAGGAGAACCTCTGAGCTTGTAGCAGGATTCAAAGTCAGTATCATGTAAACTCTGAACATGAGGAAGGTTTTACTTGCTGTCCCTATGAAGGAAAGACTGTGGATGATTTTGTCCTTGAAGAAGGTATCTTGGAAAACCTTGTTTCTGAGGAAGTCACTATCTCAAACATTGACCAAGAGATGTTTGTTGTTTACAAACACTTTGGTGATGAATGCTTTGTTGGTAGAGAGAACCCTAAAATAAGATGTTCTGAATGTCAAGAGTCAAAGGCTTGTTATGAACATACTAGTGATGGTGATGAACAAAAATTTTCTATGTTTTGTTTGGAGCCTTTTGGTGCAATTCTGGTTTATGATGATGATTCTGATCCTTGTAAATGTTATGGAGGTGTTGAAAGGTATTTTCATATGCAACTGATCTCTCATCCATAACCCACAAAATAAAATACATGTCTTGATGAAAATCATGTGTATGAATATCTAGAAGTAGCAATTATTGTTGTTCCTGAAGTGGATATTTTTCACAGTTATATTCTTGATGAAATTATTGTTTTAAATATTGATCATAGATATGAGGGGACGACCATTTTTGATGAATATTCTAGTGATGATGAGAAGTAGAATATCCCCATGGTATGTACAGAGATGATCAACAATAAACCCACGGGTGGTTATGAAGTTACGAAGCAAATTTTTGACCCATAGATGCATGTGTTTGTCATTCAATCAGGTGTGCCTGTAGAATACATCAAACAAACTGTTAGCAACTATGACACAATGAAGGTAACTTTCCATAAGTTAATCATGCATTTCCTTCAGTTTCATGACCTTGTTGATGACTACATAGAGTTATACTTCTCAAATACTTTGGAGCATGCAGGCTTGATATTTTTAGCAACATTTGAAAGTAATATGCGAGATCATACGAATGAAATTAGTCAACTACCACACTCTCCTTGTTTTTTATGGATCACTTGCAGTGAAACAAAGGATTCGATTATCAAACAATTTAAATGGATCTGGTGGATGTTTTCCTTCTCCTAGCCCATTGTAAAAGTCAATTAGCTTAGGCTTTGTACATAAATAATCTCCTTCTGGAGCATGTGTGTTTATTTTCATTTCATAAGTAGAATAATGTACCTATGATCCTTAGCACAATGTTTTTGAGCATGACTCCATGGCCCAATGAAGAAGGCAACTAGAACTACTAAAGATCTTAGATCCTCATAGGGAGGTCTCTATCCCCCATGGAACCTATATGTTAACACATGAATTTGCCACCTACTTCATAAGAATCAAGAAGTGATTGAGATTTACCCTTAGGAGAATTATGGTGTAAATCATGTTCCATTTTGCCCATGATTTCCATAGGAAGAATGAAAATGTTGAGCTCTGAACAACTCAAGCACCCTCAAAATCTAGTCAAAGGGTGTGTTTTAGACCCCTTGGTGAAAAAATAAAAGAACGGAGGATAAAAACCCATTGTCGCTCCACATCACCCCACTTCATCACATTTGTCTCTCGCCACATCATCACACAAACATTCTGTAGCATGATGGTGCTACAAAATTGTCTAAAGCGCATAGGCTATCAGCCTGCCACCTACAACACTCATATTGGTTGCGGAAGAAGATCTGCGGAGCCTCAAGGTGTCGGGATTGACTAGAAGAAGTCA
Source organism: Picea mariana (assembly GCA_032191745.1). Taxonomy (NCBI): domain Eukaryota; kingdom Viridiplantae; phylum Streptophyta; class Pinopsida; order Pinales; family Pinaceae; genus Picea; species Picea mariana. The sequence continues at coordinate 1,125,507 of JASDQU010100250.1, read as the reverse complement.
TGGGCACCACCTAGAACATTCATGGGTGTTAGGCCTCATCCTGATCATGATGAAGTTATTTATTGAAGATGGGGGTGGTAGTTGAGACCTYGTCTCACCCCATAAATGGAAAACATGCAGAGAGCGGTCGTGAAGGTGGATTATCCATCTAAAGCTTCCTTATGGACAGATTTTCTTGTAAATCACATAACTGTGCCTGGCTCACATATATCATGAGGAGGCTTGCAAAATCTAATAGATCAGGCACCGACTGGAAAATTTTAATGCGGGGGTCTTATCACACTCTTGGAGGTTGTAGCATTGTTGGTTTTTTATAGACAATTTTGATATTTTGTTAAGGTCGATGGTTGAGCAATGCTCCCGTATTGTAAACTTTTGATGAAGAACACTAGTTCTCTGGTTATGTATTTTTTTTTTAGACATCTTGGTTAATCTAAGTCATCTTTCTTACTCCATATTATTTTCCCCTAATATTGATAGAGTTCATGAATGACTGATTCACATGGATTGTTGTAATTGTATTATGATGAATGTTTGATTATAGTGTTGTTATAATTTCTTTTAGTTTCTTTGAGATTTGAATTCAAGAGGATATTGTGCTTAATTTTTTCCTCCTTAGGTTGTTGGAAGACCTGATGTCCACAGTAGACCTATACACTCTCCTCACCAAAGTCTTCCCTTATTCACCCTTACTCCAACTTACTGACTAAAGTTAATCAAGACCTCACCTACAGGTGCATACCAGTCCATATTTATGAGTTTGAACATTATTATCATTGAGTCTTCTCCATTTCACCACCTAAAAATCATTTACATATACTGTATAAATTGATGGGTACTGGGCTTACCTTTTATGTAATCTGAAGGTGACTTCTAGTGCTAACACAATCAAAAAACCAAATTCCTGTGGAGGATTATAACAATTTTGATTCAGCCAGATGGATATTTGTCTATTTTTGGAAAAATCATATGAATAGTTTTGTAACGAAGAACAATCGGTTCCTTAGTATGTAGAGATAGCAGTTAGAAGAATAGGGCATCCCAAGTGGCGCCCTCTTTTATATATTTGATCCTTTCGATGTAAGCCTGGTTGGTTGGAAAATTTAGTATAGACCATAACTATTTTATGTAATTTGAGTTCGACTGAAGATTAATGCAAAAGTCCTTCAAATTTGATGAAAAGATTGTAATTGTAGCACTTGGATGTATTGTTTTCCCTTTCTTGCGTATGTTCTTCCTATTATCTTTTTCCATATATTTTTCTTTCTATTTCAGAACGATCTTTCGAACCTATGGATTTGCTGCGCAATGCCCCTTATTCACGCCACTTAGACAAAACGTTTTCTTCTAAAGGTTAAATTTGAATTCACTAGCAGTAGTGCTTCGAGTTAATTCCTGTATTTTCTCCCCGCCACATTATGATTTTACACTGAATACTATTTCTCTCTTAGCCTTATCCTTTCAAGTTTAGTCACCGAGTCATTTGTTTATTTCATTTTCTCGAATCGAATCCATAGCCCAAGTATTACTTTCTTACGCCAATATAACCAGAACCCATTATATCAAATGTGTTAAATATATCCACTATTTTAAGAGCCATATCCTGTGCGGAGATCTCGCCTCTCAAGAGAGCCCTCTCTAGATCTGAAAGGCTAGTTTCAGGTTTCAAAGTTGGTTGAAAAAGTTGCCTTTGTGCTAATAGATTTATAGAGTGCTAACAGGTAGTACCAAATTTGTGCATGTAGAAGTATACATAAATTCTAGCTCAACATGAAATATGTGAGTGGTGGGAGTGCAAAATCGAGAACTACCTCAAAAAATACTCATGAAGTAATAACCTCTCACTAGTCGAAGCAAGGTCATGGTTCTTTTCAGAGACGCACATAATATTTATTGAACCTATCCGAGAAGAATTGTTTGAGCACATCAACATATCAAGTGATGCGTAGATTGACACTCGACAAGGAATCAGGCCTAAATTTGAAAAATGGAGGAACAACAAACCTACACCAATGGCTCGAATGAATTATTGACTATTATATTTCAGAACAAGTTGTTAAAGATCAAACATCCCTAGACAAAATAAAAGAGAAATTCTACATGAAATCGCACGATGGATTTTTCTGCACGGTTCCAACACTTCTTCATAAATTCCTTCTCGACAAGGGAGTTGGTGATATCTTCTAATACTGACCAATATTAGGGACATCGTTACTGAATAACAACTTCCAAGAAAGAGATGAAAGGTGGGCAGAATTTCTTGACGCAAAGTGCAAAGATACAAGAGGATCCTGGGATTACGTCTTGAAGAGATAAACATGGTCGGTGTTGGAACATATATATTTTTTAGACTTAGATAAGTTTCAATCTTGTTTAAATAAGGACAACGTGCACTTGAATATCACCGTTGACGAAGTCTTCTGTCAAAAACAACGATCTAAAATCCTTAAAAGTTATGGAGTTGCCCACTCGTTAAAAGGTCGAATCACTAAAGGATACCTTCAAAATGTCGGGTTTCAGGGTTTTACGATACTAATAGTCCAACATTTAAGAACTCCAAAGTCCCGATATATGAAATCATGAAACTATCTTAAGTTAAACCAGGTTAATTAAATGATTAAAAATGATTAACGATATTTAAACCTTATTGCAATTTCGCATTTTAGGGATCCTGCCTTGAATGACAACCAAAGTCCCGATACTCGAAATTGTGAAACCCATGAAATTAATCACGATTATTTAAAAGGTCAAAATTCATTAATATTAATTAATCAATCATGATTTCACGATTTGGAGAACATAGCTCGAACTAGTATAAGATAACCTGAGGTCTGAAACCTCGAAATGGATTAAGGTTAAGAATGATTAATTAACAAAATAAACTTGATTCATTAACACATTGAACAATCTTATATCATGATTAAGTTTTGTTGATTTACATTTCGGGTAAATTCAAGTTTTATCTATGCTTTTCTTGATCATGAAACATCGACCATTAATGGAATTAATAGTTGATCTAGGGAAATGATTTCAAATAAGATCCTGATTTATCGCCCAAATCTTTTTACTAAAGGAATTAAACCCATTGTCAGTGAAGGTATACACAAATTGATGCACTTAAGGTAAATAATATTTTTTAATTGAGTTACATTCGCATTTTCACAGAGCTAGATTAGCGAAATAGTCGGTCTTATGAATTTTCCATGTCAGATAACAGAACTATGAAACTTGATACCATGCCGCCACGAAAAGAAACTAAAGTGACTAGTGAAAGTTCAAGCCAGAATATAGATGTTCTCTCCGACACCTCGCCCAGAAGCATAAACAACATCAAATCCTGGACGCAAGTATTCAACAGCTTACAATATGAAATGGTAAATTTCCTAGATGATGCAAGTGACAACGAGAAGGAGGACCTATCTACCAAATACAAAATTATTGCTCAGTCAAAGCATAATAACATAGCGACAAGGCCTAAGATATTTCCCTACAATGATATGATCGGTTGGGTGTTGGACCATGTAGATATCCCAACCAGGACTATTTTCAATTCACAAAAGGTCGCAGTTGGGTCTTTTAGACCAGAACATCTACAAGAGATGTACAAATTGTCTCTGGTATTCAATTTCGTTTACAATGCAAGTTTCCTAGTAGACTTCAACAAGAAGGAATGTGACCAATGTGGGAAAAAACCTTCCCAATTTAATTAAAGACTAGTATTCTCGCCCCAAGAAGTTCAGAGCCAATTCCCATGGTATATACCCGATTGTCACACTAGAACCTCACATAATGTACATAGAAATGATGATGGGTAGGCTCTACGAGAAGGAAAACACAACTCATTTATTTTTTTCATGGGTACTTATTATGCAATCAGTCGTAGAGGGATACTCTTTTGATTGGGCCAAAATATTGTCAGACAGTTTGGTTCAAGAAATTGTAAGATATCAATCACTAAGAGATAAGGGGCAACCGACCCAATTTTTCATGTCGTCTTATATTTTTTCCATTGATGAACTGGATCTGGACTACAAATAGTGTCGAACCCATACATATTTATCATTGTAAGCTTTGGGAAGAAAAGGAAAAAGACTTATTTTATGAGATCTACAACTGGGTAGTGGTGTCGGTGCACACTGCCATATATGGCTACCCACATCCCAAAATCTCTGACAAAATTGTGACTAACCTGGGAAGAATAGTAGATTGGTACATCAAGGAACACTTCTCCTATATTAGGGTTTTTGGTTGTTCATTTCCTCCATATGCTCTGCCGCAATTTTTACCAGACCGGCTAGTGTGCTAAGAGGTCACACAACAAACTGTGCTCGGTGGGATTAATAAGGAGCTAAAAGGAATATAGAAAAAGAATGGCCCTATTTTCCCCTACAGATTGGTACATTTTCCCTACTGGATTTTGGTCACTCTAAAGTAGAGGTCGTGGCCTTGGAAGAAATAAAAATGGTCAACACTGAATTAAAGAAGCATGAACCACAAAAGGTCATGGGTAATCACATGTCCAACTGCAATTTGAAAAGTTATGAACACGAAGATTCTCCTAAAGACGAGATTTTCGGAGGAGAGAGATAATATCCATAGGTCTTGAGTCGAGTTCGAGCTCTGTCACCTGATAAAATGTTTGACTTTTACGACTTTAAGAGGCACTGAAGAAGTAGCAGGTTCACTGGGGGATTTTGCAATAGCCAACCAGTTTTCAGTCGGAAATTTAAAAGAATAACTAAAGCACAAAGATATGCAAATAAGCCAATTGTAGAATCAAATGAATGCTATAGAAAAGAATGTCTGGAGTGAGGTCAACAAGGGCTTCGAGCATATTATATCCGAAAACAGATAGGAAATTCAGTAGCTCAAATCCATCCTCGAGGAGATGCACAGGGATATACAGGCGAGCCAAGTACGGGCCACCCAACAGGATGACTTGGTAAAACGACTACAAGCCAAAGTCAGTTCCACTAAGAACATGGTTGTAGATATAACAATGTTCCAAGCTCAGACATTGGAAGTGTGAAAGGAAATGGAAGCAGCACAACAAAGCCTTCTCACTAAGGTTAAAACTATCTAAGATCATTTTTGGCTGATAGATAAAGCATTAAATAACATTTTTTTAAGAGAGAGAGAAGTTATTGCTTCTCAAACTACCTTCCAAGAAGCAGTTGTGTCATTAGAAAAAGAAGGAGTAGTTATGGCTTCCAGGTTTTCCGTTTCGGAACAATCCAGGGGTGATATAATACTAAAGACCTCAGAATATAGCATAGATGAAAGTAGGAAAATGGCTAAGGAATTGAAGGAGTCTTGTGAATAGGCTTTCCACTCACTCAACAAAGAATCATTAGGCCTTGATAAAGAAGATATCTCTGGAGTACTAGTACAGATTGACATAACAAAGCATCAACATGACATTAAGACAAATATGGAAGAGGCTCAGGCTGAAATACGACAGATAAAACAGGTTGATATTATTCAGATAAATAGATGGCTAGTGAATCCTAGTCTACAATTACAATCTATAGTTTTAGAAGATAGACAAATGGAATAAAAATTGCCTCAATTGGAAAATAAATTATATTTTTTTTAGGCTAATAACTTAACAGAGCCCTCCAGGTTGGTGGCGCAATTTGTGAACAGATGCATCAAATGTATTGAGTAAGGAAAAGGTAGCACCTCAGGAAACAAATGAGATAACCTATGTACATTATCCATTTCAGATCTGGAGAACTAGAGAGAAAAACGCCTCTACCAGCATAATGAGGAGACCAACAGAAATGCAAGTGAAATGTTTCAGATTTCATATTCTGTAAATTTACTATTTTAGAAATAGAGGAATTCCAACCTCTTAGGGTTGAGAAATTTTTGTATAAAAACATATTTCAAAGAATGAAAACGAGCTTCTTCTTTCTGTATTGTAACTTAGAAAACTCATCCTTTGTGAGTATTAATACAAGTGCATACAGGGATTCTGAATTTTTTGTTGTTTGAGTTATGTGCCTTCTTTGTGTTTCATATATTATGTTCTCTTTAAGTTACTCCTGAACAAGTGAATGATTACAATTTAGTACAACAACTACTATGATTACATTTCATTTAGTATTTTATTAGCAAACAATTTTTCCTCTGTATTTTCTATCAACAAATACAAGACCTGCCTGTTATTTGGATCACTATATCTTATATCCTTTTAGGAGTGCATTCTACATTTTCTTGTACTATAAACAAGGTAAGCCTCTTCTGTCATTGATCCCTTAGTTTGTTTAATAGTTTTGTAATTTTCTTCTCCTCTCTCAATTTGATAAATTGACTCAGATGACAAAATATGAACTCTTCTCTGTTCAGATATTAATTATGTTTGAGGATTTAACTCTTACACAACTAATGGAAGAAAAAAACCTTTAAAAAAAATTATTCCTTAATTATTGATGCCTAACATTATGCTTTGAGCCTTAATTTTAATCTCAGGAACAACATCTTTTTGGTGCCGCTGCGGGGGACAGAGAAATAAAGTTATTTTTCCCTAGGAGAACGACATGGTAAGTTTGTTTCTTTGATAGTGAACAAAGATAGAATATAGTATTAAGGATAATTTTAGTTTTCACTTGGAGACTCCACCACTAATAAACTGGCATCTAGTTGAAGGAATACCAGAAAAAACCCCAACGATAAGCAAACCACGCCTGTGTCTGACCCTGAAAAAATTTTGAAACCAAGGGGATACCTTAAGCAGACCACTATTTCTACAATTAAGGTTTATAAACCAAAACCCACACAATCTAATGATAAGGTTCCATCTGAACAATTAAATACGCAAGAAGGTTCCACCCAAATCTATTTATGTTACTGGATAAATTGGTAGGTGCAGACACTAATAGATCTCCCTAGATCCACCTGGATCTAGAACAAAATAGGACAGGACATGAATATTTCTCTAAGTTGCGGTCATTGAATCTACTACTGAGAAGGAATTAGTGACATACCTTTATATCACTTCCTTAGGTCTCTGTTGTTGCTGCTTCGCTCCAGTGCTCTTGTGAAATTAGGTCCAAGACAACACAAACCAACCAAAGCAAAGATAGCAAAGTATATTCAATGTCAACCTATTCATATGATCAAGGAGTTATGCAATAAAATAAGAGTAATTTTATGGGAAAGGGACATGCCGTTGTATTATATTAAATGAAATTATAAGATACAATCAGATCACCTTGATGTTGCAAGATTCATTTCAGTGATCCTTGGTTCCAACACACATGCTTGCTCTACATTTGCATGAACAAGATCCAATACAACTTGATAGACCAAATAGAGTCTTCAAGATTCTATCCAAACAGAGTTCTTCACACAATTCGTTCACCATTTCTTCATTCAATCTTTCTTAACCTTTTCCATGAGAAACCTTTCAAGATATAGAAGAAGGAGAGATGGTTAAATGGATGAGGATGATCCCACTAAATCTAAGAAGTCAGTAGGATGCCAACCATGCGAATGCCAACTCATTTTCTAGAAGATTCCCTTCTAGAACCTTCGTGACCTCTTCTCTTTTCCAGGCTTTGAAACAAGTTCGCACCCTACCTATAGAGCATACTGCGAATAGTTCACACCCTAATTATGGGCTACCTATGAGAATGAAGGATTTTTGCACCCTATAACATAGACAGCCTATGAACGCATATTAAAAATATTCTTTTTGGAAGAAGACAACAATCACTTTTCTCAAGCAAAAATTACTTGTGGGAGCCTGAATACATCACTGTAGAGACATCACAAAAGTGACCAAAATAATGTGTAACATAATTCCCCCCAAAGTATGAGGCCAGATCTTGTGACAACCGAAATACTTTGTAAAATGAGTGTGTGTGTCAAAAACAAGGAGCGCACCTAATCGGAAACCTGTAAACAACCAAGCATCTACAGAATATAATACTAGTTCTGAGGTAGGCATTCCCATGCTCAGATCACAAATGAATGGAATCATAAACGTAGGTCATGGCCACCAATCATACACCATGGATCCATGTCATCAAAATGCTACATAGCCACCAGGAATACACTGTGGATCTATGTGAGAAGACTTGAATTAAGACATAGCCACGTGACATACAAAGTGGATCTATGTGTCGATACAAATCATACATACTCCATTATAGCCTGGATCAAAAAGATGAGACCCAAGGTCTTCAATCCCGTCACCTGAAAGTACGAATCTAGCCATGTGATTACATGTGATGAAGTCAAACATGGTAGAAACCACTTGATTACCGGTCATTGATGAAAACTATTAACAAGTGCGAGGGAAATCACCATTGATGTCAATGACTCCCAAGGTATCAAAGTACAATCCGAATAAATGTGAATGAATGAGTTGAAGTCGAGCACTCAACGAAATCTCTCGATCAAGGATCAATGATGTGATACCCCTGTCGAAAGTGAAGAGACCTGCCATTAAGGCATGTAGGTTCCAAGGTAATAAATGATTTCCAAGTCTCATTCCCAGATAATGATTTGGAGTCGAAAGAAAAAGACTCGTCACGTGAGGGCCTTGATGTATCCCACATCAATGAAATGAAATAGGTAACATATTTTGAGGGTGAAACAAAGTATGAATATGGGTTGAAATAGACACAGGGAAGGCCGACATAGTAAGAATGGACAACTGCAAATGGCTAACTCAATAGAGGGCTCATTTAAACTTCTCTTGAACATATGAACGACATGACCAAGGAATTGGCAGCACTAACTTAAAGAGGACCCAAGATATGACCTTGTGGCAAGTCGGATGAGAAACAAATTGATTTCCCAACCCGGATTCAAATGACGAATAGGGGGTGTCATGTTCAAGAGCGACGCTTACTGCCATTAATACTTATACGAAAAAATATCCCTTTCCAAAAATTTTCCCCACCATTTCTGGCGAGTACCTCTTTATTTTTACACAAGCTTGAGGAGGATAACATATGGTTGTTTATGTAAGCTCATCCTTCAGACGAGTCCCTCAAATTATATTTAACGAACCCTAGGAAGGAGTGGTTTGGTCCCATTACGAGTCTTTCAATGTTTGTTTAACGAGTCCAAGGATAGAAAACTCGGGGGGTTTTCATGTTTTGAGAGTCTGAAAAACACTTAAAGAGAAATCTCTCAGTTCCTTTTTCATAAAAGAGTTCGATGAGACCGAAAAAGCGATAAACTATTGCCCTTTGAACATTTTCTTCAAATACTTTAACGAGCGTGAAAAGAACAAGATCGCTCGGCAATCTTTTCGTTTTTATGGAGAGTGAAAAGAGCTTAAAGGGTACTCCCTTACATTTGTCATTTTCGTGTTACCAYGGAAAGTATGAAAAAAACAAGAAAAAGTATACTTGGTTACATTCTCATATATTTTCGAGCGCGAGAACGAACGAAGATTGAGCTCGAGGTTTTTCCTACAAAAACCCTAAAAAAGTAGTCGTACATGCGACAAAAAAGAAGAAACACTCGTACCCCATCGTTCGSAATTTGAAGTTGCTATATCTGCAAAAACCATACTCACAATGCTATTAGGGTATTAGGTTTTTGAAGCAAAGCAATAAAAATAGTACAAAAAATCACTAAGAAATAGTAAAAGTGAATAAATATGGGTAAAAAAGTATTTTTTACCATTTCATTGTTACTTTGCCAAAAATTTGTYYAAAATACCTCATTTCCTCCCAAATTTCTTTGCTCGATTGTGGGAGGCACAAGCGATCATTTAGCAAAYAGTTTCAGCCAACGAGGTAATCTTCCAATTTTCCAACTTTTCCATGGTTTACTTTTGATTTTTAATGAAAATTTTTAGAGTTTTGAGTCCATTTTAGGGTCAGTATATGTGCTCAAGAATTCTTGCAGGTGGGCCATTTAGGACCTATGAGAACCTAAGATTCTTGCTGGTGGGCTTCAGGGCACCTGCGAGAATCTCGTACTGTGCAAAAGGTTCACCTGTGAGGGCCAAAAAATGGAGTTTTGTGTGTGTTTTACTCAATAAAAAAAAATATGCAAGACTTTAAAACAAGTTGCTGACCTCCTTCTCATGGCTCCATTGCAGGTGTTGACCATCACGATGTTGGAATGGAGGAAAAGAGAACATGAGGAGGAGGATGCCATTGTCAGGAATGACCCGGGTACAGTCACTACCCTCCGGGAATGTGGGCTCTTGAACTTTTTTAGGATCCCAGGCATGAAAGCCCAACTCAGGTTGTTAGAGTACTTGGTCCACATGTGGGACATGGATCAACAGTTATTTCACGTAGGATTCCACATGCTAACACTAGATATCAAGGATATCTATTTTCTAATGAGGTTTTCACGACGTGGATACCATGCTACTTTGACCAGAGGTAGAGGCGGTGGACTTCCTATGAGTGAGTATGTTCACCAATATTATGTTCCCGAGGTGAAGAGAAGCAGAGGTAAGGTTTCCATTTGGGGGCTTCAATATTTGACCCTACAGACCATCTTGTTTACTATTACATGCATGGCTGGAAGTGTAGCTCTGCACATGGCTCTCCAGAGCTATTTCCAATACGCCATAGAGTGCACAGAGCCTCGGGTTTTCAACTAGTCGGACGTGGTTCTCCATAGTATGAAGAGGCAACTGACAAAGTGCAGAAGGGGTGACTTGAAGCAATTTGGGTACGTGTCACTTTTGGTGTCATTCTTCCTCGAGAGGGTCCCACTGCTGTGACTATAGGTAGATTGGGGTTTATCGGCCCCACAGGATCTGAGGATGATAAGGTGGTGTAACCTCATGGCTCGACATGTAGCAGGGCCTATAATCAAGTATAATGATTCATTTTTTGACTGGTTGAGGCCCTAGATGCTGATGATTGATGACTACGCATATGTCGGTTTGGATTTCCGAGGGGATCCAGATTTTTTCCTACCTGAGGATGCTCAGTGGAGTGACTTAGGTGAGAAGTACACATTTTGTTCTTTTTTAATGTTTTTGCAAATTTTATTATGTGAAACATTTTTATGTTTATCCAAGGACTAATAAAAAAACTTCCTTTTGATGACACAGATGTGGGGCCATATCGACCTCCAGGAACGTCTCCCATACAAAGGTGAGGAGAAGTGGCTCCAATGGCGAGATGGGATTCTGAGGACTATGAGGCAGTGGAACAGAACTTAGAGGGGTTGACTGTGGATGTCCCAGACATTTTTATTGGGGAGATCCTGAGACGTTATCAGTACCATACTGTGGACGTGTCCAAATCTCTCAGTCAACTGCTCCATAGGGTAGCCCGAGCAGTTGTGTATTATTGTGAGTGTCATCCATGATGCTATTTTTTAGAGGCTATGGGATTCATATTTTGAGATTTTGATCTTTGGACAGAAATTTTTTTATAAAAAAAATTTGATCGTTATATACATATATGCGGCTTCTACCGGCTTATTTTGTGTTGTATAATACATGTGATGTGTGATTGGTTTATAAATGTCCCAAATGTCTGTCTAACACATGGTTAGATAAGGCATCAGTCAATGTATTTAAACATCTAGGAATGTGTTGATATTCGATATAATCAAAATAACATTCCAAGAGGTGAATTCGTAAATATACCCATAATAAAGTAGGACTTAGGATAGCATAGACGTTACTTAACTGTAGTACTACTAGCTGTGAATTGATTCGTATAACTAGGTGGCAGATATCAAGAGAAATAGAATCAATCAACAATTCGATGATGGTTCTATATTCTGCAATATTATTGGTCACACGACCAAGGCACACACCTCATAGACTAATAAGTTCGTTTGTAGGTGCATAAATTGCCCATGCAACAAAAGCAAGGTTCTAAGTACTACTACTATTGCCATTGGCAAAACCAGTGTGGGGTAGCAAAGACTCCGACATCTGGAAACCAAGCACAATGCAAGATAAGAAGCCAAGGGAAGAGACCAAATAAMGAAAAAGCATACTAAATTAACACACAAAAACTATGATACAATAAAATACAAGCACTCATGCACAGGTGATCTTAAACATAGTACTTCTTTAAGTACAACCCATTTCTAGGTTCACTCAAAGGGATACCATCATAGTACACCAACTCATAAGCTCCTTTCTCCAAAACTCGTCTAATGATATAAGGACCTCACCACATAGCTTCAAATTTTCTTACTCCTAACATATCCCGATCTTGTTTGTAAAGGAGAACCAGATCACCTTCGGAGAAAACATGTGGCTTGACATGTTTGCCGTATTGGGCTTTGATGCATTTCTTCTGGGCTTCTATAACTAGGGTGGCATTGCGATAGGTTTCATCTAATTGCATGAGATACAACAAATGTTGTTCTTTGACAAAAGATTTTGGGAGAAGTTTGACGACTAGTTTTAGGGAGGGTATCTCACATTTAATCGACAAGATGGCTTCTAGACCATAGACTAACGAGAATGGTGTAAACCCGGTAGCAGACTTAACAGATGTTCGGTAAGACCAAAATGCTGAGAACAACATCATGTGCCAACTTGTTTTGTGAATCCCTATCATTCGTTGAAGCATGCTAATGATGACTCTGTTTATTGCTTCAACTTGGTCATTGGCTTGTGGGTAATAGGGTGTTGATTTTTCATGGTGAAGACCCAACTTTTCAGTGAGTTCAAACATCATGAAGTTTCTAAAGTGGCTACCGTGATCAGTAATGATAGCTTGAGGAACACCAAACTGAGCAATGATGTGATTGAATATGAATAATGTTGTAGTCTTTCCAGTATTGTCAAATGTTGGCATTGTCTCGGCCCATTTCGTGAAATAATCTACGACTACAATAATGTATCCATGCCCCTCGATTGAGTGAGGGTGACATGTCATGAAATCGATACCCCATTTCACAAAAGAACCAACGGAGACCACAGGGTGTAGAGGAGCAAGGTGTGATTGTATTTTATTGTTGTAGGTTTGGCAAGCGTGGCATTTTTGGATAGTGATTATACAATCGTTGAATAAAAAAGGCCAAAAATATCCTGCTCGTAAGATCTTCTGGGCAGTAGCATACCCAGACATGTGACCACCACATGCTCTAGAATGGCAATCATTCAGGGCTTTCTCGGCTTCATCAAACACAAGGCAGTGATGGAAAATAGAATCGATCCCACGATGATAAAGAGTATCATCGAGGATGATATACTTACGGGCTTGGTAGCGTATTCGACGATGGTCAATGCTAGACAAATTGGGCCAAAAATTCTGGGTTTGGATATATATGATGATATCTCTGTACTAAAGGTCATCGGAACTAATCAAGAAAAGGGATTCATCGGGTAATGAATCCTCTACTACATTTTCCGTCTTAGAACAGGGAAGGTCGCATATCAACTAGACAAACACCAAGGATTTCTTGGACTTAGCGCGTTCGAATTCTAAGTCAAACTCCTGGAGTATTACGATCCATTTGGAGTATTTTTCCCTTAGCAATTGGCGTGTAAGAATGTGCTGCATAGGGTTGCAGTTGGAAATCACCGTAGTCTTGCGTAAAAGGATATAGTGTCGGAAACATTGAACAACTTGGACGGCTGCCAAGGCCATTTTTTCAACATGTAAATACTTGTTTTTGGTAGTCGTGAAACTTCGAATCAAGTAATAAATGACATGTTATTCATGAGAATCATCCTCCTAGACTAGAACCATAGCGATGGTATAGTCCGAGGCTGTGAGGTAAAGGAAATAATCCTGACTGTAATCAGGTGGGAAGAGTAATGGGGTACATGTTAAAGATAGTTTCAAAGATTTGAAAGATTTGTTGGTAGTGGTATCCCACACGAACTCAGAACCTTTCTTGAGCAGTCACATAAATCCAAGAGTTAGCTCAGCATAGTTCGGGATGAAACAACAGAGAAAGTTTGCCTTCCCTTGCAAACTTTGTAACTAGAGAAGTGAAGAAGGAGAAGGAAGATTCAGAATCACTTTGACCTTCAAATAATCTACCCTAATCCCTTGACATGAAACAATAAAGCCCAGAAGTCGATCGAACTCTATACAAAAAACACATTTGGGGGGATTCAACCATATATGGTAAAACCAAAATCGAAGGAAAATGGCGCGTAGGTGTGTTAGATGATCTACACGGCACATGGAATGAGAGGGCAAGTCATTGAGATATCGTTGCACAATGTTCTTTATATCATGAAAGGCGTAAGACATAGCACATTGAAAAGTTGCACCAACATTCTTTAAACCAAATGGAAGTTTCTGGTAGGCGAAAGTGCCCCAAGGACAAATAAAAGCAGTCTTGTGTTGGTCTGCGGGTACGATATTGATTTGATTATATATAGAGAAACCATCCATCAGAGAGAAGATTTCACTTCTGGCACAATCGTTGACAATCTGGTCAACGAAGGGGGTAGGAAATTTTTCTTTAGGACAAGCTTTATTAATGTCTCTATAATCAACACACATGAGGATCGTGCCTTGTTTCTTGTTAATTAGAACAAGATTGGAAACCCAGTCAGTTAGAGCCATAGGGTAAATAAATCCATCCTTAAGAAGTTTCTCAACTTCAAGCTTGATAGTGGCTGCTTTATGTGGGTGGACTGGACGAAGTCGTTGTCGGACGGGTTTAGTGCCCGGGTATGTCTGAATCTCATGTGCCACAATGTTGGGGTCAATACCTGGCATTTCTTCATAGCTCCATGCGAAGACGTCAAGAAATTCTTGGAAAAGAGACTTGTAGGTGACAATGTTGTCACGGGAACATGGAGCTCCGATATGCACATTTTCGACAACTCCAGGTTTTATGGATATGTTGAGGGGGATGGTGGGTGAGATATTACTTAAGTTCCCTTCGTAAAACATATCGTGTGTAGACTAGGGAATGGTAGAAATGACGACAAAAGTCTACGGGGTCAAAATCCATTGGTAACCCTCAATGGTGTGTTTTTCCAGGAAGAGGATGGAACATTGATGTCCATTGTCCCAAGGGGTATGTTCTATGGACATAATAGACATAATCATCTCATCCATAAGAAAAATTATGTGGAATTGATCTGGAGATAAAGCACCAAGAGAGGGGGTAGAAGGGGTTTCCGATTGAATGGATTGATAAGTGGATTCGACCGACTCTAAGGCATTTCGTTTCCATAAAAAAGATGATCGTCAGGTTTGGGTACCATCCATGGGTTGTAAGATGCAGGGGTTCCATGAACAGAGGTGGAGATCATGTTGATCGAGGTGACAAACATATGTGGAACATCGGGTGGTGGAATGGGGAAAGTACCCATCAAAGGGGAATCTTTAAGAAGACCCACACCGACATTCTCATATCCAGGGGGGGGGTTTTGCAATGAAAGGTACATTGTCGGTACTTGCATTAGAGTGAAAGAAGGCCAATTGGTCTATGGTAACTACTTTTCCTTGATGTGGGAAACGTATGACACATAAAAGAGTGAACACAATTGCACGCATGGAATCGATCCAGCTACAGCCAAGTAGAAGGTTGTAATTGAGAGGAGCGTCAAAGACCTCCACTTCAACGTTGACCATTTTACCTTCTAACGTAATAGGCAACGAAGGGAGGACACCGTAAGGTAATAGACATGACACATGTCGAGGTACCCTCATTAATAACTATTCTACAAATGTTCTTGTCGGAGACAATAACTTGTATTTGGAATGCGAGTTGAGGGGGTAACCTTGGAATGTGATATTCCAAGTAAAAAATTATTAAATTTGTATCGGTAGGGTCAATTCCACCAATAGCTTTCAAAAATTCCTTTTGTTGTATAGGACAACTTTGAAGGACTTCAAGGGCTAACATCGCGGATGGTGCTTGGGCCAGATCTTCGACAATACTGTAGTTCTGGCCAACACGTGCATGAGGATTGAAAGAAGATTTTAGAACAACACCCTTTGGGGGAGGGCGAATAATTGTATCTAGGCTCGATCGTTCAAGATGAAGAGGACCATTGGTAGGTGGNGGTAGGGTCAATTCCACCAATAGCTTTCAAAAATTCCTTTTTTTGTATAGGACAACTTTGAAGGACTTCAAGGGCTAACATCGTGGATGGTGCTTGGGCCAGATCTTCGACAATACTGTAGTTCTGGCCAACACGTGCATGAGGATTGAAAGAAGATTTTAGAACAACACCCTTTGGGGGAGGGCGAATAATTGTATCTAGGCTCGATCGTTCAAGATGAAGAGGACCATTGGTAGGTGGAGTCATGGGAGATGGTTGGACCAACGAAGTAGGTATTGCATCAACCTTCTCTTTGGAGGAAGAATAATATTTGGCTCGAGTGGTAAGTGTGATGTCATTCTTCTTTGAATCACCTGTACACATTAAGACATAAGATGTATTGGAGGGGGAAGTTTGGTCATGAATGACAAATTGGGCTTGTTGTTGAGAAGGGAAGGGTTGTGACAACATGGCCAGAGTAGGGGGTTTCGGGGTCCCTTGAAGGAACTTAGTAACTTTGGCTCATATTGGACAATCCTTAGTGTAGTGATAATCACCATAGATAAGACAAGGGTGTCGGGGTTTGCACTTATCCTTATCGTCAACAGGTTGTGTTTTGGTCTTCTCAGATTGTAGATTATTTTTATCCTCCTTGTTCTTACCCTTTCCTTTTTTGGATTTATTTTTTCTAGCGAGGGTAGATTGAACAGAGTTCACCTCAGAAGTCTTGCCAGTGGGAGGGGTAGGAGACAAAGCATTTTGAACATTAGAAGCAATGGATTTGGGATTGTTGCTAGAGGTTTGGATGGAATGGGGTTGGGCATGGAAAGTGCCAATCACACCATCAGCTGCATGAGAAGCAACAGGAGTAGTTAAAGTAGTAGAAGTAGAAGGACGAGGTGCATCAGGGAGTAAGTCGTAAAGAGTACCCGTTTGTGAGTAAATGAGGTCGAGGTATTGAGCACGACTGATTGCCTATTCTTCTGTGACAACCCCACCCATGGCAATGTCACGAGCGATGTCATTCATGAATGATTTTGTGAACCACTCTGCCAGCAACTGATCAGGAAGTTCGAGTTTGATGAGACATCATCTCTATTGCCACTCGTGAATGTGATCAGAGATATGAGTGGCTTTGGCTTGTTTGAATGAACTCAAAATTTTGGTTCCTATTTCATAACGGATCGGTAACTGGTAGTGGGTGAGGAAAGCCATAGTGAGGGTGTTGAATTCGGTGAAGAAGCCTCATGGTAATTCTATATACCACTCCGCAACGGAACCTGTGAGGGTTCATTGAAAAAGATGTAAACGAATAGAGTCATCCATCAAGGAGTTGGATGAGCATAAAAGGTGAAAAGTCATTACATGATTGTTCGGGTCCTCTCCCAATTTACCATTGTATTTAGGAATGTCGGATGGTAGTTTGGCCGGTATGGCGGGCCATTGAGGAGAGTGATGGATCAGATCATTTAAGATTATCAACAGATCAAGGAGGTCTAGGGTGGCTAAGAAGGGTAACTGTCTATTCACATGTGGGTACTGGTGACTTTGGGGAGGGAGTCCCATCGATAGACCAATGGGACCATAAGCAGTTTGCATATAATGCAAAGATCCAAGCAGATTCAATTGTTAGTGTGAGGAAAGTAATTCATAGGGTTATATTGGTTGGGGTTGTACCCTTGAACAGGGGAATGGGGTTGAGCGTTCGAGCCCCAAATAGGATTGGACATACCTGGATATGGTTGTCCTATATTAGGGGGTATGAAGGAGCTATCTTGAGGCTTTTGCCCCCCAGTTGATTAAGGATTATGTTGAATAAAATAACTCCAATACTGGGCCAAGGATGGAGGTATGTTTTTTCCATAGGGTGGGGGAGGTGGGGGTTGCCCTCCAATCGGGGGTTGCATCCCAATTGAGATTTGTCCTGCAAAAGGGGATTGGGTTTGGCCTCCTTGGTGAAATTGTCCACCGACAGGAATCTAGTAATTAGGTGTGAAAGATAGGATGGTGCCACTAGGGTCGGTGCCTCTGATAGAGGATGGAAGAGGTCCTCTGAAAGGGGGTCGAGGAAGCGTCGGAATGAAACCAGGAATGAGATGGTGCTCAAAAGGAGTGGAAAATTCAGGAGTCTGGGATGAGATTTGTGTAGGAGCGGTAATAGAAGCATTCAATGCATGATATCCAGGAAGAAGTGTTGGGGTGAATCTAGGAAAAATCATTGTGCCAATGGGAGCTTGGCTAGCTGCTGTAATCCCAGTGTGAGGACTCATAGTATCTGGGACCATTGTGTAATGGACCATTTGTAGAGGGATAGTCAAGAAGTGGTTAGCTAGTGGAGTGTCTGTACCAGGAAAATAATAGGCAGTAGTAAAAGGTATTGCGTCTGGATTAGATGTTTCAGGTAGCTCAGGTGTGACAGTGATATCAACGTCTTCTCCTGAGCCAAAGAGATCTCGTCTAAAAATGCCAGTAGTCCAAAAAGGATCTTGACCCTCAGGTCCTGTGAAAGGTCCAGATGGTAATCCAGAAGACTGAACAATTGTTTCTCCGGAAAAATTCACTCGAACAATATGTCTCTTGGAGTCGAGAGGAAGTCGAAAGTCCTCACGAGAATTGGTAATTCAGAACCTTTCTAAAGAGCTAGTTCTTTCCACTTGTGGAGTGGCAACATCTTGGACTTCATTATGTTGAGGAGAGCCCTCCAGTGAGTTGGTAGGAAAGGGTTGAGAACCTTTCATATCTTCTGGGGTTATTCCTTGCATTCTATGTGAACGACGTGGAGGGTCAATTGTGATCAAGTTAGAATCTTATGAAACAAATTCTATGGCCAACTTGGGTAAACAAACAATATGCGCTAATAAGATCTAGGAAGAAAAACCAAGCAAACAAGACCTTATAATTCCGAAGTCACTAGTTTGTGATAAAATCCAACGTCGTGACGATGAGACGGGAAGGGGTTGGGCGAGGGTGGAAAAGTTATGTTGACGACCTGCTTAACGGACTTACACCCTAGTGTAAGCTCCCACACACAATCATGGGTATACCCTCCAAGGAGCCCAAGTGAGTCTGGCCAACGTCGATTCCAGGTACCGTGAAGACCTACCCCTTCACAGACACCTTGTGTAAGACCCTAAGAATATAGGCTACTAAGGTTGCCACAAACAACAATGAGTCCTGGGGGAATAGTTGACAGTCTGATCCACACGTAAGGGCAGGGTATCTAGCTTGAAATCAACTTGAGAGGCTTCCACTAATCATTGTGGGTATACCTTCAAGTGACCCCCATAATACGTGCAATCTCTACACCGAGATCAACAAAGCAGGGTGAGTAACTCTGTCAATCTCAACGCGACCTCAGGTTTGGCCCTTGTGTGAGAAGGGCTTCCTAGGACAAAATCCTGCAAATGGAATTTGACACTCCTTATCACAAGATACTATTGTGTGTTTTGTGCTTTGGAGAGTGTGTCTCACTGCCTATTCCAAAGCTCTAGCCTAGCTAATGTCAGTGCAAAAGATCCCTAGAAAAAGTTACTAGTTGAATTTTAAAGTTGTGCCATATTATTAAAGGTTGTTGTTATGCAAAAAGGAGACAGAAATGAAACCGATTTTGTGTGAGACTCTGACCCAACAATGCAAAAATAGGGATGAATGATACAAATTTTCGTTCGATGAATCCTATTTACAGGAGGGAAATAGGAGTTTTCTAGAACAATGTGAACTACAATGTATGATCTTCTCTGAAATGTAATATCAAACAATCATGAAAAATGCAAATTCCCTATTCGTTTTCTTTCAATACTTGAATGCCAATATTTTTCGAATAAAAGGTTGCTTAAAAAAAAAGAAAAAAGTCTTTAATTTTTTAATAGAAACCAAGAAACGGGGATGGAACTAAGAAAAAGAAAGCAACCAACGAAAATGAAATACTCAACAAACACCCAAATCGATCTTTCAATGAAGATAAAATAACAAACTGACAAGACCAATCTCTTCAAATGCACATGGGTAACAATTTTCCAAGTAATAAGCAATCGAAAAGGGCAATTAATCTCAACTTTTAATCCAATCAAAGGTTCCTGACCAAACAAGCACTTGGATTTCAGAATCGGAGATTGTACCCTTGTTAAGAAAAGGTCAAGAGGTAAAAGTTGAGAAAAAATGATCAAGAAGAGTTTTCGATTTCCGAAAACTAATCATTCATGAGATTTGAAGTCAAGAAATAATCAATCACTGGCCAAAGAAGTTCTTCCCAGACACACAAACAAATCTGGGCATCTGAAGACACAAAAAGACTTAATCCAAAATTTTTACAAGTGAGTTCGTAGTCTGGTAGTGGGGTACAGTGTGAGAATTAAGGATTCTCACAGGCTAGACATAGGCAGGTTGCAAGAAGTTCGCACTGAACTGAACACTAGGGTGCGAACTTTAGTGATTCTTGCAGACTACAGAAAGGTGCAGTGCGAGAAGGTTTGTAATCAAGCAAATTTTGGAAAAAGGATAGAACTTTTGAGGGAACTTCTGGATCCAGGGAGTCTATAAGGATCTCCTCAAGACTCATAGATTGATTGGGAATGAAAAAGGGTAGGTCAAGAGAAAATGGCCAGGTAAAAACCACCAAAAATGGGTTGTCTCCCTAGTATAGTCAACAATTTTGTTACTGGGTAAATCGATAGGTGTGAACACTAATAGATCTCCTTAGATCCACCTGGATCTACAACAAAACAGGATAGGACATGACTCTTTCTCTAAGTTGCGGTCATTGAATCTACTACTTAGAAGGAATGAGTGACATACATTTATATTGCTTCCTTAGGTCTCTGTTGTTCCTTCTTCGCTCTGGTGCTCTTGTGAAATCAGGTCCAAGACAACACAAACCAACCAAAGAAAAGATAGCAAAGTATATTCAATATCAACCTATGCATATGATCAAGGAGTTATGCAATAAAATAAGAATGATTTTATGGGAAAGGGACATGTCGTTGTATTATATTAAACGAAAGTAGAAGATACAACCAGATCGCTTTGATGTCGCAAGATTCCTTTCAGTGACCCTTGGTTCCAACACACACACTTGCTCTACATTTGCATGAATAAGATCCAGTATAGCTTGATAGACCAAATAAAGTCTTCAAGATTCTATCCAAACAGAGTTCTTCACACAATTCTTTCACCAGATCTTCATTCAATCTTTCTTAACCTTTTCCATGAGAAACCTTTCAATATATAGGAGAATGAGAGATGGTTAAATGGTTGAGGATGATCCCACTAAATCTGAGAAGTCAGTAGGATGCCAACCATGTGACTGCCAACTCATTTTCTAGAAGATTCCCTTCTAGAACCTTCGTGACCTCTTCTCTTTTCCAAGCTTTGAAACAAGTTCATACCCTACCTATAGAGCAGACTGTGAATAGTTCACACCCTAAGTATGGGTTACTTGCAAGAATGAAGGATTTTCACACCCTAAAACATAGACAACCTGCGAACTCATCTTAAAAATATGAGTTTTGGAAGAAGACATCAGTCACTTTTCTCAGGCAAAAAGTCCTTGTGGGAGCCTGAATACATCACTATAGAGACATCACCAGAGTGACCAAAATAATGTGTAACAATTTCGGAGAAACATCAGCTGATAGAGTTGAAGCCGAAATCTTAAACCCTGAGTCAGTTTTACCTAAGATAAAGACTGAAATCAATTCAATTGCCTCCTTTTCTAATAAAGGCAAAATATCCATATCAATACCTGCTTTGATTGATATTCCATCAATCCCTGAAATAAAATTTCTATCTTCCCAAAGTTTCGAATAGCATACCTTACACTCTGATTCATGTCATGTTGGATCTCCCATTTATATATCCTGCAAGTCTAAAGAACCTAGTCCTCATATCTCGTTTCCCCCCTTTTTCGATTTTCTATATCCTGACGATCAGTTCCCAGAACCCCTTTCCCTTCATATCGAAGTAGCTAGAAGATCACTACACATATTTGAAAATCCTCTCTATAATCTCCAAGTTTAATCCCCTATATTATCAATGGTTTCTTCCAGAGGAGGTGGTGTCGGAGGTGGTGCCGGAGGTGGCAGAGGTGGAGGCAGGTTGGGTGTTGGAGGAGGAGGAGGAGGCAGTCAAGGACCACCTCTGACTCCTAGAATTTTTTCTAAAGTAGCTACTAGGTATGCTCCTTTATTTCTCCCTGTTCCCCTCCACGATTTACCTGAAAACTATATGAAAAACCTGCCAAAGTTCACAAGAGAGGGAGACTTAACGGCCACTGAACACATAAATTTTTTCAATCAATTTGTTGATGTCCTTGGCCTTGAGCACGAAGATGTTTATTCAAGAATCCTAGTTCAAAAGTTTGAAGGACAGGTGAGAACCTAGTTCCTATGGCTACCAGTAGGTTCTATAAGAACATACGATGAGTTAGAAAATGCCTTTCTAGGACAATGGGGAGAGAGGAAGGATCACCTTTATTATTTAACCAAGTTCGGAGATTTAATAAATAAAAATTTAGAAATAGTTCTCGAATTCACTCATATATTTAATAAATTATATAACAAAATTCCAGTTGAGGTTAAACCTTCATAACCTGCAGCAAAGGTGACTTTCAAAGGGGCTTTTGAGCCCGACTTTTCCTTACTATTGAGAAAAAGGAGATCTCTCAAACTCACAAGAATGCAGGACGATGCTATATAAATAGAGTCAAATATGATGGCATTGGGAAAGTTAAAATCTAAAATCGAAATGGGAAATAAAGAAACTGACGATTTAGAGAACAAGTAGGACCTTCTGGATCTGGGAGGTCTGCGGAAGACAAAATGGATGATAGGGAAAAAATAATTCAAGAATTATCAAACAAAATCTCGAAGACAGAATTGGACCAATCTAAAATAGATTATTTTTCTAGAAAATATTTCAGAAGAAATCCTAACCCTCAAGCGCAATAAAGACAGATCAAAAATGAAGATCAAAAGATTCAACCCCCCTTTAAAAATGAAAATTTTATAGGAGGAGATGGCATGCAAAACTTTGAGGAGTTAGAAGAAGATATGAATAATCTTGGYGATGATTGTCAAGAACCTCATTTTACGAGACAAGATTATAAAAGGTATTTAAACATAGAATACCGGTCTAATAATGATGATAGCATAAATATCACAGAAGACTCTGCTTATCAAGGAATCRTTGACAATATAATGGCCGAGCTTCAACAAAACTATAATTTAAGGCCTAGAGATAGAAATATCGCAACTTCCCAACCGAAGAAAATATTTTTAATAAATAAATCCAATGAGGAAGCTCAAACAATAGTTGAAACACAGATTGCCAAAACAAAAGTAGCTAAAACAGAGACTGCCAAAACAAAAATAGCTTAAACGAAAGAAACTCAAACTAATAAATCAGAAAAAAAGGATATAGAAGCCCCAGCTAGAGAAGCTGAAAAGGTAACAAGAAATTTAAGTTTAGAAAATGATGTTAATAAAATCAAGATCCCTGTGCCTCTGGTTGAATTGGAAAAAAACCCTACATATAGAAAACAGAATGCCAAAATGACAATATTTTCTGATGTTGAAAGTCATGCATATGTTATAAATTTAGAAGATGACAAACCAACTATAATGTTTGGTCCACATTTTGAAAATGCCAGAGATTTTGTCACTCCTTTCTACATTACGCTGACTATGCATGATCACTTACTCCATTACTGGATGTTGGATTCTGGATCTTCCCACAATGTGATGCCCAAAGCGATTATGGATAGACTTGGTCTCGAAATTAGCAGACCATATGGAGATCTGTATTCTTTTGATTCGAGCAAAGTTAAATGTATGGATATGATTAAATATTTAGTGGTTATTCTTGCATAGATTCTTGTAAATAAAATTATGATGGATGTGGTTGTTGCTGATATCCATCCAAAGTATGACATGTTGTTGTCCAGGTCTTGGGGCATCAAACTTGGAGGATCCCTTCAACTTGACATGACATACGCTACAATCCTGATCTTTGGCGAATAGTTCACCCACATGTATAAAGAAACAAGGTTGGCATATACAGTAAGTGATCCATTGAATCCAAATAATTATCCTGTTTACATCGCAGATCAAGATTTAGGAAACTATATATTATCGATCGATGATGATTTAGATGAATGTATAGAAGAAAATTGTACAGAAAAAGAAAAGATAAAAAAAACAAAAAAAATGTAAATAGTGTTGGAGTTTGGAAAATGTATTTCGATGGTGCTTCATCTTGTGAAGGAGCAGGATCTTGAGTGTTGTTTGTGGCACCCGGAGATGCGCTCATTATTCCCTTTTCCTACAAATTACAGTGGGACATCGATTATACTAATAATGTATACGAATATGAAGCCCCGGTTTTAGGATTAGAAGCTACTAGAAAGTTAAAGATTGAAAATTTTATAGTTTATGGTGATGCGGAATTGATCATGAAATAGATAAAGCGATAGTACCAGGCCAGACACCCAAGGTTGAGGCCCTAAAGAAATTGTTCCTGGGATCTGCTTGAGAATTTTTTCTCATCATTTAATATCCACCACATCCCTAGAATGGAAAATCAATAGGCAGATTCATTGGTCAAAGAAACTCTGACGTGTGTACCTCCTACTATCCTCAAACTGAAGTATCACATAGAAATGAGGCACATACCCTCAATACCAAACAATGTACAACATTGGCAGGTTTTCGAAGATGATAAGCAAATCAGGCAATTTTTATAAATGGTAGAAGAATTTTTTGAAATGCATATTGACCAGGAAAATCAGAACGACCCTGCTTGGATTATGTAGGAAGGGGAAGATCCTCGGGAGTTCCAAGATAAGATTGCTAATCACTGTATGTTGGTATTGAAAAATAATTAGATTCCCAAAGGTCTGATTCCTTTGTAAAGGTTATTTGATCATGATGGCATCCCTTTGAAGTCCACTTTGCAACCTCAACCTAAAGAGGTCGAATATTGTAATATCGGTACTAAGGAAACCCCTAAGCTGTTAAAAATACCTAAATATCTTCCCCCTGAAATGAAAAGAAAGTATGTCAAGTTGCTCAAGTAGTATAAAGATGTTTTCACCTGGTCTTATGATGAATTAAGAACTTATGATACCACTATGATTATGTTAAGCCCTAATATTGGCTCATTACCCCTTAGTTGGGGCATATTATATTAGTAATGTTATTTTATTTATGTCATCTTTGGTCCATTAGTTGTAATTATACCTCCTAGTCTCCTATATATACCAAGGAGACATTTTCATTTTGAATCATATTGTACTTGAACATTTAAGTGGGGTAAAAGGAGGTTGCCCCCGCAAAGAGGATTATTATTTGAAATTATCTCTTTTTCAAGGCTTTGAGTACTTTTTCTAAGGTTTTTCTATGCTATATTGATATTTGGTTCTTAACATATGGTATCAGAGCTCAAGGTCTTGGGGTTTCGCTGCAACATATGAGACACCTTGGAATTTTCACTATAACTTTTTTTCTACAATGTTTCGGAAGGAACGACTTGGAATATATTTAGTATATGGATCAAGGTACGTTGGGTTCAAAATTCAGCTCTTGAGGCCTTATACTTTCAGAGATACATCCTGTACAAGATAGGGTTCTGGAATCATCCTGAACTGAGTCATTGCGGAATTTTTTCTATAAACAATTTTCTATAATGTTTCAGACCCTGAACTTTGGAGGATATTCAAATAAATTAGTAAGGTATATTTGGTAAAAATTTCAGCTTCTGGGTCATCTCAAATTTGTAGATACATCTTGTGTAAGATAGGGTATCTGACTAGTCCTATTGACTAGTCTCAAGAAGGTGTTCCAGGTAAAATAATCATAACTTCTTCCTAGAGTATCCAAATTGAGTGGGACTAGTTTCATTGGATCATGGACAGTCTGTAGTATTACAGTGCGAGTTTTAGAATTGTATATCAATTATTTTGTGCGAGGAACACTATACAAGTGAGATCTCCTGGAAAGGCCAAAAATCGGCAAGTTGTGGGGAAGTTACCATAAATTCCACTTGGACCATACAATTTTGATCATACCCGTGGAATTGCAGAGAAGAAATATTATAGAACTACATAAAATAAAGTTTCATACGTAGAAGGGCCAAAACTTGGGAGATACAATAGAAGAAAGATTATCTAGTAGGACCACCTCAAAATCAAGGTTCAAAAGTGATACTTAGCCAACATGCCACCCAAAAAGGGAACTTCTACACCAAATAAGCCTCCAAACAGTCCTACCTGGACTCTTGATGAAGGTGAATAAATGCATAGGGACATAAATGATTTTAAAAAGAAGATAGTAACAAAAGATGAACTACAAGATACGATGGAGGGTTTAAAAGGGGAGATCATGGAAGTATTGAAAAGTTTGTAACAGAGAAGACACCTGAAAGTGAAAATGCATCCCATGAAATTCATGATGAGGACACAAGGAAGGTGAATCAAGAATGGAGAAACTCCAAATTTGTTTTGAAGACCAACCATGTTCCTAATATTAATATGAGGAAGTTTGATGGCAAGGACCCAATCACATGGATACTTCAGATGGAGCAATTCTTTGATCTCCATAGTGTGCCACATACACAAAATGTACGAATTGCTTCTTTATAATTAGAACCTAATCAATTTGTATGGCATCGATGTCTTTGTTCTCGCAAATCACTTGTCACTTGGACAATTTTCATGGAAGAAATGATAGCACACTATGAGGATACAAGGAACAATATCTTATTTAGCCAATTGATAAATCTCAAGCAAAAGGGTTCAGTTACCGAGCACATTGAGAACTTCCAAAGATTGAATATAAAGGTAACCGATATTCCATATGAGCACTTGATTGATGTATTCATAGGAACTTTAAAGGATAACATTCAACATGAGGTTCACCTTTGGGAACCCAAATCAT
>JASDQU010100250.1:1049542-1096392 GCA_032191745.1 Picea mariana | reverse complement strand
CTGGGTCTTTTACAACCACTATCCATCCCAAGTCAGTGTTGGGAGGAGGTTTCCATGGATTTCATCACACTCTCATCCCTTCAAAGCTAGTACAGTTGCCACCACATTCATGGATACAGTTCAAAAGCTACATGGAAGCCCAAAGATTATTGTAAGTGACAGAGATCCCATCTTCACTAGACATTTTTGGACAGAATTATTTTCTTGTTTGGGTACTCAATTGACTCATAACTCATCCTATCATCCTCAACCCGATGGACAAAATGAGATAGTGAACAAATGTTTGGAAGGATACCTTCGTTGCTTTATCTCTAATAAACAAACATAATGGTTCAAATGGTTACCCTTGGCAGAATGGTGGTATAACACTTCTTTTCATACTGCAACAAAAATGACACCATTTATGGCACTTTATGGATACCACCCTCCTTCCATCACTTCTTCTCTAAAATAAAAATATAAGGTTCAATCAGTGGAAGATCACATCGAGAATCAACAACAAGCTCTCCAAATCTTAAAGGACAACCTGACCATGTCACAGAATCGCATGAAACAACAAGTAGATCAACATCGTAGTGAAAGAAGTTTTGAAGTAGGGTATTGGGTGTTTTTAAGACTACAACCATACAAGCATATGTCCCTCAAGCAAGCCAAGAAGGATAATAAATTATCACCAAAGTACTATGGCCCTTATAAGGTGTTGCAAAAGATTGGTACTATGGCATACAATTTGGAGTTGCCTGCATCTTCATGAGTACACCCAGTTTTCCATGTTTCATGCTTAAAGAAGGTTATAGGTGACAAGATCCCAGTTCAAACTATATTTCCAGAACTTGACGAGGAAGGAAAAATCATATTGGAGCCTGAAGCCATCGCTGACACAAGAATTCGCCAGTTGAGGAATAGATCCATTTTAGAGTATCTCATTAAATGGAGGAAACTACCGGCTGAAGATTCCACTTGGGAAGATGAGTCTTTTATACAGAAGCATCCAGAGTTACTCAAGTGTTGCGGAAAACACTTGTATCAAGGGGAGGGGCATGTTAAGCCCTAATATTCTCTCATTACCCATTAATTGGGGTATATTATATTAGTAATGTTATTTTATTTATGTTGGCTTTAGGCCATTAGTTGTAATTATACCTCCTAGTCTCCTATATATACCAAGGAGACATTTTCATTTTGAATCATCTTGTACTTGAACATTTAAGTGGGGTAAAAGGAGGTTTCCCCCTCGAAGAGGAGTATTATCTGAAATTAACTCTTTTCCAAGGCGTTGATTACTCTTTCTGAGGTTTTTCTATGCTATATTGATATTTGGTTCTTAACAGATTGAACAAAAGATCCCCCTAAAGCAAGGAGTTAAACCTTCCAGGCAAAAATAGAAAAAGAAGTGAAAAATCTCTTGGAAGCTAAAATCATTGTTCCACTTAGATACTCTGAATGGGTGGCCAATCTGGTTTTGGTCAGGAAGAAAAACAGTGAAATCATACTTTGTGTAGATTTCAAAATTTTAAATAGATCATCTCTCAAAGATAATTACCCATTACCTAAAATGGATCATGTATTGGAAAAATTGGTCAGAGAAAATAGAATGTCTATGATTGATGTCTTCTCAGGCTATAATAAAATTGCAGTCCATGAGGATGATAAGGAAAAACCCACGTTCACCACCCCATGGGGTACCTTCATGTATGGCAAAATGTCATTTGAATTGATGCACACAGGAGCCACATTCCAAGAAGATATGGACATCACCTTTTTCAATGAAATAGATAAGTTTGTACTGATATATCTTGATTATCTAACAATATTTTCTAAATTTGATGCAGAGCACCTGGTGCACCTCAAACAAACGTTTGAGAAATGTCGAAAATTCAGTTTGTCTCTGAATCCCAAGAAATCTCATTTTGTTATGCAGGAAGGTAAACTCTTGGGCCACATAGTATCTCAGAATGGAATCAAAATCGACTTGAAAAGGGTTGAATCTATAGATACTATCAATATTCCTAGGAATAGAAAAGAGATTCAATCATTTTTAGGAAAAATCATTTTTTTAAGAAGATTTATCCCAAACTTTGTTGAAATTGTAAAATTGACTACATATATGCTCAAGAAGGACAACAAAGTTAAATGGCCAACTGAAGCCAAAGATCATTGGAACATATCAATAAAGTTATAGGTGAAGCACCAGTGTTGGCCAGTCCAGATTATACGAAGGAATTCTTGATTTTCTCATTTGCCTCCAAACACACTATCGTGGTCGTGCTCTGACAAAATAACGATGAAGGTTTTGAGTAGCCAATAACATTCTTTAGTAAAATTCTCAGAGATGTTGAACTAATATATGATATATTAGAAAAACAAGCATATGCAATGGTGAAATCTCTCAAATCTTTCAGAAATTATGTGCTCCATTCTAAGGTAATCGCCTATTTACCAACCAGTGTTGTCAAGGAAATATTAGTTCATCTATATAGTGATGAAAAAAGAGGCAGATGATTAGCCAAGATTCAAGAATTTGACCTAGAAGTAAAATGGACCAAAGTGGTCAAAGGTCGGGGTTTGGCTAAATTACTAGCCAAATCAAATTTTTGGGCACTTGGGATAAATCATTTACAATCCTAATAAGAGATTATAGATATCAAAGAGTTCAATGACTAGATACCTATGACTCAAATCCAGGAGAAATTCTCTTCTTTGGCTTGGTATAAATACATAGTTTTCTACCTTCTCACTCTACAATGCCCAAGTGGTATGAATCCCTCCAAAGCTAGAACATTGAAGTTGCACGTAGTAAAATATTGTATCATGGACAATCAACTATATTGGAAGGATCCTCTGGGTTTCTTACTAAGTTGTCTAGTAGAATCCAAAACAGAGAGGGTAATAAATGAATTCCACGAAGGAGTGTGTGGAGGGCATCATGCATGGAGCGAAACAACATATTAAATCCTGAGAGAAGGATATTATTGGCCGAAACTATTTATTGATGTGAACGCTAAAGTCAGAGCCTATAACCCCTATCAATTATTTTTAGGCAAGCAAAAGATTCTCACACTACCTTTGGTCCCAGTTAAAAAAAAAAAGCTTTGTTTCAGTAATGGGGTCTAGATTTCATCGGTGAAATACATCCACATTCAAGTGCACAACATAAGTGGATTCTGACCTCTACTGACTATTTCACCAAATGGGTATAGGCTATTCAGATGCGAAACATGACAGATACAGTGGTGATTGATTTCTTGGAGGAAAACATTTTGTTGATATTTGTCTTTCCTCGGAAGATATTGACTGACAATGCCCAAGATTTCAAGTCCATGGATTTGGTAAGTTTCTATCAAAAGTACAACATTGTACTAGGGCATTCCATAGCCTATTATCCTCAGGGAAATGGGTTAGCCAAATCCTCAAATAAGAGTCTAATCACCATAATTAAAAATGTGCTAACTAAAAATAAGAAAGCTTGGCATGTACATTTGAAATATGCTTTGTGGGATAATCAGATAGGCACTAAGAGATCAATCGGAATGTCCCCTTTTCAAATGGTATACGGTATCAATGTTGTTCTCCCCATCAATCTTTCTCTGCCCATAATGAAACTCTAGAAAGATGCCAAGGAAGAGCCAAATCATGTCACCAATAGAAAAAATCAATTGATTGAAGTCCAACAAAATAGGGATCAATTAGATGAGAAGATCTAGAAATATCAAGATAACATGAAATCCCTGCTTGACCAAAAAACTAAAGATAGGGAATTCCTTCCTAGTGACCTGGTTTTTAAGTGGCATGCTAGGAAGGAATACTCAGGAAAACATAGCAAATTCAACCATATCTGGTGTGGACCCTTCAAGATCATAGCTTCCGAAGGGAAGAAATCATTTTTATTGGAAAATCTGGATGGAAAAATCCTTAACGCCCCTATCAACGAGCGCTACCTGAAGCATTTTATGCAATAAACGATTTCCAAACTCTCACTGTATATACTGGTTTGATTTATTTACTTTGATTCATGATTTTTCATTTCTTTGGTAAGTTTCTACTTTCACTATAAATACATACATGTTTGTTGTTTTCCAAAAGGAAAACAGAAAAATAAAAAAATAGGTAATAGTTACTATTTCTTTTGAGAAGTGTCTGACAACTCTCATGTTTATTTTTATCATGGGATATTGGTTGATAGTCGAAATAGTAGAAAAACATTTCAAAATAACGATATGCTCCCAAAATAGATGATAAATAAATAGTCGGCTTAGTTGAAAATACGAAGAAATTTTAAGGTATGAGCTTCTAAAATTCTCAGGGGAATTTAGCTAAATCTCAAAGAAGTCTCATTCATAAAAATATTTTCACCTAATCAATGATAAGAGGAATATGATAATATATACTAATCTTAAAAGTTTTCTCTGATGTTTAATAAATAAAATAAAATTTCAATTAAATGAAAATTAAATAAAAATGAAATACAAATAAAAGAGCTTAAGGAAATATGAGAATCACTGAAAAGCTTACGTGAGATTGATCCTGTTTGCAATAAAATTTTTGAATACTCTTACTGTTCCAATCTGCCCATCTCAAATTTTTTGTTCCCTTTGGTTCTCATCTTCTCCCTTGGTCTCCACAGAGAGAAGATTTCGCCTTAACTCTAAAAACTCATAAACATGTCTCAAAGTAATGTTAGGCGAATATTTATACACACCTCTCAATTTAAATGGAGGAAAGTATGTCTAGGTTAATCCTGACTACTTTAGACTTTCTAACATATTCAAGCTAATTGATTTCACTCAAGGAAATCCTCTGAAAAGTAAAAAATCCCGGTGAAAAAATTCCTTGTAGGCGAAGGTGTCTTGAAAGTTGGAAGGAAATTAACTCAGATTAATCAAAGTGAGTTAACAGACCTCTGTTGCTAAAATATAAGCAGAGATCATCCCTAGTATATGACATACAAATTGATTGCCCCCACTTTATGCTTATATATATATATATATATATATATATATGACAGATGGTGAAAGGAAATTCATCTAAATGAATGCCCCCATCTAGTCCAAAAAAGAGATGATGAAAGGAAATTCATTAAATGATTTCCCTCATCTCAAGAATTTAAATGCAATCTTACAAAATGAAATGGTGAAAGGAAATTCAATTTTGGAATTAGATAACTTCACCGGGGTACTGAACAGGCTCGCTGGAAGTGAAGCAATGTCTACGATATCTGCAAGGTTGTTATACATGTATTATAATATACTCTGGTAGTTAGTCTTCCTCTCGACAAGAATTACATTCTAAGACAACTAAGGACTCCCTAATTAAATCATTAAAATCAATTTTCCTTGACACGAATAATATCAAATAGAGTCTGATAGATAGGTTAAGGTTGTTTTGATTATCTTAAGAAAATCCAAATACAATTTCAAGAAAGATAATTTTCAAATAGCCTAACTAAAAGGTATGATTGGATGTGTTTTGAAGGTTTTCTAAGTTACGATTGAAACCCTTTTCTCAGTGCGATCCTTTTCCAAAAAAGTTCCACAAAATGAAATAATTACTCCATTTACCTAATAAAGGCAGTTGGTCTACTTTTCTTCGTGACTCGCAGGGAGACGCGATCCCTAGATGGAACCTATGTTGGAACATATATATTTTTTCCAAACTTTAGACTTAGATAAGTTTCATTCTTGCTTAAATAAGGAAAAGAGAACACTTGAATATCACAGTTGATGAAGTCTTTCGTTGAATCCAATGATTTGAAATCCTTAAAAATTATGGAGCCACCCACTCATTAAAAGTTTGAATCACTAAAGGCTACCTTCGAAATGTTGGGTTTCGGGGTTTCGCAATACTAACAGTCCAACATGTAAGAACTCGAAATTCACGATATACGAAATCGTGAAACTATCTTAAGTTAAGCCAGGTTAATTAAATGATTAAAAATGATTAACGATATTTAAACCTTATCGCAATTTCGCATTTTGGGGATCCTTCCTTGAACGACAACCAAAGTCCCGATACCCAAAATTGTGAAATCCTTGAAGTTAATTGTGATTATTTAAAAGGTTAAAAGTTATTAATATTAATTAATCAATCGCGATTCAGAGAACATAGCTCAAACTAGTATAGGATAACCTGAGGTCTGAAACCCTGAAAAGGATTAAGGTTAAGCATGATTAATTAACAAAATAAACTTGATTCATTAACACATTGAAAAATCTTATATCATGATTAAGTTTTGTTGATTTGCATTTTGGGTAAATTCAAATTTTATCTATGCTTTTCCCGATCACAAAACATCGACCATTAATGGCATTAATAGTTGATCTAGGGAAATGATTTCAAATAAGATCCTGTTTTATCGCCCAAATATTTTTACTAAAGGAATTAAACGCATTGTCAGTGAACGTATATGCAAATTGATGCGCTTAAGGAAAATAAGATTTTTTCATTGAATTACATTCGCGTTTTCATAGAGATAGCTTAGCGAAATAGTCAGTCTTTTACATTTTCCATGACAGATAACAGAAATCTGAGATCTGATACCATGCCGCCATGAAAAGCAACTAAAGATACTAGTGAAAGTTCAAGCCAGAATACAGGCATTCTCTCCGACACCTCACCCAGAAGCATAGACATCGTCAAATCCTGGATGCAAGTAATCAAAATCTTACAATATGAATTGGTAATTTCCCAGATGATTCAAGTGACAACGAGAAGGAGGACCTATCTACCAAATACAAAATTGTTGCTCAGTGAGAGCTACATAAGATAACGACAAGGCATAAGATCTTTCCCTACAATGATATGATCGGTTGGGCACTAGACCACATAGATATCCCAACCAGGACTATTTTCAATTCACAAAAGGTCGCAATTGGGTATTTCTGGCCAAAAAATCTATAGGTGATGTACAAATTGTTTCTGGTATCCAATTTAGTTTACAATGAAAATTTCCTAGTAGACTTCAACAAGAAGGAATGCGACCAATACAGGAAAAACCTTCCCAATTTAATCAAAGACTGGTATTCTCGCCCCGATAATTTCAGAGCCGAATCCCATGGTATATAACCAGTCTCCATACTAGAACCTCACATAATGTACATAGCAATGATGATATGTAGGCTCTACGGGAAGGAAAACACAGCTGATTTATTTTTGCCGTGGGTACCTGTTATGCACTCAATAGTAGAGGGATACTCTTTTGATTGGGCCAAAATATTGTCAGACAGTTTGGTTCAAGAGATTGCAAGATATCAATCACTAAGAGCCAAGGGGGAACCGACACAATTTTTCATGTCGTATTATATTATGGACGTTGTCTATTTCATAACTCATTTTCTAGTTGATGAACTGGAGCTAGACTCCAAATAGTGTCGAACCCATACATATTTATCATTCGAAGCTATGGGAAGAAAAGGAAAAAGTCTTCTTTTATGAGATTTGCAGCTGGGTAGTGGTGTCGATGCACATTGCCATATATGGCTACCCACCTCCTAGAATCTCCGACAAAATTGTGACTAACCTGGTAAGAATAGAAGACTGGTACATCGAGGAACACTTCTCGTATATTAGGGTTTTGGGATGTTTAGTTCCTCCATATGCTCTACCGTAATTTTTACCAGACCGACTAGTGTGCCGATAGGTCGCACGACAAACTGTGCTCGGTGGGATTAGTAAGGAGCTCAAATAAGTACAAAAAAAGGAATGACCCTCTTTTCCCCTGTAGATTGGTACATTTTCCCTACTGGATTTCGGTCACTCTAGAGTAGAGGTCGCGGTCTTGGAAGAAATAAAGTTGGTCATCATTTAATTCAAGAAGCATGACCCGTAGAAGGTCGTGGGTAATCACATGTCCAACTGCAATTTGAAAAGGTATGAACACGAAGATTCTCCTCAAGATGAGATTTTTGGAGGAGCGAGATCCTAGCGAGAGGTCTTGAGTTGAGTTTGAGATCTGTCACCTAATAAAATGATTGATTTTTATGAATTCTAGAGGCACTGAAGAAGTATCAAGTTCACTGGGGGATTTTGCAACAACCAACCAGTTTTCAGTCGGAAATTTAAAAGAACGACAGAAGAAGAAAGATCTGCAAATAAGTGAATTGCAAAATCAAATGAAGACTATAGAAAAGAATGTCTGGAGTGAGGTCAACAAGGGCTTCGAGTAGATTAGAGCTAGGGATAGATAGGAAATCTAGCAGCTCAAATCCATCCTCGAGGAGATGCACAGGGATATACAGGCGAACCAAGGATGAGCCACCTAGCAGGATGAGATGGTAAAACGACTACTGGCCAAAGTCAGTTCCACCAAGAACATGGTTGTATATATAATAGTGTTCCAAGATCAGGCATTGGAAGTGTGAAAGGAACTGGAAGCAACACAGGAAATCCTTCTCACTAAGGTTGAAACTATCCAAGATCATTTTCAACTGATAGATCAAGCATTAAATAACATTTGTTTAAGAGAGAGAGAAGTTATTATTGCCCGGACTACCTTCCAAGAAGTAGTTGTGTCATTATCAAAAGAAGGAGTATCTATGGCTTCCAGGTTGTTCATTTCAGAACAGACCAGGGGTGATATAATACTAAAGACCTGGGAATCTAGCATAGATGAAAGTAGGAAAATGGATAAGGAAGTGAAGGATTCTTGTGAAGAGGATTTCCACTCACTCAACAAAGAATCATTAGTCCTTTATAAAGAATATAGATATGGATTACTGGGACAAATTGACATAACAAAGCATCAACATGGCATTAAGAAAAATATGGAAGAGGCTCAAACCAAAATCTCACAGATAAAACCGGTTGATATTATTCAGATAAATAGATGGCTAGTGAATCCTAGTCTGCAATTACAGTCTATAGTTTCATAAGATAGATGAATGGAAGAAAGATTGCTTCAATTGGAAAAGAAATTATATATTTTTGAGGATAATAACTTAACAGATCCCTCCAGGCTGGTGGCGCAATTTGTGAGAAGATGCATCAAATGTATTGAGCAAGGAAAAGGTAGCACCTCTGGAAAAAAATGAGATAACTTGAGTATGCTATTCATTTTGGAGCTGGAGAACTAGAGAGAAAAATGCCTCTTCCAGCATAATGAGGAGACCAACAGAAATGTAAGAGAAACGTTTCAGATTTCATATTCTGTAAATTTACTATTTTAGAAATAGAGGAATTCCAACCGCTTAGGGTTGAGAACTTTTTTTATAAATAAATAWTTCAAAGAATGAAAACGGGTTGCTTCTTGCAGTATTGTAACTAAAAAAACCCATCCTTTGTGAGTATTAATACAAGTGTAGAAAAGGATTCCAAATTTTGTGTTGTTTGAGTTATGTGCCCTCTTTGTGTTTCATATCTTCTGTTCTCTTAAAGCTAMTCCTGAACAAGTGAATGATTACAATTTAGTACAACAGTTACTGTGATTACATTTCATTTAGTATTTGATTAGCAATCAAYTTTTCCTCTGTATTTGCTATCAAAAAATAAAAGAACTACCTGTTATTTGGATCACTATATCTTATATCCTTTCAGGAGTTCATTCTACATTTTCTTCTACTATAAACAAGGTAAGACTCTTCTGTCATTGATGCCTTAGTTCATTTAATAGTTTTGTAATTTTATTTTCCTCTCTCAATTTGATTAATTGACTTAGACGATGAAATATGACCTCTTCTCTGTTAAGATATTAATTCCATTTGAGGATTTAACTCTTACACAACTAACAGAAGAAAAATCACCTTTAAAAAAAATCATTCCTTAATTCCCGATGACTGACATTATGCTTTGATCCTTAAGTTTAATTTCAGGAACAACAGTCGGCACTCCCAAATTAAAGTAAGCTGGGTCATAAATGGGACTTCGATTAATCTTGTGAGATGTCATAAAAAAAATAAGTAGTGTTTCCCAGGCCTAAATTTTGTCGAGAGGAAAACAAGCCCATAAGAATCTGCGTATATCTAGAAAATAGAACAAGATAAAAGAAAACATAAATTAGAAGAGCTTCGTAACCCGTAGAATATTAAAAAGTTGAATAGAAATATGTCAATGGAGGGTCAGCCATTCAGAGCATGTGAGAATTTCGAGTCAGATAGAGATCGACCAGAATTAACAACAATAGCAGCCGCAGTGACACCCGACAGATACAACGAAGCACAGTTGAAATTCCGTCAATCGGTCGACGAACTCGAAAGTATGGACTACGAAGAATCTAGAACAACTTTACATATGTCTTCTGCATAGGAAACCATCCCAAGGATAAGATAATTTCTTCAACAAAGGATAAATATCGATGACCAATTGACAAGATTATGGTATAGAATGGATGACCTGGGAAACCTACGAGATGCATTGATTGTCAAGCCCAAATGAAATGAAGTTGACAATATGATTATCCAAAAAAAATACCTCATTAAATCAACCCCACTACCACATCTAATATTAAGAGAATAAATTAACTATAGTATGGAAGTGACACGACCATTGGAATGACAGTTGGTCCAATACAAATATCAAAGTTCCCAAACTGAGGATGCATATTTTGTACTCAATAAGAAACAACTATTCCTTGAGTATCATACTTCATCGGATGTGGACAAAAAATAATCAGAAGATTTGACAACGCAGTCGAATTCAATAGTAAATCAAGCAACAAGAAAACCAAGTGTCCCCACCAAGAAATTCAAAATGGGATTCAATCATATCCCCATATACAAAGGAGAAGAATACCCAAAATGTCATTGGTTTGTATGTGAAAAATTTTGGGATGCTGCTGATATTATAGATGAAGATAAGAAAATGTCGTCATTCATAGCTATGTTGTGCCACCATGCCTTCACCTGGTTCATGAACTGCACTGAAAAGCAAACTTGTTCAAAGGAATAAATAAATAATAGTTTTCTAACATTCTTTAAAATACAGGACATCACACATCTAGTAGCGCAAAAGTTAAAATAAATAAGGCAAAGTGCAGGTGAGATGATAAGAGAATATGACAAAAGATTTAAACATCTCTAAAGTCAAATCTCATTGACAATCGACCAGAACCTTCTAGTTCAGTGGTATGTAGTTGGGCTACTTCCAAGAATCAGATATTCATTACACCTATACGATATAACCAACTACGTAGACGCATTACAAAAGGAACATTGAGTTGAGTCAGACGACCATAGCCCGTCAAATTCCTTGACAACAAAAAGACTTGAGGAAAATATAGAACATTTGCAACAAACTATCAAAAATATAACCATCTGACGCAATGAAATATGGTGCACCACATGCACAGGGGATGGAAACACAAAACATAATTGTCCCCTAAATGAGCGCACACAAAAAATAGATGTCCATCGAGTACAATCCTAGAAATACTGTAACATATCTAAATTCCTAACATATCATAATATACAATATTGCACACACAATCTAAAAAACACATAGTGGTGCCACATTTGTGAAGCTTCTGATCATTGAACTTCAGAATGCCACATAAATTTGAGAAATCGGATAATATACAAACTATCTACCACACAAAAAATACCAACCAAGGAAAAACTATGGTCGAAGAGATGCTTATTTTGGTGGTCGTGGTCGAGGTCAAGGAGGTCTATGTGGATTTGGTGGTCGAGATCGAGGTCATGGATGACCGTATTGTGCTAATTGATGGAAAAATGATCATGAAAATGTAGAATGTCCTATAAAAGATATGATTGATCTGAAGTTATGCAACATATGTGGCATTGGAGATCACTCTCTAGAAGACTACTCGATAGTACTTGACAAGATTATACCCAGAAAAATTGTGAATCTACTACATGTAGTATATAAAGAATGTTGGATTATTGAGAGGGGGAATGAATCAGTAATAGAGTAATTCAATCCTTTTTAACCACAAATTCAAGTGTTATATCAATGTAGCATTATCATCCAATAGTTTCAGAGTAAATAAACAATGAACAAATAAGAAATCATACACATACACAGTACACCAGTGTTTTTACGTGGAAACCCAAAGCAGGAGAAAACCACAGAATGTTTTTTCTTATATGTCTTTAAGAATTACATTCATTGGAAGCACCAACTTCCTTTTTTTTCCAGATATAACTGGAAGGAGGCTACAACCCCCTAGTTTCTCAGGATACAACTTGAAGGAAGCTCCAACTCCCCAATTCTCTGGCTACAACCAGAAGGAGGCTACAATCCCCTAGTTTCTTAGGATACAACCCGAGGGAAGATCCAATTGCCCAATTCTCTGGATACAACCAGAAGGAGGCTACAACCCCCTATGTTCTCTAGCTACAACCACCTATCCTTCACCCATCCAAACACCCTGAAATATAAGTAGAATGATGGAAACACTCTCACACTACCACTATGAGATATACTGTTGTAAACATGTACCAATCAACTTGTAATCAACCTATAACAACTTGTACCAATAACCTATGCCAACATGTACCATACATCAACTTGTACCTCAACCTAGACGATAAAAAAATGCATCAACTATGCATCAAACCTGTACAAATAACATGTCAAAATAACTTGTCCAAACAACTTGTAATCAACCTATACCATAAACAAGTGCATCAAACATGCACCAATTTGTACCTCAACCTGTACCATCAACGAGTGCATCAACCATAGACCAAACATGTACCAATAATGCATCAAATACACATAAAATATAACTCATCAATATGTACCAACATCATCAACTATACACCTCATGTATGTTCCAACTCATCAACTACTTGTCTCAACCATGTACCCAACATGTACCCCAACCAAAAGCCCTCATCATGAACTCATACTAAAGTTTAGTAGATCTGTCTCAGATCAACTCTACAGCAAGCCATAAACTCCCAAGAGGGCATCCAACATATCTAAAAGAAAAACCCTCAAATTGATTCATAAATTCAACACTACACATATGAAAAACATACATTTTTCTTCTTGTAGCGTTCTATTGTTGCGGTTTTTCTGTCGTGAATCCACTGCCGTGATTTTTCTACCGCACTTTTTTTGCTGCAATTTTTTTGTCACACTTTTCCTGCCGCACTTTTCCTGCTGCGATTTTTCTACCATACTTTTTTTTTCCACACTTTTTCTTTTGTGGTTTTCTTGCCGCACTTTTTTTGCCTCACTTTTCCTGCCGCACTTTTTCTATCGCACTTTTCCTGCCGCACTTCTCCTGCCACACTTTTTCTGCTGCAGTTTTCCTGCCGCACTTTTTCTGCTGTAGTTTTCTTGCCGCACTTTTTCTGCTGCACTTTTTTGCTGCACTTTTCCTGCCACACTTTTCCTACTGCAATTTTTCTACTACACTTTTCCTGTTGCACATTTTATTTCGCGGTTTTCCTACTGCACTTTTTCTATCATAGTTTTCCTGCCACATTTTTTCTGCCGCACTTTTCCTGCCACACTTTTTCTGCTTCAATTTTTCTCTATCAATAATATCTGCCCAAATAACCTTTCACAAAAATAGATATTCAATGATATTCAAGTGTGTTTTGAATGAGAGACCCTTGCCTCTTATTTATACTTTTATGTAGGTTCCTCAAGGGGTTACCTTCTAACCATTTTAACCCACTTTCCTTATTTTAGGTTTAACCCACTTATAACCACTTGTCCACTTAATTTAACCACTTTCCATAATTAGTAAGTTCTCCATTAACTTTATTATTTAAATAATTTATTTTGCATCATATTTGACTTATAGTACACTCATCACTTCACTTTATTATTTAACTAATGTCTTCTTTGCAAACACTTTGACTACTTTGACCTTTTGGGTCTTCTAGTTGACTCATGAGGGTTCTCCAACTTCACATGGCCATAACTCTCTAACTATGAGGAGTTATGTGACATTCCACATACCACCAGAAATGGAATGAAATGCATTATCCATCTAGAATAGTTTTATCTACAAATATATCAAAACTCATACCATTATCCATAAAAAAAACTTGGGTCCATTACCCAAACCTTTGTTCTATCGGAATTCCTACCAAACTTTCTTCAAGGGTTGACATCAATGAAAACCAACCCAATTAATCAACAATCTACCCCTTTGGCATTGATGACAACACTCTGATGCAATATTGAATTCATGTCATGCAACACTGAAGTAACATCACTCATGTTCTTCCTATGACCATCGCTCCCCCTGGAACCATGCCTCTATACTCCGCATATGATAAATATCTCCCTCTTTTTCATCAATGGAAAAAGGTATCTTTTCCATCCGAGGCTGCTCCCCCTAACTGAACTGTCCTTGGGGATACTCCCCTTGACTAAACTCTTCCTGAAACTGATCTCCCAACCTCAAATGTCATCTTTATGGTGCTTCCGCATGTAAATATAAGACATATAAGATAAGCATTCAAAAGAATTCATTTTGGAGTAGAAATTACTCTGAGTCTCTAGTGAAGATACTGTAAGGATTCCCTTGGAATTTGTTATGTAAATATGTCTTCCACTTGTTCTTTTGTTCCCATATATTCAAGTCTGATGTTCTTCTCTACAACTTGTTCTCGTAGAAAGTGATACTTTATTGGAATGTGCTTCAACTTAGAGTGCATAACCGGGTTCTTTGAGATACTCATGGTACATGTATTATCATAATATATTGGAATGGGCTCATCATACTCAACCTGTATATATGTCAAAGTTTGTTTCATCCATAGAACCTGAGTACAACATCATGTTGTTGTAATATACTCTGCTTCGGTTGTAGATAAAGATACTGATGATTGTTTCTTTCTTATCCATGATACTAAACACTCACCCAAGTAGAACATTTCTCCACTGGTGCTTTGTCGATCATCAATGCAACCTGCCCAATCTGCATCTTTGTAGGCAATAAGTGATAGATCCTTTCCTTTTGGATACCATAATCCAATCTCTTTTGTTCCTTTGAGATATCTGAAAATCCTCTTCACTACCACGGCATGTGATTCCTTTGGTGCTACTTGGAATCATGCCACCTTTCCAACTTCATGCATTACATTTGGTCTGTATGTTGTCACATATAGTAAGCCACCAATCATTGACATGTATTGCCTTTGTTCTGTAAACTTTGAATCATCATATTTTCTCAACTTGCAACTGGCTTGCATAGGAGTTGTAACTGGTTTGAAATCTTCCATTCCGAACCTCTTTAGCATTTCTCTGATATACTTTGTTTGAGAAATAAAAATTCCTTGTTTTTTTTGACGTATCTAAAGACCCAGAAAGAAGGATAGTTCTCTAAGTAATGAAATTTCAAATTCATTCTGCATATCCTTTGCAAATTTCTGGCTTAACCTGTCATCATTTCTTCAAAAAATAATATCATCAACATAAACTTCAATTAATAAAATACTATCTTGAGTTACATTGATATAGAGGCTGTTGTTTCCACTTCCTTTTCTAAACCCTTCCTGCTATAGATATTTATCCAGTCTAGAGTACCATGCTCTAGGATCATGTTTTATACCATACAAGGCCTTCTTCAACTTGGACATGTAATATGTGTTCTCTGACAACTGAAATCTTTCTGGTTGTTCGATGTAGACTTCTTCTTCAAGTTCCCCATTGATAAAATATTATTTCATGTCCATATGATGCACTTTAATATGCTTGGAGCATGCATATTCTAAAAGAAATCGGATTGCTTCCATTCTAGGAACTGGGGAAAATGTCTCTTCAAAGTCGATTCCTTCAACTTGTGTGTATTATTTACATACAAATATAGCTTTGTTCCTTGTAACCTATCCATCTTCTTTCAATTTATTTCTGAATACCCACTTTTTACCAATCACATTCTTATTATGTGGTCTTGGAACCAATTCCCAAGTGTCATTCTTCTCTATTTGATCCAATTCTTCATCTTCCCCTTCAACTTCTTCTTCATCTTTTGCTTCTTCTTCATAAAGTTGTGAAATTGATTCATTTTCTTCTTCCTTTAATTCTCGTCCACCTGTTTCATCAATTGTTACATTGATGTTTTCCACAACTTTTTTCAACCTTAGATTGTAACACTTGTATGATTTCCTTGTACTTGGGTAACCAATAAGTACTCCTTTGTCCACACGAGAGTCAAACTTTCGCATTCTGCCATCTTCTCTTTTGATGGAGCATTTGCTTCCAAATACTCTAAAGTGCTTCGAATTTTCTGGTCATCCTTTCCATAGCTCATAAGGAGTTTTGTTAGTGTTTTTTATGAGAATTACTCTGTTTGGAATGTGAACTATTGTATGCACTGCATGTGTCCAAAAAATATATGTCAATTTGGAATCCATTAGCATTATTTTAGCCATTTCTTGTACTGTCTTGTTCTTTCTTTCAACAACTCCATTTTGTTGAGGTGTCCTAGCAACAGAGAATTTCCTTTTTATTCCATGCCTGCTGCAGTAGTCCATATATTCCTTTGAAGTGAACTCTCCTCTATTATTATATCTCAAACATATTGTTTTTTAATCTATTTCATTTTCAACCATTTCCTTTGTATCTAAACCACTCTCTAAACCAATATATGAATCCATTCTCTCGTCCACTGTCATATATCTATCCAAACCTGCTAAGTGTTCTTACAAATCCATATCTGTTCATATTGTCCAAGGCTCTATTGTTAATTGTCCATAATTCTGACACATTTATCACTATACTATCATGTAGTCTTCACTACTACAATTGATTGTACTTCTGCTAATTGACTGCTCTGGATCGGTCAACTCAAACTATGAAATTTTCTTGAAGGATGGTTCTTTGGTATGTCATAGATA
The DNA here is from genome assembly GCA_032191745.1 of Picea mariana. Taxonomy (NCBI): domain Eukaryota; kingdom Viridiplantae; phylum Streptophyta; class Pinopsida; order Pinales; family Pinaceae; genus Picea; species Picea mariana. The sequence continues at coordinate 1,079,635 of JASDQU010100250.1, read as the reverse complement.
TCGCATAGACCCCCCCTATCTAATATTCATGTTACCTAGGAGTCTCTAAGATAGATGGCTCAGAACAATTCTTGCTCTGATGTGTATTCATCATCATCTTTGTTGGTAGATTCATCATCTCTCTGAGATCTGATTTATTTATATCCATCTATGGATTCATCTTTCACTACAATTCCTGAAAGTACAATCTCTTGAAACCGTTCCTTATTTACCTATACTTATTTTCTTTCAAATATTTTCCAAACCTTCTTGTATATGACATCTTTATTTTTCTCTGTAGAATTTTCTTCTTCTCTTTTTATTGCCAATCTTGCGATCTCTGGGACCTGTTATTTTTTCACCTGTTCTTTTTGTTTTCTTATCCATACTTTCTTATATATGATATCATTGTTCTCTTTCATGGAATTATTTATCATGCTTCTACAATCACTAGCTATGTGTCCATAGTTATGACATTTGTAACATTCAATGTTACGTGGGACCATATAGGCATTTTTTTCTTGAATATTTTTTAAATCTCTGCAATATGCAACCTTATGTCCAAAATTAGTACAATAAAAACAATGACCATAAAATAAATTTGCATACCTGGGAGTGAATGATCTTCTTTGTTGTGTATTCCTTTTGAAATTACGCCTTGGTTGATCATGATCATGATTGAATCTTGTTTGTGGCTTGAACATAGATGGTATTATTGAAGATGTATCTTCAATAGTTTTATTTGATTCTGGTTGATCATGATTCCTTTCTTTGATTACTTCTACATAACTCTTTCTATTTTATTCATTCTCTTTTTATAGAAACCTAGAGTGCTTCTCTTCATTCTCTATAACTGATGTGGATGGTTTTGCCTCTTCAGTGTTCTTGTCGAGCTTGACGATTTTACTTCTCAATGTGACAAATTCTTCTTCAATCTTATCAACCTCTTCTTCTTTCTTTATTATCTGAGACTTCATGACTTCTTCTATTCTTTTCTCTTCTTCAAGATGAATTTTTATTATCATTATTTCTTCTTCAAGTACTTTCTCTTCTTAACCAAACTCTGCCTCAAGTTGGTTTAGATAGTTATTTATTTTCTTAAGATGATATGTCAATATCTTCTCTCTGATTTTTTCTTCTTCCTTTTGTGCTACTATGTTGTCTTCCAAATACTGCTTTTGATATTCAAGATTTTCTCAATCTTTCTGGCTTATTCTAGTTGAGTTCTTAAGTTATCGATGACATGTTGGGATTCTTCAAAAATGTGAACACTTTCCTTTTGTTTCATCAATTCTTTCTTGATTGACTTATTTTCTTCTCTCATCTAAAGAACTAATCGATTCTACTTCATAATTGTCTTCCTTTTCACTTAGTTTTTCTGTCTCATTTCTTTTATGGAATTCTATTTCAAGATGTCTATGTTTTTCACAATTAAAGAAAAAAAACATACCTATGGTGATTATGTACTCTTCATCTTCTGAATTTGTTTGACATGGTGAACATAATTATTCTTGATATGTATTTGCATCTTCTTTGGCCTTTTCTGAATCTGCGATGGGTGAAAATTATATGTCATGTAACTTATCCCAAATTTCTTTGGCTGATGAACATTTACCAACCTTTTGTCTTACTGGATTAGGTAATCCTTCCTAGATGAAATCCATTGCTATTTTTTTATTCTTCTTCAATTCCTTCTTGGATGCAATCTTTTCCCTTTTTGAACTATCATATCATGTAGCAAATGATAACCAAATATAATGCCCTTGTGCCTATAAAAATACTTTCGTCCTTCTCCGCATCTCATACTTTAAACCATTTTGACCATTAAACATTGGTACTCCATTCTCAGAATAATCCATTATCTCCTTCTAGTGGTTAAATTGTTTCCTAAAGGAACCTACTCTGATACCCATTGTTGGATTACTGAGAGGAGGGGGGGGGTGAATCAGTAATAGAGTAATTCAATTCTTTTTAACCACAAATTCAAGTGTTATATCAATGTAGCATTATCATACAATAGTTGCAGAGTAAATAAACAATGAACAAATGAGCAATCATACACATACATAGTACACCAATGTTTTTATGTGGAAACCCAAAGCGAGAGAAAACCATTGAATGTTTTTTCTTATATTTCTTTAAGAATTAAATTCATTGGAAGCACCAGCTTCCTTTTTTTTCCAACAATAATTGGAAGGAGGATCCAAACCCCTAGTTTCTTAGGCTGCAACTTGAAGGAAGCTCCAACTCCACAATTCTCTGGCTACAACCAAAAGGAGGCTACAACCCCCTAGTTTCTCAGGTGACAACCTGAGGGAAGCTCCAACTCCCCAATTCTGTGGCTACAACCCCCTGTGTTCTCTGGCTACAAACAGAAGGTGGATACAATCAAATGTCCTTTCCCCGCCCGATCACCCTTAAATATAAGTAAAATTATGGAACCAATATCACACTATCACTGTGAGATATACTGCTATAAACCTATACCAATCAACCTGTAATCAACCTGTAACAACCTATACCAATAACCTGTTCCAACATGTACCATACATTAACCTGTACCTCAACTTGTACCATAAATAAATGAATCAACCATGCATCAAACCTGTACAAATAACATGTCACAATAACCTATCCAAACAAACTGTAATCAACACGTATCATAAAAAAGTGCATCAACCATGCACCAACCTATACCTCAGCCTGTACCATCAATGAGTGCATTAACCATGCACCAAATATGTACCAATAATGCATCAAATACACATAAACTATGACTCATCAAGATGTACCAACATCATCAAATATACACCTCATGTATGTGACAAATCATCAATTACTTGTCTCAACCATGTACCCAACATGTACCTCAACAAAAATCCCTCATCATGAACCAATACTAAACTTTTGTAGATCGACCTCAAATCAACTCTACAACAAGCCATAAAATCCCAAGAGGGAATCCAACATATTTACAAGGTAAACCCTTAACTTGATTCCTAAATTCAACACTACACATGAAAACCATACCTTTTTTTCTTTTTGTAACATTCTGTTGTCGTTGTTTTGCTGCCACAAACCCACTGTCGTGATTTTTATGCTGCACTTTTTCTTCTGCATTTTTCCTACCGCACTATTTCTGCTGCACTTTTCCTATCGCACTTTTTTTATCGCACTTTTCATGCCGCACTTTTTCTACCGTAGTTTTCCCGTTGCATTTTATATGCGCAATTTTCTGTTGCGGTTTTTCTGCCGCACTTTTCCTACCACACTTCTGTTGCTGCACTTTTTCTTTCGCGGTTTTCCTGTCACACTTTTTCTGCCGCACTTTTTCTGCTGCAATATTGAACTATCAATATACCTGCCCAAATAACCTTTCACAAAAATAGATATTCAATGATATTCAAGTGTGTTTTGAATGAGATTGTTGCCTCTTATTTATACTTTTATGTATCTTCCTCAAGGGGTTACCTTCTAACCATATTAACCCACTTTCCTTATTTTAGGGTTAACCCACTTATAACCACTTGTCCACTTAACTTAACCACTTTCCATAACTAATAAGTTCTCCATTAAATTTATTATTTAACTAATTTCTTTTGGATCCTCTTTGAGTTATAGTACACTCATCACTTCACTTTAATATTTAAATAATTTCTTCTTTCCAAACACTTTAACTACTTTGACATTTTGGGGCTTCTAGATGACTCATGAGGGTTATCCAACTTCACATGGCCATAACTCTCTAACCGTGAGGATTTATGTGACATTCCACATACCACAAAAAATGGCATGACATGTAATATCCATCTAAAATAGTTTTACCTGCATATATATAAAAACTCATATCATTATCCATCAAACAAACTTGGGTCCATTACCCAAACCTTTGTGCTACCGAAATTTGCTACCAGACTTTATTCAAGGGTTGAAATCACTGAAAAACAACCCAATTAATCAATAAAGAAGAGGTGAGTAACTCCAAGAACTTACATATTGTTACAAGGTCGAGCATTGGATGCAACATCCACACCCCACCACAAAAATACCAAAGAAAAAAGACTAACAACTTCCCAAATCCAGATAAAGAAGAGAAAATAATGAGAGAATCTATTAAATTGTTCAGGAATGCCACATAAGATCAAAAATATCCCAGAAGTTGAGATGAAGACACTATCCAGGAATGTTTTCAACTACTCAAATAAAAACAGTTGATAGGTAGGCTATTGCACCTACTCAACATATTGCGAGAATACAAAGATGGTTAGAAACCAACCAAGGATGGAAATCACCTCTCTTATAGTATAAAATATTATGATCCATGAGTTGAATTGAAATTGAAAGAATGATGATCAATCAAGTGGCAGTTAATTTTGGTTCACAAGTTAATATTTTACCATGAGAAACATGGTTATGAATGGGTCGACCTAACCTAGCACCTGTTAGCACATATTCTTGTAGGGGAGTGTTTTCCCTTCAGTTTCATCCCTTGGATGACCAAATATGAAGAAAATGGGCTTAAAAAACCCCACAAATATATTTCAACCAAGGTCGGGGTGCATTTGGCTAAGGCACACACGTATCGAGACCACGGAGAGTGAAACTTTGGGAATTTTTAATTGAGAAATTGTGAAATGATCTGAGTCATCCTTCTCAGTAGGACGCACGGAACATGATTAAGAATTTAGTGATTTTGCAAATTGGAGCAATCAAGGAGAAAATCATCAGATCTTGTGAAATGAAAAATTGCGAAAAGATCATAGGCGTTGATCATGGGAGAGATCTGGACCATTGGGTCATCCTTTCGTGATTTCATGAGTCRGGAAATGAGAAAGCAGAGTCATCAGAACTCGCGAAACGTGAAATCCTGAAATGACCGCGGTCGTCCATTCCAAGAGGACACGTGGTGCCAAATCAGGGAAGTCGCAATTTCATGAATCGGTGTTTTAGCATGAAGAAAGACGTGAAACCCYGAGTGTCGAAACGCTGAAGTGTCGAAGTGTCGATTGTCGATATGTCGAAGTCCCAAAACCATGGATGCAAAGGAGTCATCCATTCCAGGGGACACATGTCACAGGATATGGGCCAAAGAAGAGTCTTCCCAGGAGTGTCGATGGTATGTGGTCCCACAATGAAAATTTGATCTCGGTCGTCTAACATACAGGGGCACATGGCAGTAGATAATGTGAAATCACAATTTCCCATATCGGAGGTTTGAGCATGGAGCACAACGCAAACTCTCGACACGTGAAATCGCAAAGCACTGAAACTTTGGGCCCATGATCATAGCCCGTGACCCTATGGTGTGCGAGTGTGGGAAAAAGATTAGCACCTGTCGTGTAGAGCTAGTGACATGGGGTCTTTGGGGAAGAAATATTGGCCGTAATTTTAGAGTAGATCTGACCATCGATCTGGATTGGTCATTTTTGCAATTTTGGGCATCGAGATTTTTGAAATCAAGGGGAGTGAAAACTCTCGCAATGCGATGTCCTAAAATTTTATAGGGGATAAGCGCATGGTCATGGCCCAAGGTCGTGTGGAACGATGGATAAGAGTTGTGCCAAGGGCCGAAAGTGCCTATTTTGGTTGCAGAAGGAGAGCAACAGGGCTCAAGGCATCAATATTAATTCAATAAAGTCATGGGCACTACCTAGAGCATTCATGGATGTCAGGGCTCATACCGATCCCAATGGAGATAGTTAATGAAAGTGGGGGATGGTGGTTGAAACCTCATTTCATCACATAAATGGAAAGCATGAAAGGATGGTCGTGGTAGCTAGCTAATAGCCCAGAACTCCTCTGTAAATGGGTTTTCCTACAAAGCCCATACTATTTTAATTTCACAACTGACAAAAGAAGACAAGTGTAGCCTGGCAACAGAATGAATAGACACAAAGCTTTGAATTTGGTGGTTCATTCGTGTCCCTAGGGGTTATTAGCAGTTTTGAGTATATATACTCATTTTTTATATTTTGTAAGGGTCGATGGTTAAGATGGGATCCCTATTGTAAAGTTTTAATGAACATTATGGTTCTCTGGTTATGTATATAAATTTGAGACTTCTTGTCTAATGAAAGTCGGTTTCCTTTTTCATCTCTTTGTAACGACTGTGTTAAAAAACTCAGAATTGGAGGATCCAGTCGAGGGTAGTTATGTTGTTGTGATGTAGGCTTGATCAATGCAATATTTTCACCAGTTTTAATCAATTTCCTGTCTTATCTTTTCCCTCTTACACTAAGTAGCTCAGAATTGGAGGATCCAGTCGAGTTGTTATAGTAGCATGGTGATGAAGGTTTGATCATCCTGTTGTTATAACCATGTCGTTTAGTCATATCTAAGTGTTTGAAACTTCGGGTCCAAGAGGATCTTGCTCTTGAATATTTTCTTCCCTAGGATACTGGAAGATTGGATGTCCATAGAAAACTCTTACATTTTCTCACCGAGTCTTCCCTCTGCTCATTTTAAAATCAACTTCCTGACTAGAGTTATATAAATACCTCACTTGATTATGTTTTTCCTGGTTCGGGATTCTGAGTTAAAGCGATATTCTCTTGGGTATGTGCCCATTCGACCACCCTTATTCATTCATTGTGAAATATAAAACTAATGGGTATCAGGCTTACCTCTGTCGCAATCTAGAGGTGACTTCTGGTGCTAAAATTTATGGTGTTATTGCCGAGGAAGAAATTGAATATTTTCCCTGGGATTGAACAACAAATCTTTATGATTCTGAAGTGCATCATAACTCAGTACATCGAAGATTGCAACTATGCACCTGGTGACTCCACTGAGGTGACTCCACTATCTCGGATCTGCTGTTTTAGTGTGACTACTTCTGGCTACACCTGGTAGCCCCCTAGGAGAACACAACAATCAGATCCGGTCTTTGATGTTGAACAAAGACAAGAGACACTCATTCTGCATATCATTCACCTGGTGAATCCATGGTTGAAGGATCGATTGATGACTCCAGTGGTTCGAAATGGAAAGAATCCTAGCTCGAATGTTTGCTCCCTTTAATTTCTCTATTGTTCCTGGTTTTCCCAATGTTGTTCCTACTCCAAATGAATGGGGTGATTATTTTCCCATATTGAGAGAGCATAAAGAGGAAAACCCTACTCAACATCTCAGTGAGTTTCATGAGCTCATGCATCAGTGGGAGATACATCATGAGGATGTATTAATGAATATGTTCATGTTCTCATTAGCAGGGGATGCTCATGCATGGTATCATTCTTTACCCCCTGCTAGCATCTCTTCCCTGGAACAGTTTCACGCAGCTTTCAATGCTCATTGCTAGAATTTTTATCCCTCTGATTTGATTTGTCATGGCTTTTGTGAGGGATATGATGGCCATGATCAAGATATGGCTGCATATAATGAAGAATGTGAGGATGAGAACCATGAGGAGGAAGAATATGCTCTGGGTAAGTTGATGGAGATGGTAAAATCACTCGTTGCCGACATAGAAAGGTTGGAGTCTGAAGAAAGCGCTAAGGATTTTCCAGTCCTTGAGGTGGATGTTCTTGACAGCCCTACTGATGATGATAGTATTGAATATTTTAGGATTGTAGAGGCCTCACATTATGCTCCTGACATGCCTATTGTACCAATATTTGATGATTATTCTGATGAGGAGCAACAGAGCCCCACCTCACAGTTTTCCCACCTGAGGAGCATCCAAACTGTATATAATAGCTATGAATCAAATTCTGAGTTGGATATGCAGGATTTCCAAGAACACATTACAAAGCCCTATCCTATATTTGTTAAAGAAAGTCATCAGGAGGAAACCAGCCATCCCGGGCTTGCAGAAGACCCTGAGCAGCATGATGAAGAGTAAATATTTATCATGGGTCTGGTTTATGACAATTATGAATCCGACCCTTGGGAAAGCCAAGGAGATGAACCAGAGGAGAAGCAGGAGGTGTTATTTGTCTCATGTTCAGATCCAATTAGCGAGAAACCATCACCTAAGATCAGTCAACCAGTATCGACTGTTCACCCACCTGTTCCTACAAGAGAGATTCAACCACATGTGAGAAGCGGTTTAGCAGAGGAGGTTGCCTGTTACCAATTTTCTAGGACCTGCCACTCATTCTATGAGACTGTCAGAGAGTACATGGAGTGGCATTTCCTTCATTTCTTGGAGCTACACTTTTTCATCTCAGCTTCAGCCTTTGAAGAGGAGTTGAAGGCTGTAATCATTCTACTGTCATGGTTACATCATCTGCTAGTGATCATCGATAGAGTAAAGGAACTTCCAGTTAGGAAGTTAGTTGAATGGTTATGGTGGAAGATTTCTTTTACCTAGCACCATGTAAAAATAAATTAGTTTAGGAATGTACATAAATAAGCTCCATAGAGAAAGTGCGTTGTTTTTTTTTTTTACTTATCAGCTTTATTTCCTCGGCATGGTGTTTTGAGCTCGACTCCATAGCCCAACATAATGCAACTGGAACTGCAAAAGGAGATCTTAGAGCCTTGCAAGGAGGAATCTATCCCCCATGGAGCCAAATGTTAGCACATATTCTTATAGAGGAGTGTTTTCCCTTCAATTTTGGCCCTTGGATGACCAAATGTGAAGAAACGGGGCTTAAAAAACTCCACAAATGTGTTTCAACCAAGGTTGGGTTGTGTTCTGCTAAGGCGCGCATGTATCGGGACCATGGAGAGTGAAAATTCAGGAATTTTTAATTGAGAAATAATGAAATGATCTGAGTCGTCCTTCTCAGCAGGATGCCCGACACATGATTAAGAATTTTGTGATTTCATGCATTGGAGTGGTCAAGAAGAAAATCATCAGATCTCATGAAATGAAAAATCACGAAAAGATCACAATCGTTGATCACAGGAGAGATATGTACCATTGGGTTAGCCTTTCACGATTTTGTGAGTCGGGAAATGAGAAAGAAGAGTCACCAGAACTCGCAAAATGCGAAATCCCTAAATGACCTTGGCTGTCCATTCTAAGAGGACACATGGAACCATATCACGGAAGTCACGATTTGACGAATTGGGGGTTTAAGCATGGAGAAATACATGAAACCCCGAGTGTCGAAATGCTGAAGTGTTGATTCCTGATATGTCAAAGTCCCGAAACTTGGGATGCATGGCAGTCGTCCATTCTAAGGGATGCGTGGCATAGTATCCGAGACAAAGAAGAGTCTTCCCAAGAGTGTCGATGGTATGTGGTCCCACAACTAAAATTTGATCTGGGCCATCTAAAACAGAGGGGCACGTGGCAGTAGATAATGAGAAATCCTGATTTATCATATCAAAGGTTCGAGCATGGAGCACAGTGCAAACTCCCGACACGTGAAATCGCGAAGCACTCAAATTTTGGGCCCATGATCATAGCCCGCATCCCTATGGAGTGTGTGTCTGGGAAGAATATTATCACCTATCACGTAGAGATGGTGATGTGGGGTCTTTGGTGAAGCAATCTTGGCCATCAATTTTAGAGCAGATCCAACCGTCGATCTGGATGGTCTGTTTTCACAATTTCAGGCATCAGGATTTTTGAAATCAAGGGGAGTGAAAACTCATGTAATGCAAAGCCCTGAAATTTTATAGAGGATAAGCGCATGGTCATGGCCCAATATCATGTGGAATGATGGATAAGAGTTGTGCAAAGGACTGAAAGTGCTTGTTTTGATTGCAGAAGGACAACAACAAGGCTCGAGGCATCAAGATTTATTCGACAAAGTCATGGGCACCGCCTAGAGCATTCATGGATGTAAGGTCTCATCTTGATCCCAATGAAGACAGTTAATGAAAGTGGGGGATGGTGGTTGAAACCTCATTTCATCACATAAATGGAAAGCATGAAAGGATGGCCGTGGCGGCTAGTTGATAACCCATAACTCCTCTGTAAATGGGTTTTCTTCCAAAGCCCATATTGTTTTAATTTCGCATATGACACAGGAATACAAGTGAAGCCTAACAATAGAATGAGGAGACACAAAGATTTGAATGCAGTGGTCCGTTCATGTCCCTGGGGGACATTAGCAGTTCTGAGTGTATTTACTCAGTTTTTATATTTTGCAAGGGTCGATGGTTGAGTTGGGCTCCTGATTGTAAAGTTTTAATGGACATTCTAGTTCTCTGGTTATGTATATGCATTTGAGACTTCTTGTTTAATGAAAGTTAGTTTCCTTTTTCATATCTTTGTAACGATTGTGTTAAAACACTCAAAATTGGAGGATCCAATCGAGGGTACTTTTTTTGTTGTGATGTAGGCTTGATCACTGCAATATTTTCACTAGTTTTAATAAGTTTCCTTTGTTATATTTTCCCTCTTACACTAAGTAGCTCGGAATTGGAGGATCTAGTCGAGTTGTTACAGTAGCATGGTGATGAAGGTTTGGTCATCCTGCTGTTATAACCATGATGTTTAGGCATATCTTAGTGTCTGAAACTTTGGGTCCAAGAGGATCTTATTCTTAAATATTTTCTTCCCTAGGCTGTTGGAAGACCGGATGTCCATAGTAGACTCTTACATTTTCTCACCAAGTCTTCCCTCTGATCATTTTATACTCAACTTCTTGACTGGAGTTGGATCAAGACCTCACTTGATTATTGTTTGCTTGGTCCGGGATTCTGAGTTAAAGAGATATTCTCTTGGTTTTGCACCCACTCGACCACCCTTATTCATTCATTGTGACATATAAAACTAATGGGTATCAGGCTTACCTCTGCAGCAATACAGAGGTGACATATGGTGCTAATATTTCTGGCACTATTGTCAGGAACGAAATTGAAGATTTTCCTTGGGATTGAATGACAAATATTTCTGACTCTGAAGGTGCATCAGAACTCAATACATAGAAGATTACAACTGTGCACTTGTCGACTCCAYTGAGGTGACTCCACTGTCTCGGCTTCGCTATTTCAGTGTGACTGCTTCTGGCTACACCTGGTAGCCCCCTAGGAGAACATAATGATCAGAGATGGTTTTTGATGGTGAACAAAGACAAGACACGCTCATTCTTCATATCATTCACCTGGCGACTCCATGGTTGAAGGATCGATTGGAGACTCCACTGGTTCAAAATGTAAATAATCTTGGCTCGAAGGTTTTCTCCCTTTAACTTCTCTATTGTTCCTGGTTTTCCCAATGTTGATCCTACTCCAAATGAATGGGGTGCCCATATTCAGAGAGAATAAAGAGGACAACCCTGCTCAACATCTTGGTGAGTTTCATGAACTCATGCACCAGTGGGAGATACATCATGAGGATGTATTAATGAATCATATCATTCACCTGGCGACTCCATGGTTGAAGGATCGATTGGAGACTCCACTGGTTCAAAATGTAAATAATCTTGGCTCGAAGGTTTTCTCCCTTTAACTTCTCTATTGTTCCTGGTTTTCCCAATGTTGATCCTACTCCAAATGAATGGGGTGCCCATATTCAGAGAGAATAAAGAGGACAACCCTGCTCAACATCTTGGTGAGTTTCATGAACTCATGCACCAGTGGGAGATACATCATGAGGATGTATTAATGAATCATATCATTCACCTGGCGACTCCATGGTTGAAGGATCGATTGGAGACTCCACTGGTTCAAAATGTAAATAATCTTGGCTCGAAGGTTTTCTCCCTTTAACTTCTCTATTGTTCCTGGTTTTCCCAATGTTGATCCTACTCCAAATGAATGGGGTGCCCATATTCAGAGAGAATAAAGAGGACAACCCTGCTCAACATCTTGGTGAGTTTCATGAACTCATGCACCAGTGGGAGATACATCATGAGGATGTATTAATGAATATGTTCATGTTATTGTTAGCAGGGGATGCTTGTCAGTGGTATCAATCTTTACCCCCTTCTAGATCTCTTCCCTGGAATAGTTTGGTGCATCTTTCAATGCTCATTTCAAGAAGTTTTATCCCTCTGATTTGATTTGTCATGGTTGTTGTGAGGGATATGACATCCATGATCAAGATATGGCTGCATATAATGAAGGATATGAGGATGAGGACCATGAGGAGGAATAATATGCTCTAGGTAAGCTTATGGAGATGGTGAAATCACTCCCTGTCGACATAGAAAGGTTGGAGCTTGAAGAAAGCGCTAAGGATTTTCTAGTCCTTAAGGTGGATGTTCTTGACAGCCCTACTGATGATGATAGCGTTGAAGATTTCATGACTTTAGAGGCCTCACATTATGCTCCTAACATGCCTATTGTACCAATATTTGATGATTATTCTGATGAGGAGCAGCAGAGCCCCACCTCGTAATTTTCCCACCTGAGGAGAAGCCAACCTGTATATGACAGATACGAATCAGATTCTGCATTGGATATGCAGGATTTCCAAGAACACATTACATATCCCTATCCTCTATTTGTTAAAGAAAGTCATCAGGAGGAAACCAACCATCCTAGGCCTACAGAAGACCCTGAGCAGCATGATGAAGAAAAAATCTTTCTTGCAGGTATGGTTTATGACGATTATGAATCTGACCCTTGGGAGAGCCAAAGAGATGAACCAGAGGAGCAGCAAGAGGTTATATTTGTCTCCTGTTCAGAGACAGTTAGTGAGCAGTCGTCACCTGAGATCAATCAGCCAGTATGGACTGTTCACCCACCTGTACCTACCAGAGACATTCAGCCATATGTTAATAGCGGTTTAGCAGAGGAGGCTTCCTGTTACCAATTTTTCGAGACCCACCACTCTTTCTATGAGCCTGTTAGTGAGTACATGGAGTGGAATTTCCTTCATGTCTTGGAGCCACCCTTTTTCATCTTAGCTTCAGCCTTTGAAGAGGAGTTGAAGGGTGTAATTGTTCTGCTGTCATGGTTACATGATCTGCTAGTGATCACCGACAGAGTAAAGGAAATTCCAGTTAGGAAGTTACTTGAATGGCTATGGTGGAAGTTTGATTTCACCTAGCACCATGTAAAAATCAATTAGTTTATAACTTTACATAAATAATCTCCGTAGATCAAGTGCGTTTATTTAATTTTTTTACTTATCGACTTTATTTCCTCAGCAGGGTGTTTTGAGCTCAACTCCATATCCAAAAAAAGGCAACTGAAACTCCAAAAGGAGATCTTAGAGCCTCGCAGGGAGGAATCTATCCCGCATGGAGCCCAATGTTAGCACATATTATTGTAGGGGAGTGTTTTCCCTTCAGTTTCGGTCCTTGGATGACAAAATTCAAAGAAAAGGGACTTAACAAACCCCACAAATGTGTTTCAACCAAGGTCGGGGTGCGTTCTGCTAAGGCACGCACGTATCGGGACCAGGGAGAGTGAAACTTTGAGAATTTTTAATTGATAAATTGTGAAATGATCTGAGCCTTCGTTCTCAGCAAGACACGCAACATACGATTAAGCATTTCGTGATTTCACGAATTGGAGCAATCAAGGAGAAAATCATCAAATCTCGTGAAATGTGAAATCTCGAAAAGATCACAGCTATTGATCAAAGGAGAGATCTGAAACATTGGGTCAACCTTTCACGATTTCATGAGTCAGGAAATGAGAAAGTAGAGTCATCAGAATTCGCGAAACATGAAATCCTAAAATGACCTCGGTCGTCCATTCCAAGAGGACATGTGGCGCTAGATCAGGGAAGTTGTGATTTCACGAATCGGGTGTTTCAGCATGGAGCAAGACATGAAAACTTGAGTGCTGAAATGTCGAAGTGTTGAAGTGTCGATTACCGATATGTCGAAGTCCCAAAACCTGGGATGCATGGGAGCCATCCATTTCAGGGGACGCATGGCGTAAGATTCGGTCCAAAGAATAGTTTTCCCAGTATATTCGATGGTATGTGGTCCCACAATGAAAATTTGATCTGGGCCATCTAAATCAAAGGGGCATGTGGCAGTAGATAATGTGAAATCATGATTTCACATATCGAAGGTTCGAGCATGGAGCACAGTGCAAACTCCCGACACGCGAAATCGTGAAGCGGTCAAAGTTTGTGCCCATGATCATAGCCCACGGCCCTATGGTGTGCGGGTCCGGGAAAAATATTATCAGTTGTCACATAAAGCTAGTGATGTGGGGTCTTCGGGGAAGTAATATTGGCTGTCAATTTTAGAGCAAATCTAACCATTGATCTGGATGGACCATTTTCGCGATTTTGGGCATCGGGATTTTTGAAATCAAGGGGAGTGCAAACTCCCGTAATACAAAGCCCTAGAATTTTATAGGGGATAATCATAGGGTCATGGCCCGAGGTCACGTTGAACGATGGATAAGAGCTATGCCAAGGGCCGAAAGTGCATTTTTTTATTGCATAAGGAGAGTAGCAGGGCTCAAGGCGTCCAGATTAATTTGACAAAGTCATGGGCACTGCCTAGAGCATTCATGGATGTCAAGGATCATCTTGATCCCAATGAAGATAGTTAATGAAAGTGGGGGATGGTTGTTGAAAACTCATTTCATCACATAAATGGAAAGCATGAAAGGATGGCTGTGGCGACTAGCTGACAACCCATAACTCCTCTGTAAATGAGTTTTCCTACAAAGCCCATACTATTTTAATTTTTCATCTGACAGAGGAAGACAAGTGTAGCCTGACAATAGAACGAGAAGACAAAAATCTTTGAATGTAGTGGTTTGTTTGTGTCTGTGGCGGTCGTTAGCAGTTGTGAGTATATATGCTCAGTTTTTATATTTTGTAAGGGTCGATGGTTGAGCTGGGCTCCTGATTGTAAAGTTTTAATTAACATTCTGGTTCTCTGGTTATGTATATGCATTCGAGACTTCTTGTCGAATGAAAGTCAGTTTCCTTTTTCATCTCTTTGTAACGACTATGTTAAAACACTCATAATTGGAGGATCCAGTCGAGGGTAGTTATGTTGTTGTGATGTAGTTTTGATTAGTGCAATATTTTCACCAGTTTTAATCAGTTTCCTGAGTTATCTTTTCCCTCTTACACTAAGTAGCTCATAATTTGAGGATCCAATTGAGTTGTTACAATAGTATGGCAATGAAGGTTTGATCATCGTGTTGTTATAACCGTGTCATTTAGGCATATCTTAGTGTCTGAAACTTTGGGTCCAAGAGGATCTTGTTCTTGAAGATTTTCTTCCCTAGGCTGCTGGAAGATCGGATGTCTATAGAAGACTCTTACATTTTCTCACCAAGTCTTCCCTCTGCTCATTTTAAACTCAACTTCCTGACTAGAGTTAGATCAGGACCTCACTTGCTTATGTTTTGCCTAGTCCGAGATTCTCAGTTAAAGCAATATTCTCTTGGGTCTGCACCCATTTGACCACCCTTATTCATTCATTGTGACATATAAAACTAATGGGTATCAGGCTTACCTTTGTCGCAATACAGAGGTGACTTCTGGTGCTAACAACACCCACGATGAATTATCTTAAGTTAGTCGATCAGAGATTAATATAACCAATCAAAATACTAATAAATGTTGACATGCAAATTATGGGAATACTGACATCGGTTGACTTTGAGGTGATCAACCTTGTCGAAAGAATGGAAATATATGAAACTCTTGTTGGTCGGTCATAGGGTCAACGAATGAAACAAATTACCTCCCTGGAAAGAGATAGAATCAAATTAAAATGAAGTGGGAGAAAAACAATTATTCCCCTAGATCCAAAGGAAGGAAAACCTTTGATGGAGTCATGGGATGAAGATCAAGAAGATATATGTTTATATTAGATAAGTAATGAACAAAAATATTATATAGAACTGACTGTAGAAGGAGAAATTTTAAGAGAATCTCCCATGTTGGTCGGACATAATTTCAATTATGGCTTATACAACTAGAAAATAGAGAACTAATAAGAAGATACAAAATAATGTTGGTCTATTAAATTTATTCCAAAGAAACATCTTAAGACATGTTATTCAATCTAGGTTGTACAAAATTTTTATGAAAAGGTATGTCGACAAACTCCCACTCTCATTCTGATGGACAATTAGATAAGAAAACCCTTGTGATTCAACAAACGACATACCCCTTCGACTCACATGGAATAGGTAGAAAAATGCATAGGAGAGAAAGGAAGAAAGCATAGTATTGTGGAAACTTTCATAGGCGAGGATGCAAGATGGTGGGAAACAAATTCCCCCTGATTAAAAATATGGATGACTGTGTCGACATACTTCCTTGAACGATTCAGCCAAAAGAAGTTATCCAAAGATGCATATATTCCTACATTCAAAATCAACAACGATCCAACAGAGCATATCCAATGTTGTGAAAGCGAATGGTGAAGAATTGGATACAAGAATGAAAGGGTATGGTCCCATATGTTTTGAAGTACATTAGATTAGATACCAAGAAAATGGTACAAAATTGAAGAATCCTACGGCCACACTTCCAACTGGACCGAAATCAAAAGAATTTTTTTCCAAGACTTCGAATTTAATCCAATAGAGAAACACTTCAAAGATGTAGAAATCGACCTCACTAGGGAGACCCCCCTCAAAAAACAAATTCTAGTCATAGAAGAAGTATCGACAAAGAAAGAGAAGAGGAAAATCATTATCAATGAATCATCTGAAGCCACATAGTTAGATCAACTTGTCGAGATAGAAACTGTAGACATGGAGAAACAGGAGTCAATCAAAGAAATCAACACAAAACTATTACAACAATCAATATAATCAATACAAGTCAATGAATCGACTGTCCCAACACAACAACATGAAGCCCATCCATTTGAAGCATCATACCAACAAGAAGAAGTCTTGCGCTCAGTTGAAACACATTAGGTCAGGATTAACCAAAATGATAAGGACGTAGAGAAAGAAAACGACACTCCAAGCACTCAAGTGAAGAATGTCGAAAAGATACAGAATGAAAAACCTTTACCAAAGATAGATCATGCAAACATTGAGAATATTAATGTAGAAGAGCCAAAGCTTCAGGACAAAGAAAAGATGAACGAAGAAAAAAAATAGCACAAGCAAGATGAAAAAAATGAAACAAGTGAACAAAGAATCCTGAAAACACAACAAACAGTAAGAGAAGACGGCCAAACACCCAAATATGTAGATAAATGAAAGAAAAGGAATCCATCCATTATCACGATCATAACAAATAGAATAACGACTCCACCAGGGCCATGATTCGAAACCTTATTCGACAGAACTGCCATCTGTGACAAACATTTGTTCAACTTACATGGATCCATCTCAAAAGAATGTGTGAGGAGATGTAATAAGGTGTTGAAAGAAGGAAATCGGGTTGAATGAATAAAACAAGAACAAAAGAATATCTTGGAAGGATGTAGAGAAGGAGTCAGATTGAAAGAAGGGATAGAGAATATTTCATAGGTACAAAACCCCTTAGACGAATTCAAGGAATTGATCGACATAATGATCAAAATAAATGCAAATTATCGACAAAAAGTAGAGGTATTGAAGAAATAAAAAGAAGAAGTCGAGAAGCAACACAACTTAGAACTTAAAGAAGCTTGATAGTCCAAGAAAAAATAAACATGGTATTAGAATCACAACAAAAGAATGTGAAAGGCTTCATGAAGAATGTACATAAATTAACCAAAGAAGATGGCACACTCAGCTCGGTGGTAAAAGAATGGCCAACTCACTTTGTAGAAGAATTTATTAAATGTCAGGTACAAAGGGTTGCGGTCAAAAGTATATAAGGGTAAAGGAGTGTGACCATGGATAACAAAGTAAAAGAAGCCCTCACCATGCAGTTGGAAAAAGAAAGAGAAATAGAACAATAATTCTCACAATAGGAGCAGGAATGGCAGAATGAGGGACACAAAGTGTAGCTAGAAATAGAATAGGAAGCCAGTCGCCTGACCCAATTAATAGGGAGAATGAAACCTACAGAGCAACAATTTGATCAAGAATCGGGAACTTCTCAGAAAAAAATTATAGAAGAGAAAGTCAAGGTGATCACCCAGTCAAATATTCTAAATGTGGAATCTCAGTAGAAAGTTAACGTTTGGTGCGACTTCATCCAACAAACAAAGAATTCATCCCCTAGTATTATTCAGACAGTCTTCAAGGTCATCACAGAAAGTGAAAATAATAGGGAAATCAATGAAGCTAGCAATGGAACTCCAAGCATAGAAACTCAGTCATAATTAGTACCCTAATTTGGTCGACCGCATAAATATCATGTCTCTTATTCTTACATGCTTCTTCTTCTTTCTCCATCTATACTTCTTCATATACTATAATTTTGTGATCAGAATATGAGAAAAAAATAATTTGTATGACCCCCTCTTGCTCGGGACGAGCAAGCAATTTAGGTGGGGGTGGAGATGTTGTATGGGATAGTTGACCATGTTGACTAGACTCGATGGTCCACTTAGAAATTGTTGGTCGATCGACATAGTTAGAAGTAGAAGTCAGTCAAAGTCTCTGCTAACCGACCGACCCAGGTAGTTAAGAAGTTACAACTTCTTTTTAGAAGTATAATTAGATAAGTACAAGAAGGCTTAGATAGATTCATGGGAGAGGATATACGAAATTATCTTGCAATTTCTATCATATAATAAAAGGACTCTTCTTTGGGATCTCATTACTTATGTATGTCTATGTGTATGCATGTATCTCTATAATGGCTATGTAAGGTTCTACTAGTAACACTCTCTACATTCCATTATATTAAAATAACACATACAAAATGTGTTGATCGATGGACGGCTTGGATTTGATCCTAGACCCATGTCAAGAGAGAGTGATCAATGCTCTATATTTACTCTTATGCAATGAAGTTCTTTATCTAGACGATGTGTCAACATGCTAGCAAAACATTACAAGTATTAATCAATGACTACCACGTGGACATAGGAAACCTACTGGATATATAGGTCATCACATAAAAAATGAGTGACACGTATCAGATGCCTTCCAGCCAACTCAGCACCAACATGGACCAATGGGAAATGGACACATATTCAAACTTACGTTAGCATGAGATTATTAAGGCCTTAGCCAATTTTGGTTTGTGTACATGAGATCGATGAATCTTATTCATTCCAATGGAGCACACTGATGGATGGTCTAGATCATAATGAATCAGGTTGTATATCAATGGTGGATATTAGATCCAGTACATATTAAATCAAAGGCTAAGATATTTTCATATCTCAAACATCGAGACAAACTTAAAGAGTGAAACCAAAAATATTCTTCCATCAAAGGACTGACATACGTCCGCCGATGTATGAAACCAAACAAGAGGTGCCACATCATGTTGGGCCATCAACACATGGTTGTAAAACATTTTTTAAACATTTTATATGGCTCCCTTCCAATCGGAGATACGTTAGCATGTCCACCTCATACTAGACCACTGACTCCCAGATGCAGACTTCACATTAATTCCATTCGATCCAATTCGATATGATGTCATGTCGGGTCATCACATATCATATCATTGAACCTTTTCTATGCTACTCTCAATTCTCCCGTTCCAATTCAATGAACAACTTAGTATGCCACATCAACTTTCTAGCATAGCACTTGTCAGAAAAAATGAATGTCTTCCATGTGTATATGTGGTACCCACCTTATACGTAGGATAATGTATCATAATTGGGTGACATGTGGCATGCATTTCTGCCACATCAATGACAAAAGAGGTTGATGAGGGGGTGCCACGTTCTTGTGGTGACGTCAACAATTAATGTAATTTTGGGTCACTAGACACTAGATTTGATTATTTAAGTTGTATGTTTATCAAGGAAAGGAAAGTTCGGTAAAGCTGGGACCCACTTCCAAAAGGTTACATAGTGCACAAGGTTCTGTAGCATGTTTGTTTGTTTTCAAATCAATTGTGAAGGCTTAGTCAATATAAATCCATGCAAAGCAAATTTCCCAATGAGTCTGAGATTAAAATAATGTTTTTGAAAGATTATTAATCAAAGAATCAATGAACGTGATGGTTTATCTCGATGATCATACGAACATCTCTTTTCATGTCTATTTCATGATTTATTTGGATAACTAGCCAAAAAAATGAGGAATTTATGATTCATCAGTTGAAATGATCCAGGGATCATCTCATCATATTTACATTTTTAGAATTTGAAGATACCTCAAGGATCAAATAACAAATTTTCTTGTAATTTATCTGTATAAATATCCAATCCAAATATTATAAGGAGTACATTTTATCCATGAACTATTCACATCTTTAAATAAAAGTATTTTTATAGAACATAGTGGTGCAAACCCCACCCCCTTCTCCTCTCCTTCGGGGCTACGTGACCTCTCGGTTTAAGATCGTTCAAAACCTGATTCAGATTGACTCTTTGACTCCTTGCTAGAACCCGACCAAACTCTATCACACATCCTTCCTCCCTTGGCGCAGGTTTTCTGGAACCTGCGGGCCCTCTTCCTTATCATTGTACAAATCTCAAAGCCAATGGGTGCTAGCCTTTCCTTCTAAGACCTTTCCTTTGATGTGACCATGGATCACAACCGTGGACCAACTCACTTCGCGACTCCACACTTTGGGGATTTTGCGAGTTGTTTTCTCCCCTTTTCCCAGTTCCTGAATCAGAGAATTCTCCAAGAACATATCTACGTTCCACAATATCCTCACAACCAATGAATATGATCTACTTCATGATTTGCAAATCAACAAAGCATTGATCTGATGCCAGGTATCCTATCTCAATGGATGGCTAGGATTGCTTCGTTCCCATCTCTTCGAGTGTTCTCCTCCTTTCCTTTCCTATGAAGGGTTCTTCTTATGAAGTCTATGGATATCTACCACATGCCCTTCCCAACACCAATGACTAGGATCAACATTTCTCTCCATGATTCCCCGAAGATCTTTGTTCTCTCTTGGAAAACCTTCCGGAGTACTCGCTCCTGGATCTCTCAATCTTCTGGCACCTATCTCTTCCAATGATGGAATAATTCACTCTCTTCGGGACTTCACACATCCTCAACCCCCTTGCACACTAAGAACAAATTCCTTTTAGATACTTAGGAGGTTCTCGAACTTCTTCTGCACTCCTTGCAGAATTCTACGCAACTCTTCAGTGATTTTGCTCACCTTGAAAACCTTCAAGGTTCCCAGTTCCTCTATTCTCTTTAGTGAACTTTCTCGTGCCCTCTTGGAAACTTAACACTATTCCTCTTGAGCTTGTAATATGAAATTACAGTGTCCTCAATGCACTCCTTGCACCTGGCTAATTCTTTCGACGATTTCTCCCATAGCCTATATAGAAGTATTAAGGCATCTCCTTTCCTTTGTTGATACTCTCTTGCAAATACTTCCTTCCTCATAGTGTTAAAAAACCCTTGGGTTCTCTTAAGGATTACATCACTTCATAATGTGTTTCTTTGGTATGCTCTTGCACTAGCTCAATGCCCTCCTGGCAGAGTGTTATAGAGTGTTTAGTAACTTTGCGTTATGTTTCCTCCTACATAGTCTTTCCTTCCAAGGTACCCAACCACCTTGAAATTTCCTCCCGAGTATGTGAATTATCATGGTGTGCCCTCCTAGCATATTTTCCTATGACTCCACTGAGTTCAGAAACACACTTCTTGTGTCGACTCACATATTTTCCACCCTTTATCGTGCACTACTTTCACTTATCCTAGAGAGCCAGACTTAATCCAACACACTCATAGATAGAAATTTATATCTCTATCCCTACAGACTATTTCTAACATTCATCTGCAACTCAAATGCATATTAATGAAATTCATAAAAACAACATCCATTACACAGAAATTGATAAACAAGAAAAACTGTCACTTTCTATTAATGGTGGAATGTTCATCACAATGTGTGATTCTGAGCTACAACTAAGTTTTGACTCTCTGCATTTCTATCCCTATCTCCTATTTCCTATTTCACATATCCTATATAGCAATAACACAAGATTTTATACAATAGGGGCTAGATGAGATCACCTTGAATCTAGGATAGTGGTGTCTAGTCACCATTCAAAATGCTTGACTATCGAGGAAAATTACAATGATGGAAATCTGATCTGAGTCGGATGCAGATCCCTCCTACCGTCAATCACTTAACGGAGACCTTATATCCATCTTATGTGAAGGCATGACTTATCTCTTCCAACCTATCAACATTAAATGCCTTGATCATGCTTTAGATCTTCGAAGGCGAAATGAGAGGGTGATGTCTCTCCATTCCTTGAATGCACACCATTCGTGCTAATCAGTTGGCACATGCTGAGGTGGAGTGATTCTACTACATCATACTCAACAGCTGTGAAAATTCATGAGCTTCCTAGCTCAGTTGAAATCCTCCTGGATCCCAAACTTTATCCTGGAGTTGTCCTTCTGCTCCACTGCTTTATTGTTGATGCTGGTCTTGCATCTTCTCTGTTGCTCATGCAGGTTCCTTTCTGTCCATCTTCCCCTTAATGACAACTTATTCTCTTGATCTCAACATCAACTTCCTTATATCCTCTATGGATTCTTCCAACTACTTCATCGAATAGCTTGGCTTGTGCAATCTGCTCGACCGCAACTCTTCATACCGCTCCATGGGTAGGTCATATTGATCTCCCATGCTGCTTTTATTTTTTGTGACTCTGACTGGACATACTGCTGCAAACTCCAATTTCACAGTCTCGCCACTATACTTTTGTTTGGATATATCTTCAGACAAACTAAATCCTGACAATTCTCTGACTGGATTTGTTCCAACTTCCTCCAGCTACAACTCATGCTATTATGTCTCTTCTGGAATGGCTATCTCTTGGTAGCCACCTTCTAGTTTTGTATTATCCAACCAATCCTCCAGTTCCTTTAACTCCATCTCCCATTGAGTGAGTAACTTAATTGGGTGCTTCCCTTCTGTTGGGATAGACTTCAGTATCTGTTCCTCCTCCTCCATGAAAGTCTCAATGCACTATTTTTCTATTGTACCTGCAACATCTATGCTAGTATCTCCTCAACTACTTGTCAGGAATATCTCGACTCCTCTAATGACTAGAATTCTCCTCTGATCCTTTTCCTTGGTAGTGGAATTATTTAACTTCTCATATTCTTCATTCACATGATTCACAGTTTTTCATGAATCTCCATCTAAGCGAGGTATTTCTTCTGCCTCCTCTCCATCTGTAAACACCCATTAGCGTGAACTCTTAGTTGATCTCACCTCTCCTCCCTTACCCACTTGGAAAGTTGGGATGTCTCCTATGCCCCACTGGTAGTCTACAATATCCACTGATCCCTTTTTATTTCCCACCTGGAAACCTATGAGACCTCTGTCAGATCTCTTTCCCTTGTCACTAAGGTTTTCAGCATGCCTCAGCTACCTCCTCAACACCTACTATTGATTTTGGGCCAACAAATTTCAAATAGGCCACTTATTTGTCCTTCTCAAAGGCCACTCATGTCTCCAACGCACCTTTCATTCCCACTGCATCTTGAATGAAATTCTTTCCATCTTTGCTAGGATTTCACTAAGCTCCTTGTCCATCCTCATTTTTCTTCCCTATGGGTAGTCTCCCCTTTGACCATTTTTGTGACCTTCAACAGCCATTGTGCTTCACCTGCAGTCCACCTAGTTGTTTACCATCTACTGCACACCTTGCAACAGTCTCCACAGAGCGTCTCACTCTGTCTCCCTTCACATTTTCCTAAAATATGCATACAATCAAGCTCTAATACCACTTGGTGCAGAAACCACCCCTTTCTCCTCTCCTTCAGGACTCCACGACCTCTTGGTCTAGGATCATTCAACACCTGAGTCAGATTGACTCTTAGGCTCCTTGTTGGAACCTGACAAACTCTATTATAGGTCCTTCCTCCCATGTCACAGGTTTTATGGAACCCGTGGGCCCTCTTCCTTAGTGTTGTACAAATCTCAATGCCAATGGGCATTATTCTTTCATGCTAAACCCTTTCCTTTTATGTGACCATGGATCCTGACCGTGTGCCAACTCCCTTTGCGACTCCATGCTTCAGAGCTTTTGCAAGTTGTTTTCTCCCCATTTCCCGATTCTCGAATCGACGAATTCTCCAGGACCATATCTATGGTCCATGATCTCCTCAAAGCCAACAACTATGATAAACTTTGCAACTCTGTTGTTCAGTAGTTTTTATTTCTCCTATCTCTATTTCTCCCGATTTGTGAATTAGTGAAGCGTTGAACTGGCGCCATGTATCCTATCTCAATGGACGAGCATGGCCATGATTGCTTCGTTACCAGTTATTCAAGTGTTATCCTCCTTTCCTTTCCTCCGAAGGGTTATTCCTTTGAAGTCTATGGATCGTTGCCATGTTCCCTTCCTAGCACCAACAACTAGGATCAACTCCGCTCTCCACGACTCCATGAAGATCTTTGTTCGCTCTTGGAAAACCTTCTGGAGCACTCACTCCTAGATCTCTCAATCGTCTACCACCTGTCTCTTCTGACGATGGACGACTTCATGCTCTTMGGGACTTCACATGTCCTTGACCCCCTTGCACACTAAGMACAACTTCCTTTTAGAGATTTAGGTTGTTCTCAAACTTCTTATACACTCCTTGCATAATTCTATGCAACTCTTCTGGGATTTTTATCGGCATGAAAATCTTCAAGGTTCCCAATTCCTCTATGCTCTTTAGTGAAATTTCTTGTGTCCTCCTRGCAACTTAACACTCTTCCTCTTGAGCTTGTAAGATGAAATTGTAGTTTCCTCGACACACTCCTTGTGTCCGACTAATTATTTCGATGATTTCTCCCTTAGCCCATCTGGAATTATTAAGGCATCTCCTTTCCTTTGTTGATGCACTCTTTCAAATCATTCCTTCCTTAGAGTGTTCAGAAACCCTAGGGTTCTCTTAAGGATTCCAAAAATTCAGAATGTGCTTCTCTGGTACACTCTTGCACTAGCTCAATGCCCTCCTAGCAGAGTGTTACAAAGTGTTCAGTAACTATGCATTGTGTTTCCTCCTACACAATATTTCCTTCCAAGGTACTCAACCACCTTTAAATTTCCTCCCGAGCCTATGAATTATCTTGGTGTTCCCTCCTGGAAGCTTCTCCTCTAAGTCCACTGATTTCAGACACACACTTCTTGCATCGTCTCACAAAGTTTCCACCCTATGTCACACACTCCTTGCAGTTACCCTAGAGAACCATAATTAATCCAACAAACTCACAGATAGAAATTTATATCTCTATCCCTGTAGACGATTTCTAACACAAATCTACAACTCAAATGCATATGAATGAAATTCACAAAAATAACATCCATTACACATAAATTGATAAACAAGAAAACCTGTCACTTTCTATTAATGGTGGAATGTTCATTACAATGTGTGAGTCTGAGCTACAACTGAGTCTCTTCTCTCTACGTTTCTCTCCCTATCTCTTATATCCTATGTCCTATATATTATATAGCAATAATACAAGAGTTTATACAAGAGGTGTTGGGCTAGATTCCATCCAACCTAATATAGCGGTGTATAATCACCATTCGAAACGCCTGACTACCGAGGCATATTACAATGATGGAAATCTGATCCTAATCGGATGCAAATCCCTCCTAACGTCAACCACTTAATGGCGACCTTATCTCCATCTTGTGCGAAGGCACAACTTGGCTCTTCCAACCTGTCAACATTAAATTCCTTGATCATGCTTTAGATATTAGAAGGAAAAATGAGAGGGTGGCGCCTCTCCCTTCCTTGAATGTGCACCACTCATGCTAATCAGCTAGTGTGTGCTGAGGTGGAGCGATGCTCCTGCATCACATAGAGATATTATGAGTTTTTGTTTTGGATTTTTTTGTTTTCTTGTTACATGTATTCTATGTTTTCATAAACCATTTTCTTTTGTCCAATTTATTTATGTCATAGTTGTTGCATCTTGCTACAACCTCCACTACAATATGATTTAAAAGCATTGTTTGAAGTACAAAATTTCCTATGTTTTACTGTGAGTAAAATAATACTTGTCCTTTGACATTCTTGCTTATAATTTCAGGTAATTTCATGATAAAAATAAGTTTGATGTTATTTCCTCTATTGAATAAAAAGTAATATTTATTTGTACTAAATACCTTGCTCCCTGTTTCAATTTTGTTTTCTTTCATTCTATCTTTCATGCTTTAATATTTTGATGAACATTATGAATGAGATAAGGCCTCTTTATTTTTGGTTTATATTCATTGAAGACTCGGATTAATTAGGGCATTCAAATGTCATTTTAATCAATTAAATTATATGATATGCCTTGGCATTGTTCTCTGAGCCTAGAAAAATCTCAGGAACAACATATGATATCCTCTAAGGGTTCTTTTTTGTTAAGACCATATAAATCTAGTGCAATATGTGTAGATGTTGTGGAAGAACGATACATTGTTGAGAGAGTGGAAGCAATAGGTGCTTGTGAGACAATGAGATGATCCTCAACATGGACGATTGGTTCTACCACGAGAAATGGTTCTTCATGGGAATAAAGGTAACAGATATGTATTGTGTGTGTATTGGGATCCCTAGGAGGAGGAACGATATCGATCTGAGGGATGGCCGATGAATTATGTAGGGATGAAGGAGAGGTCTCTAGTGATAATGAGATTGAATATCCCAGGGGAGAAATAGGTATGACTTCTTGCTCCAAAATGGGTGGGTTTGGTTCGTCCTAGGGTCGAGATACCCTAGAATTGTTGAGGGTAGTCATTTGGTGGGTTTGTTGTGAAATGATTAATGGACACTACTATGTGAAAAGGTCCATTTGATAGTAGATTCTATAGGGGAAATTATGAACTTCATTGATCATGGTTGAAACATAACATGTTTTAGGAGAATCAGCCTAGTTGAGTACAGATGGTGGTGGTATTGTTGGGGTGGGTTCAGGAAAATATGTTTGTCGAATTGTATACAAGGAATCCTAGAATCATGGGAGGAAGAGACAATGATGTGTCTAATGGACATATTATGAGCATATGGAACATTCAAAGTTGGTACAAAAGGTTTTTTTGTGTGTGGTAGTCGATTATGCAGCAAGTGTGGTGGAAAGGTCTGTTGGGGTTGGAAATAATGGTGCTACTTGGGGGAGTGGGATAAGGTTCTCGAGATCTAGAAGAGTGGGACACAAATGATTGGGATGACCAAATCCTACACAAGGTACACATGGAAGTTCTACTTGAGTAGTGGGTGGAGTGTTTCCCCCAAATTTCATATTCTTTCCCCCCGTAGTGGAATCTGGGTCTCGAGTTGTTGGAGGTATGGGAGTTGCAACCGTAGTCTCTATGGGGAACCTTGTTGTGTTGACATGTTTACAGAAAGAATGTATTTTTCATTGATGGAAAGAATAGAAGGTGGAGTAGAAGGAGAGAAAGCTCAGGAGGAAGAGGGACAGTGGCCTTTGGATCACTGATCCAAAGGACCTTCAACTGAATACCTAACAAATGTTGGATCCTTTATAGTGGAAATATAGGATAAGCTAGAAGAGAAACACCGAAGATATATCGATTCATTGATCCAAGAACATGATCGATGAACAACATTTGGTTCACATCAAAATTTGCGAGGAGGTTATTGTTCGGGGAATCTCACTTCAGAAGAATTGGAAGCCTGAAAGTTGAATTACCCAAAGCCTGAAATCCAAAATGAATAAGGACCATCGGATCTGGAGAAAATGTGATGACCGTTGGATCACCTTAAGTGGAAGGAAAATATAGGAAAGGGATGAGGTATGAGATCATGATCACCCTAATTTTCGTCAGCGGTTGGATAGAATTAAAAGGAAGGATAGGACAAGTGGGGAAAAATGATTGAGAATTCAATCATCCGAATATCCGTCAGCCATCGAATCAAATTAAGTAAAGGATAGGATAAACGGGGAACAAGGTTTAAGAATTCAATTATCCAAAACAAAATCTTAGTCATCAAATAATTTGAAGTAAATCTCAGTCGTCAGATCATCCGAAGAAGATCTTAAGCGTCAGAACATCTGGAGTGAATTTGGGCTGTTTGATCTAGAGAGTCAGTTTGAGATTTGAAATCCCTGAAGACTGGAAAGTCGGAGAGCCGAAATAAATCCTCAACCATCGGATCATCCGAATTAAATTTTAGTCGTTAGATCATTCTAAAGTGGAAGGACAGCATAAGTTAGAAGAAGGGTTCTCTAATCTCATTGGTTGATAATCGGGAACTCATATATATGATTGATAGGGCATATCAGATCCCCCCAACCTTTTTTCCTTTAACTGTTGGGGGGGATCCAAGTTGGTGGTAATTTCCATGTGGGACCCTCATACGTGTCACCTCCCTGTCAACTCATACCCCCTTCGCTCATTACCACTTACTGCCTAACCCCCCCTCTGAGTAAACCACCAAACCACTCATTCATGCCACCTCTGTGCTTCAACGTCACACTCCACTACCCACTACACGTCACACTCCACTACCGCGCTTGGCTCCACACTCCACTACAATGCCTACACATCTGACCCACATTAGCAGAACACCCTGACAAGGACATGTGGCAGACCGCATCAGCAAGGAAATGTGGAAGACCACATCAGCAAGGAAACATGGCAGTAGTCCATATACTTCGAGGGAAAGTAAAGCTTGAGACTTGAGATTTCAGAAGTCCAGAGACCTGAAGGAGATATCGACCCTTGATTGAGAAAGGGGCTGCAAAACTGTTGACCTATTTGAAAGGTCAAATTCCCAAAGGAGGGAAGAGCCATCGATTGAGAAGGATAGGTGTCCATAGATCATCGACTCTGGAATATTGGTGTAAGGAGAAAAGAAGGTTTTTAGATTTGAAACTCTTGAAGCCCAGATCACAAAATAAATCATAGTCGTTGATTTAGGGAGGTTAGATCTGATCTGAAGATCGTGAAAGAACAAATATGAATCGTCCATTCAGGAGCACTATCAAGATCGTGAGATCGATGATTCCATCACATTGTGGGGTTAGAACATGCTCGGGTCTTAATTTTTCATGAGTGGGCCGCAATCAAAACCACGGTATCTCCAAAGGCTTACGTGGATCTCTATAGTGAATTGTGGGGTGAAAAGAAGATTTTCCTCAAACCACCTTTGGCCACGCCTGCAATCGCATGGTCACATGAGAGCATCACCCAAGGTCACATGAGTGGAATATTGATGAAGGAGCTAGCGCTACTAGGCTCCATATCGAAGRTTACACATTGAAAAGTCAAAAAGCCTCTACATGTATAATCCAATGTCGCTGATTAAACTGAATCTGATCGAAGGGTTTTTGTTTCACTTCGTGGTTTCTTGATCAGTTATGATTCAGTTAAAATAACTGAATCATTGTTATGGGGTGTTGGAATMATGGTTCTTGGGCGTTCTGAGATTCCCGACATGGGTGTTGGAGATTCAGAGAGTAATGAATGATGAGAGCATGAATAAATGAAAGATGCGGTGATAGAGGAAGGTTGTTGTTTCTCTATAAAAAGTAGTCGAACTATAAGCAATGAAGCTTACAGCATGAACTGAGGGAGAAAATGCAGAGATGAAGAACATAATATAAAAAGAGAAGAAATGGTGAAAACAATAGACTGTATGAGAACTTAAGTGCAAGAAGATGCGAGTAGGAACACATTGATGCAGGAAGAGAAGAACAGAGAAGAAGTGGTAAGCATTGAAATGTCTTTATTGTTGTAAGGTCTTATTCAAATAAATATTTATAATGAGGGTGGTAGGGTGGTACTAGGGAGGAATTTTGTCCTCAGAGATTCATGTGGGTTCTTGAACACAGGGAGTTGTAGCTTCCATCTGATTGCAACTAGAAAAACCAGGGTGGTAGGGTGGTGAAATGGAGAACCATTGTTCTATGTCATACAGGTTTGTTCCTGTGTGACTAGAAGTTGGTGCTGGAACACTCAGTGAGTTGGTGCTTCCTTCTAGTGGGTGATAGAGAGACTAGAGAGGTGGTTCTTTCAACAAGTTGCAGCTTGTTAAAGAAGAGGTTGTAGCCTTATTTTTAGTTGGTGCTCAAAGATTTATCGTGTACAGAACATAAAAGATTTCCTATCATTCTAAGAAGAAGAGGTTTTCTCCCTTTATGTGTTTCTTCATGAATATTTGTCTCTTTGTATACCATAAGTGTGATTGATGTCTATTATTTCTACTACTCATGTGTTGCATAATCTTGATGATCACTTGGAGAAGATTAATAATATTTCAATAGGCATAAAATTGTTTAAGCATAGTAACAATTGATTCACCCCCCCC
>JASDQU010100250.1:1012741-1049489 GCA_032191745.1 Picea mariana | reverse complement strand
CTTAGTAATTTCAAAAATTGGTATCAGAGAGGGTTCCTTTTATCTAAGGGTAGATCCTATAGCTTAAACATGAATAGCCATGAATAATCTTCAACCAATAAGGCCCCCCTATTCAATGGAACAAACTTTACCTTCTGGAAAGTTAGGATGAGAACCTACATAATGGCTTTAGG
Source organism: Picea mariana (assembly GCA_032191745.1). Taxonomy (NCBI): domain Eukaryota; kingdom Viridiplantae; phylum Streptophyta; class Pinopsida; order Pinales; family Pinaceae; genus Picea; species Picea mariana. The sequence continues at coordinate 1,049,316 of JASDQU010100250.1, read as the reverse complement.
TGCATATGTCTGGGATGTGGTAGAGACTGGTTATGTAAATCCAATTGTACTAGATTCTAAAGATGATAAGTTAGAATTTAGCTTCAATGCAAATACAATGAATGTTATCTTGAGTGGGCTTGTTGAAGATGAATTTGTAAAATTAATGCAGCTTTATTTTTCCAAAGAGATGTGGGATAAACTCATTAGAAGTTATGAAGGAAATGAGAAAGTAAAGGATGCCAAGATTCAAACCTACAGATTATAGTTTGAACAACTAACGATGAAAGAGGATGAAACTGTTGGGAAGTGCTTTCTGAGAGTTGAAGAACTAGTAAATGCAATGAAAGGACTTGGTGAAAAAATTGAGGAAGCTTCTTTAGTTCAAAAAAATTTGAGATCTCTGCTAGACAGGTTCAACCCAAAGGTCTCTGATATAGAAGAACTTAATTATCTAAAAGATCTACCTTTTGATCAAATTCTAGGAACATTGACTGCATATGAAATGAGGATAGGTAAAGATAAACCCACCTCTAGAGAAGAATCATTTAAAGCAGATAAGAATGAGGATTATGAGCCTGATGAAATTGAAGAAAAATTTGTGAGAAGACTAAAGAAAGGATCAGGAAAGTACCAAGGAAAGTTTCCCTTCAAATGTTTTAACTGTGTAAAAATAGGTCAATTTGCATCTAATTTTCCACACAAGAAGAAGGACCAGAATGTTGAAGGTGAAGAGAAGTACGAATCCAAGATATTTGGTAAAAAATAAAGTTTATGCGTAAACACTGATGACTCTTCAAGAGACACAGATAATGATTTTGCTTGTGAAGATAAGGTTAATTACTTTATGCTTATGGCCAAAGAGGATTATGATAATAAAATCATATGAAGTGATGTTAATGATGAAGAAGCTATGGTTGACTTGGAAGGAGAACTGATCAGTGCTCTAGAAGAAATTACTAGACTCATATTTAAGAAGAAAAAGAAAAAAACAATTGTTGATACAGTTCGAGAAAGACAATAAAAAACCTGATGAAGACTTTGCCCTGCTAAAAGTGGAATTATAAGAGGCAAATAAAATAGAGGACATTCTGAAACAACAATTATCAAAGAAGAAGGCAAGATGTGAAGCCTTGGAAGAAGAGGTAGTAAAAACAAGGAAAGAGATGGAGAAGTTTAAGGCATTGTATGTCCAAAATCTTCCAAGCATTAAAGCCTCAGTAAAACTAAATGAAATTATGAGAAAACAAATATCTCCTTTGTTGAAGGTTGGTTTAGGCTATGTAAGTGGTTCAAGTAGAAAACAACTAGACAACAAAGAGTCACTATATATGATCAAGTTTCAAGTTAGCAGACAATCATACCATGTGAGTACTCTACCACCAAAATCTAATAAATACAAGATTATCCCTGATAAAAAGAAATGCCAATAAGAAGGCCATCCTTTAGGTACCAAAATTTCTTCCATGGTTACTATTTTTACTACTCTGATTTTGGTCATAATAGTGCAAATTGTCAAATTAAGTTTAGATACATGCAACTGAGGAGATCAAGAAATAAACAATCTTTGCAACATAGAACTAAACAACCAATGTGTAGACAAAGTTGCACCAATCACTTTGACCTATTGAACAATGATCTTGAATGTTATAACTATCTTAACTTCGTCCACAAAGCTGCAAACTGCCATATGAAGAATTACAAAGCATATCCAAGGATAAAACCCTTAACTAGAAATGTCAGCACATGGAAAAATAAATATAGTGAAAAATGTGGTCTAGTAATTTCATCTCAAAAACAAAAAGACCCATGGTATATAGATAGTGGATGTTCCAAGGACATGATTGGAGACAAGGATAATTTTTTGTCTATAGGTAAAAGAAAAACAGGAAATGTGACATTTGGAAATGATGAACCAGGTAAAATCAAGGGTAAAGGGATGGTGAGTTTGAGTAATGGCAAAGGAAAATCCCATGATGGTCTTATTGTAGATGGGCTGAAACATAATTTGCTCAATGTAAGTCAAATGTGTGACATAGGATGTGAAGTGGTGTTCACTTCCAAATATTGTAAGATAAAGTCTGTAAACTCAGGACAAGTGGTGACTAAAGGCATAAGGACAAATAATAATGTATATGTGTTGAAATAATATAAAGAAGAGTGTCATCTAAGAAAACATGATGAAAGATGGCTATGGCATAGGAGAATTGGACACCTAAATTTTGACCATCTAATCAAACTTAGGAAAAGTGGGGTAGTAAAAGATATTCCAAAGATATCAAATTCATATGATTATGTACGTAAAACTTGCCAAATAGGAAAGCTTACTCCGACATAGTTTAAATCTAAGAACTTTGCATCAACAAAGAAACCTCTTCAGTTAGTACATATGGATTTATGTGGACCATCAAGGAAGGAAGGTACATGAAAAGAAAATTATTTCATGTTGATTATTGATGATTATTCTAGACTTACATGGGTTGTCTTTTTGAAAGAAAAATATGAAGCATTTGAAAAATTCAAAGTGTTTAAGGCTCTGACTAAGAATCAAACAGGAAAAATATTGAAGGCAATAAGGTCTAATAGAGGAGGAGAGTTTAGTTCAGGAGACTTCAAGGAGTTTTTTGATAAACATGGGATCAAAATAGAGTATATTATTCCAAGGACTCCACAACAAAATGGAGTAGTTGAGAGGCATAATAGATCAGTTCAGCAGATGGCAAGATCAATGATGAATGAAAAGAATATTGCTCAGACATATTGGGTAGAAGCAATTCATACAGCTGTACATATTCTTAACAAATCTCATCTCATGCCATTAAGTGAAAAGACTCCTTATGAACTATGGTTTGGAAGACTTGCTTCAATCAAGAATTTTAAAGTCTTTGGGAGTAAATGCTATATCAAGAATAATGATGAAAATATTGGAAAATATGATGATGAGGCTTATGAAGGTATCTTCTTAGGGTATGCTACAAACAGTAAAGGATACATATTCTATAATAAGAGGCTGCATAAATTGGTTGATTGTATTGACATAAAAGTTGATGAAGAAATCTTGGTACGAGATGTAAGCAGTGTTGAATCAAAAGCAGAGGATATAGTTGAATTTGAAGATGAACAGGTCCAAGAATTAGAAAGACAAGACTTTGAGTCAGCTTAAGATACAAATACTCAGGCAGAGTCAAATTAGTAGACAACATCAAATCCTCCCTCCATAATTACTCAAAAGAATCATACTGCAAGTTAGATAATTGGTGAGAAAGACAAAGGTGTACAAACCAGGAGAAGGACAATCAAAGACATCGAGAAATCACATATAGCCTTCATATCCATGGTGGAACCCAAGAACTTTAATGAAGCCAGTAAAGATGTAAAATGGTTAAAATCAATGAATGAGGAACTGGATCCGATTGAGAAGAATAATACTTGGGAGCTTTTAACTAGACCTGCGGATAAGAATTTAATTGGATCCAAATGGGTGTTTAAGAATAAAATGAATGAACAAGGACAAATTGTTAAGAATAAATCTAGATTGGTCTGTAAGGGGTATGCACAATTTGAAGGATAAGATTTTGATGAAACCTTTGCACCAGTGGAAAGATTGGAAGCCATCATAATATTTCTTTCCTATGCATGTCATAAGAACTTTAAATTATATCAGATGGATGTTAAGTCATAATTTCTTAATGGAGATCTAGAAGAAGAAGTATATGTGGAGAAACGTGAAGGATTTTAACTGACAGATAATCCTAACTATGTCTGTAAGTTGAAAAAGGAATTATACAGACTGAAACAGGCACCAAGATCCTGGTATTATAGACTGGACAAATTTCTACAGGACAAAGGGTTCAAGAAAGGTACTATTGATAGTAACCTATACATTAAGTTTGAAGGTGGTAATTTATTAGTTTCTTTGGTTTATGTAGATGACATTGTTTTTGGATGTACCAATGACCCTTCAATTTAGTGGTTTTCTAATTCAATTCAGACTGACTTTGAGATGTCCATGATAGGAGAACTGTCATATTTTCTTGGTTTACGAATCAATTAGAGTTCTGCAGGGATATTTATCTCTCAAGAAAAGTATTTGAAAGAGATGTTAAATAGGTTTCAGATGGAAGATTCTACACCTGTGAGAACACCTGTTGGCCCTTGACTAGGTATTATGGAAATGCTAGTCATGTTTGACCAATTTTGGGGACTTCAACAGGCTAGTTGAAGACGGAGCACCGGGTGAAATGGAGATCATAGGATCTCACCCCCCTTTGCTAGATTTTTGGGTTTAGGGTTTATGTAATTGGTATGGGATGTTGGCCCATGGGTTTACCCATGCTTAGGCCTCTTTTTTAATGTATAAATAAGTAGCTAGGTGATGTGAGAAGTAGTGACTAGACCTAAGAGGTATGTGGTGCTAAGTGTTGTATTGTGCTAAGTGCAAGTGATGTAAACGGTTGGATCTATGTGATTGAGTTAGCTCTATGCATATTGTGTATTGAGAAATTTTAGGGCTAAGTGCAAGTGATTGTAAGAAAGGCTCTGTGTTGTGCCAAGCTCGGGGAAGGAGGATCTGGCGAGGTGCGCATAGAACTATCCTATGCGGAGTTGGTTTTGATGCTCTGTGCATGTAAGGAGATTGATAGAAGATACTAAAGAAGACGAAGAGTTGGTGGACATAGCCCCACGCTGGGGGTGAACCACATATATCCTGTGTTATGGTTACTTTTTGCGATCGATGTGATTTATGATTAGTGTTGTCATCTCTATGTATGTTAGATGCATATGATATAGTAGCTTAGTGTTTAGTAATGTGAATGAATCCTAGATCTGCTCTATTTCTATGTGCTAAGTGCTTGAATGTGTTGGATCTTGTTGAATACTACGTTGCTTTATAATTAGGGTTTTACCTACAATGTGAATAAGGGTTAAATGCTAATGAATGTTAAATGCTAAGTGCTTTGTTAAATATTGTAATCACATATCTGTGTCCCAGCTAGGTTGCAGACATTTGAGTCTTGAAACCCCCCCTTCCTCTACCTCAGGTGAGACTTAATCTGCTTTGCAGGTGTTGCCGAAAGGGTCGATAGTTAGGGTTTTGTTGGTGCATTGTTGTAGCATTGAACCATGGGTCTACCCCTATGCCAAAAAATGGATCCATTGCCAAGACCTGAAACTATGATTGCTGGGAATTGAAGAAAAGAGAAATCTCTGTGCGTAGATCTGTTCTTATAGTGTGCAATACTCTACTTAACTTGTGAAGCTCTGTGCTAAGAAAATAAGTCTGATCTAAAGAAAAAAGGTAAGATCTTAAAGCTTGGTTCTCTGATAAAGGTAAGATAAGTGGAAATTTTCATTTTGAAAGAATGGATCTAGGTATATTTGATAGATTTGGTCCTAGTCTGAAAACTAGGGCACAACTCGAAGAAAGAAGATATGATATGAATAGATCTGATAGAAATAGTGAAATATATGGTATTCCTATGCAAAATAATAATTGTTGGACTAACAAGTGGATGCAGGATTCTAGAAAGAATTTTTTTCGGATCCATCACTATGATCCTAGTGCGCAACATAGGAAAGGTTGGGAATCATTTAAGAGAAAGAGAGGATTGACTCTTTTTTATATTTGTAGAAGACCAAGACATATTGCTAAGGAATGCCCTGGTAGAAGTCCTATTTTCCTTTGTTGTAAAGGTACTGAACATGATGTTTTGGATTTCCCTAGAATGATTGCTAAAGTTGAAAAGATGAATATGAGACAAGAAAACCCTAAGGATGGCCCAGAGACTAAGAATATGTTAAAAAACCAGAAATAATCAGAGGCTATATTATTACAGATGAAAGAAACATTGAATGATCACAAAGATACCAATTTATCAGAGATCTTAAAAGAGAAAGAGTGCATAGAAGAAAGAATAGGAGAATTCAACATAGACTTTGTATTGGATGTAGAAACACAGGTGAACATTATGATAGGAAGTAATTGGGAAATCTTAGGAAATCCTTTTATGGTTCCTTCACAGGGAGGAATAGGATTGTTTACAGGAAAGATAATAACCCTATGTGGAAGACTTGCCCATGTACCTATGATTGCTCATGGAGTATCAACAAAAGAAGAATTCGAGGTCATTAAGTTTGTTGAGAACAATGCCCCCTTTGCACTTTTGTTAGGAAACCCTTGGATTGAGAAAGATCAGATCCAAAGGAAAGAAGAAGAGGAAGCTATAGAACATAAAAATCAAGAATTAAAGGATTCCATGGCTAAGAGAATAACACACTTACTAGAAGAACATGAAGACAAGTTGAAGCAACTAAAGGCTAGAGACCTAGTTGTCGAAGTTGACAGAATAGAAGAAGGCTTAAAGAACCTATCCATATAGGAGAGTAGAGCACCTACTCCAGAAATAGTAAGAGAAAAAGTATTACCCTCAAACCCTATGAAAGACCCTCAACAGTGAAAAGTTACTATGCCAAGAGGAGATAAGAACAAGAATGGAAAGAGGAATCCAAAGACACAGATCAAAGGAAATAAAGCTAGAAAACTCAATAAGAAGAAAGCAAAGATATAAAAATTGCAAAAGGTTCCAGAGAGGACTTCGTAGAAGGAAGGCTTGCATAAATTGAACCTCATCGGAATAGCAAAGTAGCGCATATTGGCACTTCACCATGGTAGAGCGATATGACCATTGGAGGCATCCGGAACATTAGAATGACGCTCCAAAATAGCTAGAAACACAGTTATTTTTGGAATGTTTTCCATTGGACCATTTGTACCGTGCCATAACGGATGGAATTGCATTGATTGAGGCATTCCTAACCGTTGGAAGAACCTTTTACGATGTTATCTATTTAACCTATCGAATGTATTACCATGGACACTTTTTCCAATTGTGATTATTCGAACCCACAAAGAGATGACTGTTACCATGCAGTGCTTATTCAAACCTCACCATCTCTTCTACTACCTTGGTTATTTGTTCACTGACCTAATATATTAGATCATGAGTGTGTATGTCGGGTGGCTTTAGCGCAGTACAAAAATCCATCAAAGAGATTCTCATAGACCTCATGTGTAACGCACCTTTTCTGGGTACCAAGGCTTAAACGCTCTTAGAAGAAATCTATAACACCACTTTGTACATAACTCATACAGGTATTATATAATCCACATGCATTTAAACAAATAAAAACATTTAAGCTCAAAGTAAAACTTATTATTTACTGCTATAATTAACAATTAATAACGTTTCATATTAATTCATATACATAGCGGAAATCATGATAACATAAGCAACAGAGTCATGCAAAACATGATTAAAGCATAATCAGATACTTATCTTTTAACAATGGTAGAATCCACCAACCAAGTGCAGGCCTTCCATGAACCTCCCATCCTTAGACCACACTGCTCATCAGCTCAACAGTGGGTCACCCCCGAGCTGAGACTAAGATCCACCCCAAGGCAAGGAATCTTAGGCTAGGCTGAGGTTACAGGGAAAACAACACAGAAAATATGGAAGGATTCTTCCCAAGATGCCATCTTATGCCCACTACTTCCAGACTCTCATTCCCCACATGCCTGTTTCACCCCAAAGTATAGACCTTCACAAGCACAGTCCATTGGTGCTAACCTCCCTCTCTACGTCTCGTCAACAGGCTGGATCAGGAAGTCTCAGAGCCCGAAGCTGGTGCTGGACACTCTCTGAAAGAAACCTCTTCCAACAACAACCACCTCCCTCACCTAGAGAGAGATCACACACAAGCTCAATCACAACTCGCACTAGCCATCAAGCCATGCGCAGTCCAGCTCTGTGTGGTCACCATAGCCAACCAGAAATACAAACACAGCCTCTCAAATAGGCTTAACAATGGCTCGAGGCCTCACAGTGATGGTTCACGGGAATGCATGATGAGTAATTTCTGCAGGGGTCGACACAGACTCCATGGATCAGAACGGAGGTGAAACCGGCTCTTCAAAAACAAACACAGGCTTCTGGGCTCAGAAAATAGAGGTGCACATGGATTTATAGAGCCAAACACAGGCTTTCCAACTGGTTCAACAATGGCAGAATGGTTCAGGGTCACGGCTTCGGGACAGAGCCTCCATGCATGGGTTCAATCAGTAGGATAGAGGATGCACACAGACTATCAAAGACAACATGGGATTTTTGACTCTCAGGAACGTACGAGGATTTCTCTGGAGGGTTCGGGTTGGTCGTACTATCTAGGGCTCCATACACATTCAGGCAATCAGGTAGAATGGAGAAGGAATCCTTCTCATGGCTCATCCTGGCCATATTATTCGCATGCCCCAGTGTTGACACTTGTCACCCATGGAACTGCATGCATTCCACCAGCACGCATCACCCTTGTACGTCCTCCCCTTGCCAGAAACTTAGGATAAAACATAAAATGCACATGTCTTTTTGGAATAATATTAAAATAATATTCCCAAGGCTTAATCCCCCTAGGCTTAGCCCCTAAGCTCAACACTTAGCCACTTTCCCACCTTCCAGCCCCTAATTCCTTGCCCTCTCTATCGATGCTTAGTCCCCCTTCGCTCATTCATCGTGGTCGGTCTGCACCTGGCGCTGTTTACAATTTTATTAAATGTTCTGCATACATACAAGTACAAAATCAGGCCCTTGGCCTCTAACCCTTAGGCTCTCTGTCCTAACAATCACATAAGCCCACCGGCTTATACAAACTTGGCTCACCAGCCTATAACACATATTTACAATTCATTTCATAGATCAGATTTACAACTGGGCTTGACCTTGGGGACATTACAATCCCCCTCCCTTATTTTTTGCACTGTCCTCAGTGCAACTTTACACAACATCTGCAAGTTTTTCAAAAATTTTCAAAAAGATGCGGGTACTCTGCCCACATAACATCTGCATTCTCCCACGTTGCATCCTCAGGACTGCACCAAGTCCACTGGACCTTTACAAGCTATATAGCTCGATTCCAGAGTTGTTTTCTTTTCCTGTCCAATATGCGCACATGATGCACTTGCAGGACACCTTATGGTTCCAGCTGAATCACATTCCAATCGATAACATGATTAGCATCAGGTACATATTTCTTAAGCAGTGAAACATGAAGCACATTATGTACAGTCATAGATGCAGGTAGTGCAAGCATGTATGCAACTAACCCAATCCTTTCCAGGATCTCAAATGGCCCACAAAATCTTGCTGCCAACTTGGCGCAACTTCCCAACTTCAGGGAACTCCTGTTAGTTTTCACTTTTAGGAAAACATGGTCACCCACTTTGAATTCTCTATGGGTTCTGTTACTATCAGCGTAACTTTTTTGCCTATCCTGGGCAGCTTTCAGATTCCGTTTAATTTTTATCATTTGATCTTCCATCTCTTTGAGCACCTCAGGCCCAATCACTGCTCTGTTAACTAGATTATCCCAGCTTACTAGTGTGTTGCACTTTCTTCCATAAAGTGCTTCAAATGGGCTCATCTTCAATGGTGTATGATACCCATTATTGTAGGCAAATTCTACGAAATGCAGGTAGTCTTCCCACCTTGATGGTTTATCCATCACATACATTCTCAATATGTCTTCTATTACTCTGTTCACCCTTTCTGTCTGACCATTAGACTCAAAATGATACACTGTACTAAAGTTCAAATTCGTTCTGAATCCCTTGAATAGTCCTTTCCAAAAATTCGAGGTGAATTTTGGGTCCCTATCAGACACAATTGTCTTAGGAATTATGTGCAAGTGTGCAACTTCTTTTAAAAAGATACCAGCAACATCAACTACCCTGTGGGTGGTTTTTAGTGGAATAAAATGGGCAGCTTTAGTAAGCTTGTCCACCACCACCATGATTGAATCATGTTGCTTGCTTGTTCTAGGTAGTCCGGTGATAAAATTCATTGTTACCACATCCCATTTCCATTCAGGAATGGGTAAAGGCTGCAACAACCCTGTTGGGTGCCTATGCTCAGCCTTAACCTTCTGGCACTCCATACATACGGGGATGTATTCAATGATTTCTTTCTTCATACCCGACCAAAAATAATGGCTTTTGACTGTTGCCACTGTCTTTTGACATCTAGGATGTCTAGCATAAGCCACATTATGCATTTCTTTTAGAATTGCTAGCTTCAATTCTTGGACATTGGGTACATACACTCTATTTTTATACAAAAGTAAGCCATCAGTTCCCAAGGTGTAACTTCCCTGGATCTGTGGTCTCTCACCTTGTTGTAGCTTTGCTATCAGACCTCCATACTGCAAATCAACATTTGCAGCTTCCAAAATTCTATCCTTAATCTCAGTCATGTACATGCTAATGGTTGTAGCATGTAATTCATGCACTTTTCTGCTAAGTGCATCAGCCACCTTATTTTCTTTCCCTTTGATATGCTTGATATCAAAGTCATATTCACACAGAAACTCTAGCCATCTGATTTTCCTGGCATTTAAAGTCGGCTGATCAAATAAATATTTCAGACCATTGTGGTCTGTTCTTAATTCGAATATCCTTCCCATGAGGTAATGTATCCATTTCCTCAATGCGTGGATGATTACTACCAACTCTAAATCATGAGTGGCATAATTCCTTTCATGCTCTTTCAGCTTTCGGAACTCATAACAAATTACAAATCCCTCTTGGCTAAGAACTCCTCCCATCCCCTCCTTACACGCATTGGTGCACACTACATAATTCTTATTTGGATTTGTAATCTTCAGGATTGGAGCACTAGTTAGCAGCTGCTTCAATCGCTGGAAGCTACTCTCACATTCTTCAGTCCACTCAAACATCTTCTCCTTCCTTTGCAAGGAAGTGATAGAATGAGCTATCTTTGAGAATCTGGCTATAAACCTCCTATAGTAGCCTACCAGACCCATAAAAGATCTAACTTCCACCACATTCCTTGGTGCTAACCATTCTCGAATGGCCTCAACCTTTTCAGGATCCATAACAATCCCTTCCTTTGATATAATGTGCCCCAAGTAATGAATCTGCCTTTGATAAAAGAGCACTTGCTTAGTTTTGTGTACAACTGGTGTTCTCTCAACACCTGCAGCACCATTCTCAGGTGTTTCTCATGTTCTTCCTCTATCTTGGAATACACCAAGATATTATCCAAGAAGACTATGACAAACTTGTCCGAATAATCTCTGAACACTCCATTCATTAAGCACATGAAAACAACAGGTGCATTTGTCAGTCCAAACGACACCACTGTGAATTCATAATGACCATACCTTGTTCTAAAGGAGGTGTTGCTAATGTCCTCATCATTTATTCTCACTTGGTGATCTCCAGATCTGAGATCTATTTTTGAAAATATTTTTGCATCCTTCAACTGATCAAAAAGATCATCAATCCTTGGTAGAGGATACTTGTTCTTGACAGTTACCTTATTCAACTGCCGAAAATCAATGCACAGCCTCAACGTCCCATCTTTATTCTTCACGAATAGGACCGGGGCTCCCCACGGTGACATGATGTGGTGAATGTATCCCTTCTTTAGTAGCTCTTCGAGCTGCAATTGCAACTCTTTCATCTCTGGCATACTCATTCTATAAGGAGCCTTCAAAACTGGAGCTACTCCTAGCATCAAATTTATAGAAAAATCGATGTCCCTCTTCAGAGGTAGTCCAGGTACCTCCTAAAATATGTCCTTGAACTCTTTGAGTACCTTGTGATCTTCCAGATTCGATACTACATCTTAGGATGCTTCTTCCACCCGAGCTACAAATAATTGACAGCCCTTCCGGTAACATTTCTTTAGCTGCATGGTTAAGATTTCCCTAACAGCCATGGCTCTGGGAATTCCTTTGATTGTTACCTAATTTATGTCTTCATTCAGGCATGTAAACCTCTTGTTACGACAGCCTAGAAGGGCATGGTGTTGGTCCAGCCAATCCATCCCAATTAAGTAATCGTATGAGCCTAAAGGCAGAATGTTCAATTCAGCCTTAGTGCTCATTCCTTTCATGTCTACTAAACAGAACTTAACCAATTCAGTGACCTTCCTTTTGGTTCCTGTGGCCAACTTCACTAACCAAGACTTCTCATGTTTTCTTCTCGTTAGATGCAAACTATCCACCACTCTAGGATCTACATAACTATGGCTAGCCCCTGAATCAATTAAAATAATTAGTGGTCGGTTGTTAATCATACCTTCCACTTCAATAATGTGTGATTGAAATTCTTCTTGTTTATTGTCCAGGCATGCGTAGATCCTCAACATTCTGCTACCCATATCCTCCATTGTTTCTGCTTGCTGAACAATATGTACAGTTATCGCTTTACCATTTTTATGGGGACAATCTCTGTACTTGTGGTTTCCTTTACAACCCCAACACTGAATGGGCATCTGTCTCTGTCTTTGTGCTCCCTCTTCAGTCATTCTCGGCTCTCTAAACGATGGTTTTCCCTGAAGATTGTTTCTGAAAAAGGGAGGCCTGTTTCCCTTCTGCCTCTGTTCTTTCTTAAACCTCTTCTGGTCATTCCAAGCCTTCTGAAAGGTAGGCTTTTCTCTTTGCTATTCGTATAAGAAGTTTTCCTTTCTTATGGTTTCTTCTATGGTATTAGGATCTTCATACTGAATCTTGTCACCAATGGAAGGTGGTGGTCCACTCAGATACCTCTGAATTTTGACAGCCTCATCTTTGATGAACGAAACATACTTCAGTAGTTCCAGAAAACTTCGTTCATACTCATCAATGGTCATGCTGCCCAACTTGAGTTCGAAGAACTCCTTCATCTTTCTATCATAGTACGTTTTAGTCAGGTATTTCTTCTCAAAATACCTCTTAAATTCCTTCCAAGTGACCTATTTCTCTCTAATGTGTTGCACCTGCGCAAACTGATCCCACCACATGGATGCTTTTCCTTTTAGTTGATACATTACAATTCTTCCTTCTGCATGGGCGGAATAATTCTGCAATTGGAAGTATTTCCTCATGCCAAGCAACCATGTCTCAAAATTTTCTTCCTTCTTATGTTCTTCATCAATTGTTGGAGGCTTAATCTTGCTCATCTCCCCTTTCAATTCATCCTTTCCAGATTTTCGGTGTTTTCTGGTAGGAGACAAGCTTGAACTACTGTGTGTTTCCTTGCCAAAATTCTTCGAGGAGAGACGGTAATGTCTGTTACCACTCCTTGATCTTCTTCTCCTCTTAGGGGTTCTGACACTTATTGATCTACTTGTGTCACTCTCTTTTTCCAATTTCTTTTCTATTCTTTCCAAGCTCTTCAACATTTTTAAGTTGAATTCACCCTGCCGATCCCTGATTTTCATGAGCTTTCAGCTATCAGCTAGGCAAGCCTGGGCATCTTTCTGCAATCTTTCGATGAGTTTCATCATATGTTCTTCCTTATCCATCTATTTTCCATGCCCATTGGAGTTCGATCCTTCCACTTCCACATTGACATCCTTTCCTTCTCGTTCGTCCTCTGTTTCAGGGGCAATCTGCACCTTTTCCCACTCCATACTCGGCGTTGGTTAACTGGAGTTCTGGCTCTCTTTGAACTCTACACATGCACTGTGCAATTCAATTCGAAGTTTTTCAGGCCATTAAAACTTCACGAACAATCCACAACATTTATAAGCCAATACGAACAAGAACAAAAGATGTTTCAATTCAAATAAGTTTTCTAAGCTCTTGTTCAGCTCTGCAATTTCAGAACTTCAAAACTTCAGAATCTTGGTCCACGAAGATCCAACAGTTAAATATTTGTAACCAAAGTCACCCTTCCACAACTTGCGATCTCACGAGTTCGTGAGTCGAAAACCCTCAACTCAATTCCTCCAAACACCGATACCCGAGATGCAATACGGGTATGACTCCCTCCTTGCTAGTGCCTGCTACACATGACCGTAGGCTAGGGCTTAAATACCAGCGCCTCTCGCAACTCACACCTTCATGATTTTGTGGGTCAAACTCTCATTCCATCCTATTGTGATCTCCAGAGACGTGATAAATCAATGGAGCATTGACTCCCTTCCTCCTGGTGATGCATATTCACCTGTCAGTCACTTGGACCCACCTTGTGGTTCTGCCAAGTGTCCTCTCGTGCCTGACTCTTGGCACTTCGCTACTCGTGAAGTTGAAAATGACTCCTTTCAACCCTCAAACTCCCGAATGCATGATAGGTGATGGGGTTCCTGATCCAATGGTCCTCCTGTGACCTGAATCCAATGGTTGTCCTCGCTCCTCGCAATTTCGTGACTTCGCGACTTGGAGCATCCAACTCTTGGGCCCTCACCCTATGAACCTCTAAGTTTGTGATATCCCTTGATCTCTTCCACCTATTCTCCTTAGATGGATGGTTCTGATTCTCTCATGACTTCGCCACTTGCAAAGTCGAAGGACTTCCCTTCTGACCCCCAATGTCTGAATCCCCGATATGGGTGATCTCGCGACATGTGTCCGCTCTCAGACGAACGACTCAGATTTCCTCAGGACTTCGCTCTGCTGCTCTATGCGTGAGGGTTTAAACCTTGTGCAATACTTGATAGATCCAACGACTATCGGCTATTTAGATCAAGATCTGATGGCTCAGACCATTTCTCCTATGAAATTCAAAAGGGATTTAAACCCTATGCACACTCTCCAGATCTGATGGTCACGAGGGTTCACCTTCCCTCCCGAGCAGATCCTAAGGTTCTAACACTATTGGTGTGGAGACCTATCTCCCCCGTGGCCATAGACCACACCAACTACGGTTTCACATGCCACTAAACCTCCTAAGCTTAAAAACTCGTCAAGTAACTCCTTGACACTTCTAAGAAAACCAAGGTCTGAAATTTGCCTTCCAGACCCAATTTCCCTCGCACTCTCGGTCCAAAGACCGCTCCATTGGCCCATCTAGGCTCAGTTTCGAAACCTTAGCTTTGATACCAAACTGTAGCGCACCTTTTCTGGCTACCAAGGCTTAAATGCTCTTAAAAGAAATCTATAACACCACTTTGTACATAACTCATATAGGTATTATATAATCCACATGCATTTAAACAAATAAACACATTTAATCTCAGAGTAAAACTTATTATTTACTGCTATAATTAACAATCGATAGTGTTTCATATTAATTCATATACACAGTGGAAATCATGATAACATAAGCAGCAGAGTCATGCAAAACATGATTAAAGCATAATCAGATACTTATCTTTTAACAATGGTAGAATCCACCAACCAAATGCAGGCCTTCCACGAACCTCCCAACCTTAGACTGCACTGCTCATCAACTCAGTAGTGGGTCACCCCCGAGCTAGGACTAAGCTCCACCCCAAGGCAAGGAATCCTAGGCTAGGCTGAGGTTACAGGGAAAACAACACAGAAAATCTGGAAGGATTCTTCCCAAGATGCCATCTTACACCCACTACTACCAGACTCTCATTCCCCACATGCCTATTCCGCTCGGGAGTATACACCTTCACAAGCATAGTCCATCAGTGCTACCTCCCTCTCTGGGTCCCGACAACCGGATGGATCAGGAATTCTTAGAGCCCAAAGCTGGTGCTGGACACTTTCTAGAAGAAACCTCTTCCAACAACAACCAACTCCCTCACCTACAGAGAGATCACACATAGGCTCAATCAAAAATCGCGCTGGCCATCAAGCCATGCGTAGTCCAGCTCTAGGTGGTCACCATAGCCAACTGGAAATACAAACACAACCTCTCAAATAGGCTAAGAAATGGATCGAGGCCTCACAATGATGGTTCATGGTAATGCATGATGAGTAATTCCCGCAGGGGTCGACACAGACTCCATGGCTCAGAGTGGAGGTGAAACCGGCTCTTCAGAAACAAACACAGGCATCTCAGCTCATAGAATAGAGGTGCACATGAATTTACAAAGACAAACACAAGCTTTCCAACTGGTTCAACAATGGCGGAATGGTTCAGGGTCATGGCTTGGGGATAGAGCCTCCATGCATGGGTTTGATCAGTCGGATAGAGGATGCACATGAACTATCAAAGACAACACAGGATTTTTGACTCTCAGGAACATACGATGATTTCTTTGTAGGGGTCGGGTTGGTTGTACTATCCAGGGCTCTGTAGGTGTTCAAGAAATCGGGTAGAATGGAGGAGGAATCCTTCTCATGGATCATCATGGCCGTATTATTAGCATGCTCCAAGGTTGACACTTGTCACCCATGGAACTGCATGCGTTCCACCAACACGCATCACCCTTGTACTTCCTCCCCTTTCCAAAAACTTAGGATAAAACATAAAATGCACATGTCTTTTTGGAATAATATTAAAATATTATTCCCAAGGCTTAAGCCCCCTAGGCTTAACCCCTAGGCTCAACACTTAGCCCCTTTCCCACCTTCCAGCCCCTAATTTATTTCCCTCTCTATGGATGCTTAGTCCCCCTTCACTCATTCATGATGGTCGGTCTGCACCTGGTGGTGTTTACAATTTTATTAAATGTTCTGCATACATACAAGTACCAAATCAGGCCCTTGGCCTCCAACCCTTAGGCTCTCTGGCCTAACAATCACATAAGCCCACCGGCTTATACAAACTTGGCTCACCAGCCTATAACACATATTTACAATTCATTTCATACATCAAATTTACAACTGGGCTCGGCCTTGGGGACATTACATCATGGATGATAAGGTCATGTCCGTAGGAGCACAAGCTTTGTCGACAAGAGGAGTGAAAGCATCCCCATTGACTGCACGTCGATCTAGGCCCTCTCGAGCTACGATAGAGAAACAAACCAAGCATCATAATGACTTGGCAAATGCGAAGCTCATCGCATCAATCCTGCCTGACTACATCCCACCTCTGGTTGGCATGGTGATTCGTGACAGTGTCTCGAGGGACTTTTACTACACAGTGATCACTGCGTACCTCGCAAAGGGGATACATGTAGTAGGACTATAGTTGGAGAGGATTCTAATGCTTAAGATCAATGACTTAAACTTAGGAGACCGCAAGAAATATGGAATGCTCACTCCACACAAGTATTTGACCAAGAAAATGGGGAAGAAGTCAAAGATAATCCCCCAGTCATGGGCTATGGACATCGCGAGGTTCACCATTCTTAATGCGATGAAGATCACACACTTCGGAAGACATCAAGAGTTTAATGCATGCATTAAACTCCTTCTGTCATGCTTCCATGGTGGTTACTTATGGTTGGAAAGGCACATAACAATATATTCGATGTTGATCCACCGGCTCACCAGATTGAGCATGCAAGGACCAGACCCATAGGAATTTTACCCATGGAAGGCTACAGATTTCACCCTCGCACAGATAATAAAGACACCTATGGCGATGTGGAGAAGGGGAAGAAGGGATATAAGGTAGCCTCCATACAGAATGGCACAATGCACCTAGCTTTCCATTTTATAGCTGGTAATATTGTCAGGAAGAATAGGCCAATGCAGGTCACAGGGTTTGTCGTCAAACTCCTAGGAAAATGCATTGAAGGGTTGCAAATGAACTGGGCGAGCTACCTCGTAAGCTAGTTAGAGAAATACTATTGTGAAGCTCAGGATCAGGGCTATGAGCTTCATTTCAATTTTTTTTTTATTCTCATTTCCTTCATTGCTTTGGAGATGCCGGAAGGAGCGACCATCCCTGAAATTGAGTCATTTGAACCACTAGCTGCGAAGTTCACTACGCTATGGTACTCGAGTGACATGGAAAATAAATGGCAGTCAAACACGATGTTCCACACCTATTATCTGCAACTAAAGAGGGACATTGAATCTTTCCCTCGCATGATGACGAACACACTTCATAGCTTCAGGCCAATCGTGAAGTTCTGCATGGACAAGCACTTCATCTATATCATTGTGCGTGAAGATGAACACAAAAAAGAGATTTAGTCCTATTACAAACTCACAGAGGAGGACATGGAAGAAATAACCAAGGAATGGCCTGCAAAGTTCCTTGTACCAGTTGACTACATAGAACTCTCTGACGCCGACCTCATCGGAAGCCCTATGGTTGCTCACGAAGAATATGATGCACCTAAAAACAACAGGAATAAAAAGAAGGAAGATGTATAGGAACTGAACAGTGCATCAGAAGAGACTGCATTAGATTCACCTGAAGGGGGAGGAGGTGATGAAATAGACAAAGAACATGATAAATGGGAAGAATAAAATAAGAAGCAGGGTGAAGTAACACCGTCTAAAGATCCCCTGACAGATAAAGAAACATCCAAGAAAAGAAAGGGTTCCCCGAAGAAACCTTCATCACAGAAGAAGTCAAAAGACAATAAACCTCCATTCCACACTGTGCTCATGGTGGATGACATTGACCTTATCATTTCCATTGTATCAGATACCTCAGAGGACATATTGCAGTGAATCAAATCCAAAAAGGAGACAATGTTTGACAGGATCAAGCGTAGTGTACCCTTTCACTACCGAGGTTTCCAAACCTCTCAGTTACCATTCTATACATGAATGATTACATAATTTGTACAGACATTATAAGCGCATGAATTTAACACAATTAAACACATTTAAATTACAGAGTGAAACATATTTGGTTACTGCTATAATTAAACATTCCATCACATTCCACAGTAACTCATTTACACAGTGGAAAACATGATACATGAACAACACAGTCATGCCAAATGTGATAAAAACATAATTCAGATACTTATCTTTGAACAGCAGTAGAATGCACCAACCAAGTGCAGGCCTTCCACAAACCTCCCAGCCTTAGACCACACCATTCATCATCTCAACAGTGGGTCACCCCCGAGCTGGGACCAAGCTCCACCCCAAGGCAAGGAATCCTAGGCTAGGCTGAGGTTACAGGGAAGATAGCACATACACATCACTAGGAAGAAAGCTCTCCGAGGAATATCCCACGCTCACTGCCCATAGACCCTCATTCCCCACATGCCTGTTCCACCCCAGGAGAGTGCACCTTCTCTGTCACCTAGATAGTCCTTCGGCTTCCAGTCTCCCTTACCTTGGGTTACAAGAACAGACCGGACCGAAATTCTCCSGGCTCTATGGCAGCTACAGGGTTCCTTCCAGGATTTCTCTTCTCCCTCTACGCACTCTCTCGCCTGGAGGAGTCACTCACAGGCCAACAAGCCTCACACAGTCCAGTACTACGTGGTCACAACAATCCATGGGAAACACAGACAATTGCTTCCCAAAACGGTTCAGTGGTCACAGGATAATCTCACGGGATGATTTCGGAACAGGTACTTCACACACAGGCTAGCTCATCTTCCCCGAATAACAAAGATACTTCCACTCAATTTAGCCCAGGCTTCTCGTTCATGGAATGCGCAAACGGGTTTTCCCGGAGACATGCACATACTCCCCAGCTCTGGACAGGGTGTACACGGTTGCTTCGGACAACTACAGGATTTACGGCTTTCAGAGTTAAACCAGGGTATTCTGGCAGATGGCTTCCACGGCTCTCCCCAGGATAGTTGGATCGAATAGATTAGACCCCCTCACGACTTACTGCATTGGTTTTATTTGCATGCACCAGGGTTGACACTTGTCACCCTGGAAACTGCATGCGTTCCATCCGTACACTTTCCTCCCACCACTTGGGAAATCACGTGTCCTTCCAAAGGACTTAGGATAAAATAATATGCACATGGCTCTTTTTGAAAATAATATTAAAATATTATTTTAGGCCTAAGACCCCTAGGCTTAGCCCCTAGGCTCAACACTCAGCCCCTTTCCCACCTTCCAGCCCCTAATTCCTTGCCCACTCTATGGACACTCAGTCCCCCATCACTCATTCATCGTGGTCGGTCTGCACTAGCAGTGTTTATATTTTATTAATTGATCTGCATACATACAAGTACATCAACAGGCTTCTGGCCTTCAACACTTAGGCTCCCTGGCCTATCAAAACACATAAGCCTACAGCTTATGCAAAACTTGGCTCACCAGCCTATAGAACACATTTACAATTCTTTTCATATAACATGATCTGTAACGGGGCTCGGCCTTGGGGACACTACAATCCCCCTCCCCTTATTTTTGCATTGTCCTCAGTGCAACTTACACTGCCTCTGCGTGTCCTTCAAAATTTTCAAAAAGATGCGGGTACTCTTCCCGCATAAAATCTGCATGCTCCCATGTCGCGTCCTCAGGACCGTACCAGGTCCACTGGACCTTTACAAGCTCTATAGCTCGATTTCGGAGCTGTTTACTTTTCTTGTCCAATATGCGTACAGGATGCACTTGCAGGACACCTTCTGGTTCCACCTGAATCATAGTCCAATCGATAATATGATTAGCATCAGGTACATATTTCTTAAGTAGTGAAACATGAAACACATTATGTACAGTCATAGATGCAGGTAATGCAAGCATGTATGCAACTAGCCCAATCCTTTCCAGGATTTCAGATGGCCCACAAAATCTTGCTGCCAACTTGGCGCAACTTCCCAATTTCAGGGAACTCCTGTTAGTTTTCACTTTCAGGAAAACATGGTCACTCACTTTGAATTCTTTATGGGTTCTGTTACTATCAGTGTAACTTTTCTGCCTGTCCTAAGCAGCTTTCAAATTTTGTTTGATTTTGATCATTTGATCTTCCATCTCTTTGAGTAGTTCCAGTCCAACTACTTCTCTGTCAGCTGGATTATCCTAGCTCATTGGAGTGTTTCACTTTCTTCCATAAAGTGATTCGAATGGGCTCATCTTCAGAGATGCATGGTACCCATTATTGTAAGCGAATTCTACCAAATGCAGGTAGTCTTCCCACCTTGATGGTTTATCCATCACATACATTCTCAGCATGTCTTCTATTACTCTGTTTACTCTCTCTAACTGTCCATCAGACTCGGGATGATATGCTGTACTGAAGTTCAGATTCGTTCTGAATCCCTTGAATAGTCCTCTCTAGAAATTCGAAGTGAATTTTGAGTCCCTATCAGACACAATTGTCTTAGGAATTCAATGCAAGCGTGCAACTTCTTTTAAAAAGATATCAGCAACATCTACTGCTATGTGGGTGGTTTTTAGTGGAATAAAATGAGCAGCTTTAGTAAGCTTGTCCACCACCACCATGATTGAATCATGTTGTTTCCTTGTTCTGGGCAATCCTGTGATAAAATCCATGGTTACCACATCCCATTTCCACTCAAGAATAGGTAAAGGATGCAACAACCCTGCTGGGTGTCTGTGCTCAGCCTTGACCTTCTGGCATTCCATACATCTGGCGATGTATTCAACAATTTCCTTCTTCATACCTGGCCAAAAATAATGGTTTTTGACTGCTGCCACAGTCTTTTGATATCCAGGATGACCAACATAAGTCACATTATGCATTTCTTTTAGAATTTCCAGCTTCAATTCTCTGTCATTAGGTACATACACTCTGTCTTTATACAAAAGTAGACTATCAGTTCCCAAGGTATAACTTTCCTTGGTTTGTGGTTTCTCATTCTGCTGTAGCTTTGCTACCAGTCTTTTGTACTGCAAATCAGCATTTGCAGCTTCAAGAATTCTGTCTTTAAACTCAGTTCTGTACATGCTAATGACTGTAGCATGTAATTCATGCACTTTTCTACTAAGTGCATCATCCACTTTATTGTATTTCCCTTTGATATGCCTCATATCAAAGTCATATTCGCACAGAAATTCCAGCCATCTAATTTGCCTGGCATTTAAAGTTGGCTGATCAAATAAATACTTCAGACCATTGTGGTTTGTTCTCAACTCGAATTTCTTGCCCATGAGGTAATGTCTCCATTTCCTCAATGCATGGACAACTACTACCATCTCTAAATCATGAGTGGCATAATTCTTTTCATGCTCTTTCAGCTTTCGGGATTCATAACAAATTACAGATCCCTCTTGGCTAAGAACTCCTCCCAGCCCTTCCTTACACGCATCTGTGCACACTACGTAATCCTTACTTGGATTAGCAATCTTTAGGATTGGAGCACTAGTGAGCAGCTGCTTCAATTGTTGGAAGCTTCTCTCACATACATCAGTCCACTGGAACTTCTTCTCCTTTCTTTGCAAAGAAGTGATAGCATGAGCTATCCTTGAAAATCTAGCTATGAACCTCCTATAATAACCTGCCAAACCCATAAAGGATCTAACTTCTATCACATTTCTTGGCGCTGTCCACTCTTGAATGGCCTGTACCTTCTCAGGATCCACAACGATCCTCTCTTCAGAAATAATGTGTCCCAAATAATGGATCTTCTTTTGGTAAAATGAGCACTTGCTCATTTTTGCATACAGCTGGTGTTCTCTCAACACCTGCAGCACCATTCTAAGATGTTGTTCGTGTTCTTCCTCTGTCTTTGAGTACACCAAGATATCATCCAAGAAGACTATGATGAACTTGTCCAAATAATTTCTGAACACTCCATTCATTAGGCACATGAAAACAACAAGCGCGTTGGACAGTCCAACCAGCACCACAGTGAACTCATAATGACTGTACCTTGTTCTGAAGGTAGTCTTGCTGATGTCTTCATCTTTTATCCTCAGTTGATGATACCCAGATCGAAGATCTATTTTCGAAAATACTTTCGCATCCTTTAACTGATCAAAAAGATCATCAATCCTTGGCAGAGGATATTTATTCTTGACAGTGACTTTATTCAACTGTTTAAAGTCAATGCACAGCCTCATCGTCCCATCTTTCTTCTTCACAAATAGGACTGGGGCTCCCCATGGTGACATGCTGGAAAGAATGTAGCCTTTCTTTAATATCTCTTCGAGCTGCAGTTGCAACTCTTTCAGCTCTGGTGTGCTCATCCTATAAGGAGCTTTTGAAACTGGAGCTGCTCCAGGCATCAGATTTATAGAAAAATTAATGTCCCTCTTCGGAGGTAGTCCAGGCACCTCCTGAAACATGTCCTCAAACTCTTTGAGTACCCTGTGGTCTTCGAGATTCGAGACCACATTTTGGAATACTTCTCCCACCCGGGCTGCAAATAATTGACAGCCTTTCCGGTAACATTTCTTCAGCTGCATAGCTGAGATTTCCCTCACAGCCACGGCTCTAGGAATTCCTTGGACGGTTACCTTATTTCCCTCTTTGTTCAGACATGTGAAACACTTGTTTCAACAATCCAGAAGGGCATGGTGCTGGTCCAGCCAGTCCATCCCAATTAAGTAATCATATGAGCCTAAAGGAAAAATGTTTAATTCAGCCTTAGTGCTCATTCCTTTCAATGGACATGAAAGGAATGAGCANATCATATGAGCCTAAAGGAAAAATGTTTAATTCAGCCTTAGTGCTCATTCCTTTCATGTCCATTGAACAGGACTTAACCAATTCAGTGACCTTCCTCTTGGTCCCTGTGGCTAACTGCACTAACCAAGACTTCTCATGTTTGCTATTCATTAGATTCAAACTTCCCACCACCCTAGGATCTACATAACTATGGCTAGCCCCTGAATCAATAAAAATAACAAGTGGTCTGTTGTTGATCATACCTTCCACTTCAATCATGTGTGATTGAAATTCTGCTTGCTTGTTGTCCAGGGCTGCGTAGATCCTCGACATTCTACTGCCCATATCCTCCACTGTTTCATCTTGCTGAACAGCATGGACAGTTCTTGCTTTGTCTTTTCTGTGGGGGAAGTCTCTGTACCTATGATTCCCTTTATAGCCCCAACACTCCATGGGTGGAAGTCTTGTCATCTGTTCACCCCCTTCAACTTTCCTGGGCTCTTTAAAAGATGACTGTCCCCAAGGACTGTTTCTGAAAAAGGAAGGCTTGCTTCCCTTCTGCCTCTGTTCTTTCTTAAACCTCTTCTGGTTGTCCCAAGCCTTCCGAAAGTTAGGCTTTTCCCTTTGTTGTTCATATAGGCATTTCTCCCTTCTTATGGTTTCTTCCATGGTATTAGGATCATCGTATTGAATTTTTTCACCAATAGAAGGTGGCAGTCCACTCAGATACCTCTGAATGTTGACAGCCTCATCTTTGATGAATGGAACATACTTCAACAGTTCCAGAAAAATTTTCTCATACTCATCAATGGTCATGCTGCCTAGCTTGAGTTCGAAGAACTCCTTCATCTTTCTGTCATAGTATCTTTTAGTCAGGTATTTCTTCTCGAAATACCTCTTGAATTCCTTCCAAGTGACCTCTTTCTCTTGAATGTGCTGCATCTGCACAAACTGATCCCACCACATGGACGCTTTTCCTTTCAACTGGTACATTGCAATTCTTCCCTCTGCATGGGCAGAATAATTCTGCAGCTGGAAGTATTTCTTCATGCCCAACAACCATGTCTCGGCATCTTCCTCCTTCTTATGTTCTCCATCGAATGTTGGAGGCTTAATCATGTTCATCTCTCCTTTCAATTCCTCCCTTCCAGATTTCTGATGTTTTCTGGTAGGGGACGGACTCGAACTGCTATGTGTCTCCCTGTCCGAATGTTTTTGGGAGTGAATGTGACGTCGGCTACCACTCCTCGATATACTTCTTCTACCATGGGTTCTACGACTCTCCGTCGTACTTGAGTCTCTTCCTTTCTCAAGTTTCTTCTCTATTCTTTCCAGACTCTGCAAGAATCTTAAGTTTAATTTCCCTTGCCAATCCTTGACTTTTATGAGCTTTCGGCTATCAGCTCGATGCTCCTTGGCCTCTCTTTGCTCCTTCAAGGATTTTCATTATATGTCCTTCCTTATCCATCTCCTTTCCATGCCTATTAGAGTTCGATCCTTCGACTCCTAGGTTTACATCCTTTCCTTCCCGCACGTCTTCCATTTCAGTGGTAATTTGCACTCTTCCCCACTCCATACTCGGCATTGATTAACTGGAGTTTGGCCTCTGTTGTATTCTGAACACGCACTGTGCAATCCAATTCAAAAATTGTCAGGCCACTAAACTTCATGAATAACCCACAACGTTTATAATTAATATGAACAAGAACAAAAGACATTTCAACTTCACAAATTTTCTAAGCTCTGTCTGTCTCTGTGTTTTTTCAGTTTTCTTGAAATTATCCTATTTCCTTATCGGAAAATTTTCCTCCCATAGAGAACTCTTCAAGGTCTCCCTTCCTTCTATCGGGGTTACCTTTATCGGGATTTTGAAACTGACAGTGTTTTGGTGGGTTGAATCCCCGATTTCTGATTTCTCGATGCGCTACCTTTACGGGTAGCCCCTTCTATGGACTCTACATCATGTGATCGTTGACTCGTGACCTCGGCCTTTTCCCTTATTGGGGTTTGGGGTTTCACAAATCTGAATGTGCCAAAATGCTTGACAGCGGAATCCCCAATTTCCCGATGAAATTCAGACACCGATGGGATTACTCCTTGTCGGGACTTTCCCCGATGGCATATCTCTACCACGTGTTCCCTAATATGAATGGTCCATATCTTGTCATGAAATCGTAGATCGCAATTCTGTGTGACAAGATTCCTAGGTGCTCGAGAACTCTGATTCTCTGATTTTCGACTCTCTCCAGGACTCTGACACGTGTCCTCCTTGAGATCCTATGGCTATGATTTCTTTGGTGTTTCGAGACTCACAAGGTCTTGATTCTCTTAACTTCTAAAATCCCGACGCCTCTCCGGGACTTCTCCTCTACCCATGTGGACTTAAGCCCTGCGCAACTTCTGTCAACTCGGACGGTTGATGGGTAATCCCACATGGATCTTACTACTTGTGATCCTGCCGAGTTTAAACTCCTATGCAGTATCTAAAGGCTTTAAACCTTGTGCACGTTCTCTAGATCTGATGGTTACAAGGGTTCGCCTTCCCTTCCGAATAGATCTGACGGTTCTAACACCATTGGTGTAGAGACCTGTCTCCCTGTGGTCATAGACCATACCAGCTGTGGTTTCACAACACCACTTAAACATCCTGAGCTTAAAAACTCGTCAAGTATCTCCTTGAAGCTTCGACTCAAACCAGGGTCCGAAATTGGTCCTCCAAACACAATTTCTCCGCTCACCCTCGGTCCAAAGACCACTCAACTGGTCCATCTAGGCTCAATGTCGAAACCTTAGCTCTGATACCACTCTGTAGTGTACCCTTTCACTACCGAGGTTTCCAAACCTCTCAGTTGCCATTCTATACATGAATGATTACATAATTTGTAGAGACATTATAAGTGCATGAATTTAACACAATTAAATACATTTAAATTACAGAGTGAAACATATCTAGTTACTGCTATAATTAAACATTCCATCGCATTCCACAGTAACTCATTTACACAGTGGAAAACATGATACATGAACAACACAGTCATGCCAAATGTGATAAAAACATAATTCAGATACTTATCTTTGAACAACGGTAGAATTCACCAACCAAGTGCAGGCCTTCCACGAACCTCCCAACCTTAGACCACACTGTTCATCAGCTCAACAGTGGGTCACCCTTGAGCTGGGATCGAGCTCCACCCCAAGGCAAGGAATCCTAGGCTAGGCTGAGGTTACAGGGAAGATAACACATACACATCACTAGGAAGAAAGCTCTCCCAGGAATCTCCCATGCTCACTGCCCACAGACCCTCATTCCCCACATGCCTGTTCCACCCCAGGAGAGTGCACCTTCTTTGTCACCTAGATAGTCCTTCGGCTGCCAGTCTCCCTTACGTTGGGTTACAGGAACAGACCAGACCGAAATTCTCCGGGCTCTATGGCAGCTACAGGGTTCTTTCCAGGAGTTCTCTTCTCCCTCTGTGCACTCTCTTGCTTGGAGGAGTCGCTCACAGGCCAACAAGCCTCATGCAGTCCAGTACTGCGTGGACACAACAATCCACAGGAAACAAAGACAATTGCTTCCCAAAACGGTTCAGCGGTCACAAGATAATCTCACGGAATGATTTCGAAACAGGGACATCACACACAGGCTAGCTCAGCTTCCTCGAATAACAAATATACTTCCACTCAATTCAGCCCAGGCTTCTCGTTCAGGGAATGCGCACACAGGTTTTCCTGGAGACACGCAAAGACTCCCCATCTCTGGACAGGGTGTACATGGTTTCTTCGGACAACCACAGGCTTTACAGCTTTCAGAGTTAAACCAGGGTATTCTGGCAGATGGCTTCCACGGCTCTCCCCAGGACAGTCGGATCGAATGGATCAGACCCCCTCACGGCTTACTGCATTGGTTTTATTTGCATGCACCAGGGTTGACACTTGTCACCCTGGAAACTGCATGCGTTCCATCCGTACGCC
Source organism: Picea mariana (assembly GCA_032191745.1). Taxonomy (NCBI): domain Eukaryota; kingdom Viridiplantae; phylum Streptophyta; class Pinopsida; order Pinales; family Pinaceae; genus Picea; species Picea mariana. The sequence goes on along the minus strand of JASDQU010100250.1, from coordinate 1,022,213 downwards.
TTCCTCCCACCACTTGGGAAATCATGTGTCCTTCCAAAGGACTTAGGATAAAATAATATGCACATGGCTCTTTTTGGAAATAACATTAAAATATTATTCCAGGCCTAAGCCCCCTAGTATTATCCCCTAGGCTCAACACTCATCCCCTTTCCCACCTTCCAGCCCCTAATTCCTTGCCCACTTTGTGGAAGCTCAGTTCCCCATCACTCATTCATCATGGTCGGTCTGCACTGGCGGTGTTTATATTTTATTAATTGATATGCATACATATAAGTACATCAACAGTCTCTTGGCCTTCAACACTTAGGCTCCCTGGCCTATCAAAACACATAAGCCTACAGCTTATGAAAAACTTGGCTCACCAGCCTATAGAACACATTTAAAATTCTTTGCATATAACATGATCTGTAACGGGGCTCGGCCTTGGGGACACTACATCGAGGTAGATCTCAAAGGGGTACAGTAGGAAATTTATTTGAGCCGCCTAGTTCCTAATGCACCGTTGTCAGTAGGGGACATAGAAGTAGGAGATGATCCTGTCCAACTATGTAGACTAGAAGACTCGACAGACTCTAGCCTTCATTATGTCTAGGAAGAAAAATAATAGGACATAGAGGCCCTAAAGCAAGAAAAGGAGGAAGCTATAGAGAAACATCAGGTTGTGCAACAAGAAAAATAAAACCTCTAGGAAAAGTTTGTAGAGGATAGAGCGCAAATCTAGAAGGAGAAAGAACAGTTGCTCACGAAGTATATGGGAGTTAAAGAAGTAGTCACCAGAGCACTTCTCTCTATGATGGGCCTAGAACAGATGGAAGAAGAAACAACAGAGAGCCAGGTGGGGAAGCTCAATGAATCTATTTAGTAGCTCCAAGAACGAATAGTAGAACTGGAACTTCAAGTCATGACAAGCACTCTGCAGGAAGTGTGAGATCTGGAGAGGAAACTACCAGGAGCGTAGTCAAAAGAATCAAGGCATTGGACTTGGAATGCAAGAAACTCAGCAGTCGAAGTGTGAAGACCTATGAGTGCCTTGCAGAGGACCCTGAACTAAGGACATTGGAGTCACAGATATAGGAGGCAAAGGAACATGAATCAACAGTGCAAGAACAGTTGAAGCTACTGCCACTAGTTGAGAGGATGAAAAGGTCACAGGAACAACGCATGGTTTAGCAATAGGTCCATGCGATCCAGAGTAAATTCATGGAAGTGACCCAAAGGCTCCAACTAGTACAAGATGAAGCTTGTACACTTTTTGAGGATATGGAGGGACAAGGTGCATAGCTAGAACAAGTAGTCACCACTGTAGAACAATGTTTGGAAGGATTGATGACTAAGAAAGTTATTCAAAAGTTTGTCAAGCAAGAGGCTCTGGTGAAGCAACATGTCAAAGTAGCTTGAGCCAATATCGAGGCCTTCGAGGCAGTGTTACCCAGATCATAGTGACTCGGGGTGAGTCATAGGTGAGTGTTGGGGGCCTGTTGGCCCTTGACCAGGTTTTTTGGAAACACGAGTCATGTTTGACCAATTTTGGGGACTTTGACAAGATGGTCAAAGACGGAGCACCAAGCGAAGCGGAGATCACAGGATCTTGCCCCCCTTTGTGGGATTTTTGGGTTTAGGATTTATGTAACGGGTATGGGATGTCGGCCCATGGGTTTACCCATGCTTAGGCCTCTTTTATAATGTATAAATATGTAGCTAGGTGTTGTGAGAAGTAGTGACTAGATCTAAGAGGTATGCGGTGCTAAGTGTTGTATTGTGCTAAGTGTAAGTGACGTAAACAGTTGGATATATGTGATTGAGATAGGTCTGTGCATCTTGTGTATTGAGAACTTGTAGGGCTAAGTGAAAGTTATTGTAATAAAGTCTCTGTGATGTGCCAATATAAGGGAAGGAGGATCTAGTGAGGTGCACACAAGTCTCCTGTCCTATACAGAGTTGGTTTTGATGCTCTGTGCATGTAAGGAGATTGACAGAAAATAATAAAGAAGACAAAGAGTTGGTGGATGTATCCCTGTGTTGGGGGTGAACCACATATATCATGTGTTATGGTTACTTTATGTGATTGATGTGATTTATGCTTAGTGTTTTCATCTCTATGTATGTTAGATGCATCTGATATAGTATCTTAATATTTAGTAATGTGAATGAATGCTAGGTATGATCTATTTCTATGTGCTAAGTGCTTGGATGTGTTAGATATTGTTGAATACTGCACTGCTCTATAATTAGGGTTTTATCTGCGATGTGAATAAGGGTTAAATGCTAATGAATGTTAATTGCTAAGTGCTATGTTAAGTATTGTAATCACATATCTATGTCCCATCTAGGTTACAGACACTTGAGTCCTACAACCCCCCTACCTCTACCTTGGGTGAGACTTCATCTGCTTCACAGGTGTTGCTGAAAGGGTCAGTAGTTAGGGTTTTGTTGGTTTGTTGTTGTAGTATTGAACCCTAGGTCTGTCCCTATTCCAAAAAAACCTATAGTGGTTGGTTGCAAGCTCAGTAAAGATGATATTTCACTTGATGTTGATCAAAGAACATATCGATCAATGATTGGAAATCTTCTATACATCACAACATCTCGTCCTGATATAATGCAAGTTGTTGGAATGGTAGGTCGTTATAAGTCTTCTCCTAAACAAATTCATTTAGCAGTTGTCAAAAGGATATTCAAATATTTGAAGGGTACAATGACTTATGGTCTCTGGTATCCTAGAAATTAGAATTTTCAATTAACTGCATATTCAGATGTTGATTGGGAAAATGCTTTGGATGAGAGAAAGAGCACCAATGGAGGTGATTTCTTCTTAGGTGATTCGTTAGTAGAATGGATTAGTAAGAAGTAGGGATCTATTTCATTATCAACTACAGAGGCAGAGTACATTTTTGCTGGTACTTGTTGCACTCAGATCTTATGGATGATACAAAGTCTTGCAGATCTAAAGGTAACTTATACTGATCCAATTCCACTTCACCTTGATAACACCAATGCCATTAGTGTATCCAAGAATCTAGTATTTCATTCCAAGATCAAGCACATCCCCATAAAATACCATTTTATGAGAGAGCAGGTCACCAATCAGATTGTTCAGGTTCATTACATTCCAACCAAAAAACAAATTGCACACATCTTTACTAAACCCATAGCCAAGAGACCATTTGAATATCTCTGTCATATTTTGGGTGTCATCCCTGTTGGCATGTTTTCAGACAGAAGGAAGAGAGTGATGGTTGGCATGTTTAACAGGTAGAGTATTCTTGTCATTGATGGCAAGATCAGAGTATTCTTGTCATTGATGGCATTGATGGCAAAACAGGAACAAAGTAAGCGAATTAGCGTAGAGTCAAATGCAGTGCGAAGGTGTTCTTGTTAAAGATCGAATGGCAAGATCGAAGTGTTGGTCAAACTCCATTTCATAGTTTTGGCTACTGGGATTTCAGATATCGGGAGATGGAGATATCAAGTGTCGAAACACTTCACTACAGGAGTTTCGAAGTCGCAAAATATGAAACGTCAAAATCCCGAATGAAGCACAATGAAGACTTGTGAATTTGTGATATATTTGTAACCATCAGATCAAGGATTGATCTATACCATTGATCAGACACGACGAAGGCCCGTGAATTTTCGATAAGATCTAGACTGTTGGGTCCATAGGACACGTGGAAAAAGATCATCATTTCGCTGATTGGAAATTCAAAGGAACATGGTTCCCTAACCTCTCGAATTCACGACATGCGAAATGCCAAAGTGCCAAAATGTGGAAAAAACCTTTTAGTGTAGGTTTTAGTTACTAGGATATGGAGAAGTCAAGAGTCGAGACTCTCCAACATAGGAGTCTCGAAGTCGCGAAATGTGAAACCCCAAAATCGCGAAATAGGTGCATCGCTCAAAGTTTCAGGTACTAGAGTTTTAGATACCGGAAGATAGGGATGCCACAGACTCTCGTCATCAGGAGTCCTGAAGTGTCGAAACACAAAATCCCGAAACCGAGAAAAAGGCACATCACTCGGAGTGTTGGATACCGGGATTTCGGTTACCGGGAGATGGAGATGTAAGAGACTCACATCATTAGGAGTCACTAAGTGCCGAAATGCAAAAACCTGAAACAGGTGCATCGCTTGGAGTACTGGATACCAGGATTTCAGATACTGGGAGATGGAAATGACAAAGACTCTCATCATGAGTCCCGAATTAGCGAAACCCGAAGTCGAGAAATGATAAATACTACATACCAGAGTTTTGGATACTGGGAGTTGGAGGAGTCAAGAGTCAAGACTCTTCATCATAGGAGTCCCGAAGTCGCGAAACCCGAAATCGCGAAATGCCGAAATGTGAAATCATGAAATGTCAAAGACTCCATACCAGAGGTTTGGATATCGGGAGTTGGAGATGTCAAGAACTCGCACATCAAGAGTGTCGAAATTGTGAAATGCCGAAATGAGAAATTGTGAAAGGCACTAAAAGCTAAGTTTTATTTTCGGAGTTTCGGGGATCGCGACATGGAGCGTCAAGTTATCTCATCACAAGGAATGCCAAAATGCCAAAATGTTGAATTGCGAAATGGAAAAATAAGCGCAAGATCCATCATTTTTAATCCAATGGTGCAGGTGAACTTGAATATGATTGGAGGGCTACTATTCCATCTCATAGTTAATTGAATAGTTACGAATCAGTTAGCAAAACTGATTCATGATTCTTGATCAGTTGGCGTTTCAGTTGCTGAGACGTTTTTTTTCTACCTAAGAAGATTTGAAGTGTAACTGTCGTGGTGGTGTATAAAAGAAAAACATGGAGACTGTGCATGGTTGGCTATTCTGACTGAAAAATGAGTTGAATTGCAGGAAAGTAAAACTACAGTATGTGCAGTGTGAAGAAAGCTGAGAGATAAGGAACAGAAGTTGAACATAAGTAAAAAGGTGAAGAGAGCAGAATGTGCACATATCAAAAAGCATGAGAAGGACAGAGATAGAACAGATAGAAAGAGATAGCAAGTCAAGCCAAGTATGAATAGAGCAGAAAAATAATGTAGCAGAGAAGAATTGCAGAACAGTGAAGAAGTGGTAAGAATTGATTTATCTGTTTTTTTGGTTATTCAATCATGTATTTGTAATAAGGGTGGTAGGGAGGTGCTAGGGAGGGTTGTTGTCCTCAGAGGTTCAAGTGGGTGCTTGAACACAGGGAGTTGTAGCTTCCATCTAGTTGCAACCAGAAAAACCAGGGTGGCAGGGTGGTGCAAGGGAGAACAATTGTTCTCTGTTATACAAGTTGGTGCTTGTGTAACTGGAAGTTGGTGCTTCCATCCAGTTGGTGCTGGAACACTTAGGGATTTGGTGCTTCCTTCTAGTGGGTGCTAGAGAAACTAGAGAGTTGGTGTTCTCAAACAAGTTGGAGCTTGTAAAACAGAGGTAGTAGCCTCAAATTGAGTTGGTGTTCAATTAAAGATGATGTACAGAACTTAAAAGACTGCCTATCATTTCAAAGAAGAAGAGTTTTTATCCCTTTATGGGTTTCCTCGTGAAACACTGTCTCTGTGTATATCTTATGTGTGAGTGATGCTTATTATTTATGCTGTCCATATGTAGTATAATATTGATGGTCACTTGGAGAAAGATTAAAAATAGTTTTAATTGCTAAACTTGTTTAAGAAAAGTAACAACTGATTCACGCCCCCCTCTCACTTGTCTTTGTAATTTCAACAATTGGTATCAGAGCAGGTTCCTTTTATTTAAAGGCAGGTTTGTAAGCTTAAACATGATAATTCATGAAGGGACTTTAGCCAGTAAGCCTCCTCTGTTTGATGGAACAAATTTTTCCTTTTGGAAGGTTAGAATGAGAACATACTTAATGGCCTTAGGTGTTGATGTTTGGGATGTAGTAGAGACTGGATACATAAATCCTGTTGTGCTAGCCTCCAAGGATGATAAGTTAGAATTTATCTTTAATTCTAAGGGAATGAATGCTATCTTGAATGGACTTGCAGAAGCCAAGTTTGTAAAGGTGATGCATCTTCAAACTGCCAAAGAAATGTGGGACAAACTTATTAGCAACTATGAAGGAAATGAGAAAGTAAAAGATGCTAAACTTCAAACATTTAGGTTGAAGTTTGAACAACTAAAGATAAATGAAGATGAAACAGTTAGCAAGTATTTTTTAAGAGTTGAAGAACTTGTGAATTCCATGAAGGCTCTTGGTGAGAAGTTTGAAGAATCACTCTTAGTTCAGAAGATTTTAAGATCTCTGCCTGATAAATTTAATCCAAAAGTCTCTGCAATAGAAGAACTAAATGATCTTAAAACTCTATCCATTGATCAACTTCTAGGAACTTTAATTGCATATGAAATGAGAATTACCAAATATAAATCCATTACTAGAGAAGCATCATTTAAAGTAGACAAGAACACTGATTCAGAATTAGATAATATTGAGGCACAATTTGTGAGAAGGTTAAAGAAAGGATCAGGAAAATATCAAGGCAAGTTGCCCTTCAAATGCTTTAACTATGGTAATATAGGTCATTTTGCATCTAAGTGTCCTTATCAGAAAAAGGACCAGCACTCTGATTATGAAAAGAAGTACAAATACAAGAAATATGTTAAGAAGAAAAGTTTGGTTGCAAATAATGACAATTCCTTAGAAGACACCGATAGTGACTCTTCCTGTGAAGATAAGGGAAATGAATTCATGATTATGGAGAAAGAGGATTATGATAATAAAAGCACAGGAAGTGATGATAATGATGAAGAAGTTGGGGTTGATATGGAAGGAGAACTGATCAGTGCACTGGAAGAAATTGACAGACTCAGAATTAAGAACAGAATGCAAAAACATTTGCTCATACAGTTCGAGAAAGATAGTAAACAGCCTGATGAAGACTTTGCCCTGTTGAAAGTGGAATTATAAGAGGCAAAGAAAATAGAAGACATAATGAAACAACAATTTTCAGAGAAGAAAGCCGAGTGTGAAGCCTTAGAAGAAGAGATAGTAAAAACCAGAAAAGAAATGGAGAAATTTAAGGGATTGTATCGCCAAAATATGCCAAGTATTAAAGCCTCAGAATGATTAACCTCCATTCTAAATCAACAAAGAAACCCAAAGATGAAAGATGGATTGGGGTATGAAGAAGGATCAAGTAGTGATCATCCAAGAAATACAGAACCTATCAATTTTTTCAAATCCTCAAACATTGACAACATTCACTCTACAAAAACAAAGAAAGAAAATCAGCCACCAAGAAGGAATGAAAGAAAAAATACCAGAACCGAATTCATTGATCAGAGAGATTATCGGCATGAAAGAAATCTACCTCCTCAAAGAAGACATATTTTTTCAAGGTACAAAGGTTTTTTCTATGGTTATTTTTTTTTTCTGCTCTAATTTTGGTCACAAAGCTATAAACTGTTCTTTAAGATTTAGATATGAGCAATCAATTTTTTCAAGGAATAATTATCTGCCACTACAAAGATTGAGATAGCCAAGAAACAAACAATCACAGATTATAAATCATGTGATAACTGGGAGAAGGACACAGGTGAAACACAAAAATAGTTATGAGCATAACAATTGTTATGATATGTTATTTCGTGAACCAGAATGTTACAACTTCCATAATTATGGACATAGAGCTGCGGACTGTCACTTAAAGAATTACAAGTCAGATTTGATCTCCGCTGCTAAAAATGTCAAGGTTTGGAAGAAGAAAGTAGATGACAAGTGTGGACTAGTGTTATCAACCCAAAGACAAAAGAATCCCTGGTATATTGACAGTGGATGTTCCAAACATATGACTGGAGACAAAAGTAAGTTTCTAACTCTAAGTGATAGCAAATCAGGGAATGTAACTTTTGGAAATGATGCACCAAGAAAAATAAAAGGTAAAGGAATGGTAACTTTGAGTAATGGAAAAGAGAAAGCTCAAGATGTGTTGTTTGTAGAAGGTTTGAAACATAATATGCTTAGTGTCAGTCAAGTCTGTGACCGAGAATGTGAAGTCGTTTTTACCTCTAAAGACTGTAGAATAAAATCTGTGAATTCAGGGCAGCTAGTTGCAAAAGGGATAAGAACAGAAAAGAATGTCTATGTGTTAAAAGAAGAAAAAGAAGAATGCCACTTAAGAAAATATGATAAAAGTTGGTTGTGGCATAGGAGACTTGGACACCTAAATTTTTATCATATAATAAAGCTCAAAAATAATGGGGTGGTAAAATATCTTCCGAAGATATCAAAACCATACGACTCTATTTGTAAACCTTGCCATATTGGAAAACTTACTCAAACTCAGTTCAAATATAAAATATTTCCTTCAACTGAAAAACCTCTTCAGTTAGTATATATGGATTTATGTGGACCATCAAGGAAAGAAGGTACAGTAAAAGAAAATTATTTTATGTTGATAATTGATGATTATTCTAGACTAGCATGGGTTGCCTTTTTGAAAGAAAATTATGAAGCATTTGAAAAATTCAAAGTGTTTAAGGCTCTGACTGAGAATCAAATAGAAAAAAGATTAAAGGCAATGAGGTCTAATAGAGGAGGAGATTTTAGTTCATGGAACTTCAAAGAGTTTTGTGATAAACATGGGATCAAAAGAGAGCACACAATTCCAAGGAATCCACAACAAAATGGAGTTGTTGAGAGGTAGAATAGATCAGTACAGAAAATGGCAAGATCAATGATGAATGAAAGGAACATACCTCAAAAATATTGGGTAGAAGCAATTCATACAGTTGTTCATATCCTTAACAAAGCTCATCTCAGGCCACACAGTGACTAGACTCCTTATGAACTATGGTTTAGAAGACCTGCTTCAATCAAGCATTTTAAGTCTTTGGGAGTAAATGTTATATCAAGAACAATGATGAAAATATTGGAAAATATGATGACAGGGCCGATGAAGGTATCTTTTTGGGTTATGTTACAAACAGTGAAGGGTACAGATGTTACAATAAGAGACTGCATAAACTAGTTGATTGTATAGACATAAAAGTTGATGAAGAAATCCCAGTCAGAAATGTAAGCAGTGTTGAACCAAGGACAGAAGATATAGTTGAAGATGAATATGAAAAGGTCCAAGGACCAGAAAGAGAAGAATCTGAATCAGATGAAGATACGAATACTTCGACTGACACAAATTAGCAGAAAGAAGCAAAATCACCTCTCAGAATTGTTAGAAAGAATCATCCTGAAAATCAGATAATTGGAGATATAAATAAAGGAGTTCAAACAAGAAGGAAATTGATTAAAGACTTAGAAAAATCTCATGTTGCTTTTTTATCTATGAATGAACCTAAATTTTTTTATGAAGCCAGCTAGCATGATGATTGGATTAGAGCAATGAACGAAGAGTTTTATCAGATTGATAAGAACAATACTTGGGAGCTTGTCCCTAGACCTGAAGATAAAAATGTAATAGGTTCCAAATGGGTGTTCAAGAATAAAATGAATGAAAAAGGACAAGTTGTTAGAA
>JASDQU010100250.1:868361-965098 GCA_032191745.1 Picea mariana | reverse complement strand
CGTTAGATGGGTCGAATTCACCAATGTAGATATCAAGGATTTCATTGTGAAGGGCATGTTTGTAAAACCTCAAGGACATACATGGCCACAAAATATTAGTCCAATTCATTGATGAGGGTATGGTTATGTTCTTCTCTAGCATATGGGTTAGGAGTAGCGCATCATAGAGGCTCATGTGGTACCTTGGGGGTGGGATCACTACTAGGGTGTGGGATCATCAGTGGGGGACTTGCTGGTAATGGAGGTGCCTCTAACGTGATTAGGGTGGAGTGGGAAGGCATGCCATATTGATGGCTATGACTTTGGAGAAATATTTCCTCCATGAAGGTGAGAAGAATATTACAGGTTACAGTATTACGTGTTTTTCCTTGTCCTACATATGCTATAGAGGGGAACCAAGGTCTTATTTTGTGGTTACCACACCTTGATGGGGGAATGGGTTACTCAATACTATTGGTTKTGGGGGATATAGGAAGTTTTGAGGAACTAGTGGAACAACCTATGGTGTAGGGGGTTATGGGGTTCAAGATGCCTTCATGAGTTTATAATTGGCAATCTGGAGGCAGTGGTGAGTATAATGACCATAATTTCCACACAATGCATAAGGGAAATTGGTGTGAAGGTAATTTTTATTTCCTTGTTGTGGCTAGGAATTGGCAGTGGTAGGATTCAGGTTTTGATTAACTGAGTTAGGATTATCCCCTGCTACAGGATGTGGCTACTGAGGGTATCCCCCCTACTCCTAGTTCAGGTTGGATTTTTTTCCCCTTTATTCTTGTTGCTTTTCTATGATGTAGCAATGTTAACCATATTTAGTTGTTCAAATTATTGAACCTATTGGATGGGTGAAGGTTGGAAAAAGTTGAATCCAACATCTGATTGTCCCTATGGTGGGTTCACATTAGGATAAGGGGGCTTGGGTAAGGGAAAGTATGGATTTCTTTGTTGTGGAGATCCATATGAGGTATATGAAGTGGAAGATCATTCATTACAAAGTGGTTTATATGAAGATATCTAATACCCTCATATCGACATACTTTTCTAGGGTATTGGGTTCATAAGTTTCAAGGGTTTGAGTCCTCCAACATGTGGAGGGGGTGTGTGCAAAATGTGGGAGAAATTAGGTAAGGTGTACGCATAGAAGGAGGATAGTATGGAATTCCTTCATAGTTATTTGTCCCATATAAAGGGGTAGGGGTACCATAAGGGTTAATATGATTCATGGAACAACTGAGGCCATCTACAACATGATATGTTCCATGTTTTTCCTGACGAAAAGAAAAAGGTCAAGGAACATAGAGGAGAATTGTGTAGAGATACCCTGACTAAGAGTATATCAAGTAAAAGTGTTGGGCCTTGGTGACGACCTCTTCTTGGATTTGTAGCATTGTGGTATCACATCTTTGGAAATGAGTGGAAAAAAATATTTGAGGAACCAATTGAGGCATAACTCTGGGGTAGTTTCATTTTTACATAGGCCCCGATGTTTTCACTACTCGTGGATATGATCTGCAATATGGGTAGAAGTGGTCTAATTGAAATGTGATAGGATTTCTAAGATAGTGTCATGACATGCGGGAATTTGAAAGAAGGATAAAAAATATTTGGCTAAAGATGTGAAATCCAAATGACATCCTAAGGTTTCGTCCACATGGTTAGTAGGGTCTTTGTCTTTTTTCCCTCAAACTTATCAATGTGATGGAAGTTTGGTGGGCACAAGGGGACAAGTGGATTACATAAAATTGGATCATTGGTAAGTTTCATTAAGTCAAGTATATTAAACAAAGCTAAGCATGAAAGTTGTAGTAGTATTTCCATAGTGTGTGATAGTCTAGGACCAATTTCGAAGGAGGAAGAATTGTCATATGGGGGGTGTGACCAACAATTCCAAACAATGTGGAGCCGAGCAAGAAAAAACTGATAATCGTTGCTCTCACTGTTCAGTGAGGTGGTACCAGAGATGTAGTAAAACCAAGAATAATTCATTAAGTCAAGTATATTAAACAAAGCTAAGCATGAAAGTTGTAGTAGTATTTCCATAGTGTGTGATAGTCCAGGACCGATTTCGAAGGAGGAAGAATTGTCATATGGGGGGTGTGACCAAAAATTCCAAACAATGTGGAACCGAGCAAGGAAAAACTGATAATCGTTGCTCTCATTGTTCAGTGAGGTGGTACTAGAGATGTAGTAAAACCAAGAATACTTCCAAGCACTAAGGAGAGGCCTTGGAAGCATCTAGAACATCAAATATCTAGTGCATCCCCTATGATTTTGGACTAGTAACTAAGTGTGTGAGTGTGGTAAATATAAGAAAAATAAATAATAAGTTATCTTTGTAAAAATAAATATGGCCTACTTTAACCCAAATTCAATAGTTGAATACTTTTTCAAATGTAAATGAGAAATTATACATGTATATAGAAACTGTAGAGTAAAATGTTTGGTTAGGTAGGTTGAGGTTACCTTCACATGGGGTGAATAATAAATAAAAATATAGATGTCCTATCGACCTATCATCCTTCCTCTCAAATATCATTGTGCCACCCAAGAGAGATCGATGGTGGGGTCTGAAGCCACTGACCAAGAACTAGTGAAGTTATGAAAAATAATTTATAAGGAGGGCTAAAGGGGGAATATCCTAAAAGAGTTGGCAATATTTCCCAATAGACACACAAAATATGATTTAGGTGTAGTTGTATCCCACAACCACCACCTTTTTAGATCATCTTAGTTTTTTACCACTAAGTCACCTCATTCAAGTGTAGGAGGGACTCTCGACCTAGGAGATTAGTCATGGGCTGGGTAACCTCACAAGAGCTGGGTGGCTCAATAGGCACATGCGGAACAACTAGACCTTGACACTCACCCCTTCATGGGTATCTCCCTATATTATGGCATAAGAACACTTGAATTGAAGGATATTGAGCCCCATAAATATTGAACAACTAAGTTTTCAAATAATGAAAAAGTGATAATGGGAGTTTGTTTGGATACCTAACCCCTAAATCCTAACTTGACTAAACGAGTTTTTTGTTCCCTCATATGGAGGATTTTAGCGAGTTATTAGGGTTGTGTTTTAAAACGTTGGTGAGATTGGGGGAATGAGCCAAACTCATTGTTTAAGGGTGTGAAAAAGGTATAGAACATGTAAGTCCCTTCTGATTATTTGAGATCACTTATGGGTGCAGGGCAAAGAGAATACTAAAACTCAAATGAACTTGTGAAAACCTGTGTATGTGTGCAAGTTGTTGTGTGAAAGAAGTGTATGTGAAAAAAAAGGAAGTGTTTGTAATTTCATCATGTGGACGTCATGGGGTCCTTTACTATTTATTGCAACCACAAAATTTGTACAATCCTTACAAAATTGGAAAATTGATCTGTAGGTTGTAAAATATATGGACATGTGGGGTCCTTAAAAATCCTTTAAACTTCCTAAGTGTTTTCTTGTGAAACTAGAAATATCCTAGATTGTGTGATGATGTGGAAATTTTGGGTCCTTACAATATCTTATCTCTCATCTTGTAAATAAAACTATGAGGTGCCAAGATGGTTTTGGCCTCACCTAATTATTGATGTGATTTGAAAAATGAAAAAGCACGGAAACCAAAGTACAAGATGTGCACATGTATGGGTTCTTACTTCATATTATGATTTATGTCATGTGTTGTTTTATATGCAAGGGAGATTAAAGAATTAATTATACAACCCATTCGAATTCACCAAGATCACTCAAGAGAGTGCGAGGTGAAGAGCATAATAAGAGATGAGTAAGAGGTTTTCTTGGTCCTAAAAGAAAACAAATAGACACTGATTGTTGAAATACCTCTAACTAAGAATCCAAATTCCTAAATATCCATCCATGTGGTATAATAAGATAAATGTTGGTTCATTTTATCCACCCTAATTAACCTAGATGAGCTAACTAACCTTGCAAAAATGAGACTTGAAAGAAGAGACTTTCATATTTACAAAGTGAAAAAAATAAATCCCAACAAGGGAAGGGGAATGAGGGCCACCCTTCACCTAGGAGAATAGTTGAACAATGCATTTTTATGAACAATATGTGTGCTAAATAGTGCTAACAACACAAAACTTGAATGTATTGTATGCGCTGATGGAAAACTGCAATGTGACTATCTCTTTGAAAGTCATGTGGAATATGAAAAATTATGTAAAGAAGATAACTTGATGGTTTTTGGAATGTTGAGGGCCTAAATTCCCAAATTGGACCTCCAGAAAGATTGGTTGGGTGACCTGCAAAACCATATAAGTAATAAAATAGGCTCTAGCCACCTACAAAGTAAGAATTGGAGTTAAGAACCCTAGTGGAGTTTCCATTTGTAATGGGATAAATATAGAACAAGTGTGAAAAATGTCACTCCAAATGTAAGTGTAGAGCATTAGTGACATCACAATTTTCTTAATAGCTACACATGAATGATAAATATATGTAAATAAATGTGAATGAGTACATGAACAAAAACATAATTTCTAAACACAAAAAGAAATTAAAAACTTAGTGAATTGTTACCAATGAACAAGGCATTCAATTGATAACAACACAAAGGTAGGAACAACATAGTTGGTCTCTCCCCTTCCTCCTTAGGAGGTTCCTTTTCAAAATCGCTAGCACAAAATCTCTCCTCTTCTCAAATTCAAGTGGTGACATGAATTTTTGACCTAATCTATCAAGTGGCGAGGCACTCAATTCTCGTGACATCTTGATGCAACCCCCCTACTCCTCTGTAGGGATACACGACCTCCCAGTCAAAGGATCTCAGATTCTTGAGTCGAATGACTCTCTGAAACCTTAATGGTCTCGTTCTGTGACTACACACAGGCCCTTACAACTTGTTGGTGAAAGTTTAAATGGCACCCACGACCTTCCCTTTCACTTTCTTGCAAAATCTCAGAGTGTTGGGAATTAACTACTTTTCGGATAAGCCCTCTCATGATATGACCTTGGGTGATGACCATGTGATTGTGCGTGTGGACACAAGTGGTTTTAAGTCAAACTACTTTGGGCCCGCAATGCTCCTCCAACCTCCATGTGTCCTCTTGATGAAACCACTGCTTGGATTGTGGCCCGCCCTCAATATTTTAAACTCTGCACAACTCCTGTCTCCGCAATGCTACAGGATCGTCGATCTCGCGATATTGACAATACTTCCTAAATAGACGGTTCAGATCTACGTCTTCCAAATCTAGGGGCTAGATCTATCCCTTCGATATCAACGGATATGATATCTTCACAATTCCGAAATTTGAGGTTTTGAAATCTCAAACCCATCACTATTCTGTACCCCAATCCTTTGGAGATGACAATCTGTAGACATCTGTTCTGTGAAATAAAAGGTGTTGATCACTTTAGAACTCCAGACTCCAGAGTTATTAAAATTAAACCCTTTCCTTCCTTGTATTTTATCTAAAGACTCTAATCCACTAACACATGTCCTCCTCGGATCAAGGACTACGATCATTTTGCGTATCCGGACTTCGTACTTGTCAACGCTCAAATTTTCTCTCCTTGCAAAGTATGAAAATTTATACTGCATGTCCTCTTTATCTAACGATCGAGGATTACTTCGGGACTTTACCTAGAGTGCATGGATCTATGCCACGTCTCTCCTATATCCTACGGCTCTGTATCACTTTGGATTTTTTGGGTTCAACAGTCTCAGTTCTCAACTGAAAATCCACAATAACTTTACCTGGAGCTCACGATCTGTTGACAAGTGTCCACCTATAGATTGACGACTCTTAGATCTTCAAATCTTCAAGCTTCAAGTTTTTCA
Source organism: Picea mariana (assembly GCA_032191745.1). NCBI lineage: Eukaryota > Viridiplantae > Streptophyta > Pinopsida > Pinales > Pinaceae > Picea > Picea mariana. The sequence continues at coordinate 959,303 of JASDQU010100250.1, read as the reverse complement.
ACACTTCAACCTTCGCCTTCCTTTGGATCTTCTGACCTATCGACACATGACCTCTTGGATCCAATGGTATAGATTCATTATGGCCCTTCGTGTCTAAGGATCGCCTCCACAAGCTCTCGTCGTCCTGTCTGCAACCTATCTTATCAAACTCTTAGAAGTTACCTACTTTTTCCTATTACAATAACTAACAGTTATTTCTAGATAAGAGTCAACACTCAATATCTGCAACTCCTTACAGTCCTTCATGGATTTACAAAAACGCCGTATTTAAAAAATGTTGCTTTCAAAAATATCTCAACAACTCGATTTAATTCTGAGTTAACCTATGATTTGAAACTCTATCATGCTGAGATGTCATAACTTTTCCTCCACTCTTGTGTTTTGACTTTGAAGGCGATGCTATTGCATCATACTCCTCTAGTTAAAATTTTCATGGACTCATGTCCTTGAGCTCTTGCACTGTCTTTCCATGCTTCAAAATATCAGGTTCTTTGACCCAACTTGCATCTTCCATTAGATGATCTTTCCACTTCAATAAATACTCAAGATATGTCTTTCTTCTGGTCTTCTTTCAATCTCTTTGTTCAATGATTTTATCCATTTGATGTTTTTTTGCTGTGGGCAATTTCTCTTCCCACTAAAATTCTTTCCAATCATCTAAATCTGTTGCCTCATCTCTCCTATAAGGATACATGTATAAAAAATGTAACATCAGTGATATCCCAACATTGTCTGGCAACTCAATTTCGTAAGCATTGGTTGCAAATTTTCTAAGAATAGAAAATCCACTTGCATCACATCTCACTTGAAATGTTTTTCCAAAATCTGGTAAGACCAAAATTGGTTGTCCTGTGATCTTCTCCTTCAACACTTTTAAACTTTTTTTAGCTTCCTCTATCCAATTGAAGAACTTSTGTTTCTTCTTCACAATGTCTAGCATGGGTGCACATATACCAATGAAATTTCTGATAAACTTTCTATAAAATCTTTCTAACCCATGAAAACTTCTTACCTCGAATATGCTGCTTAGCAATGGCCATTCTGTGATTTCTCTCACCTTTTCTGGATCCATATTCAATTAATTTGAATAGATCACAACACCCAAATATATGAGTTTTGTCTTCATAAAAGAACTTCTCTTCATATTTATCAACAATTTTTCCTACTGCAACTTTTCCATCACTAATGTCAGATGCCTTAAGTGTTCTTTCCTTGTCTTACTGAATATTAGTATGTCATCTAGATATACTATGAGAAATTTTCCTATGAAGTCATTCAATAATTCATTCATTAGTCTCATAAATGTGCTTGGTGCATTTGTCAATCCAAATGGCTTGGCCAGCCATTCAAACAATCCTTCATTTGTCTTGAATGTTGTTTTCCATTCATCTCCCTCTCTCATTCTTATTTGATGATATCCACTCTTCAATTCTATCTTTGAAAAATACCTTGCTCCACTAAACTAGTCCATCAAATCATCCATCCTCGGTAAAGGAAATTTCTACCTAATGGTTATCTTATTGATGGCTCCATAATCTGTACACATTCTCCATCCTCCATCCTTCTTTGGACTTAACATAGTTGGTACTACGCATGGGCTTAGGATTTCCCCGACTAAACCTTTATCCAACAAATCTTCGACTTGATTTTTGACTTCCCCATTATCTCTAGGTGTCAACCTATAAGAATCTTTGTTTGGTAAACTAGCTCCTGGAATAAGTTCAATATGATGGTGTATACTCCTAATGGGTGGAAATTAGTGAGGTAACTCATCCACTACTATGTCAGCAAAGTTATCTAACAATCCTGGATTTCTTCAAGAAAATATTCCATAGAAGTATTCATAAGTATAACTCTAGGCTTCCTCACTACAACAAATTGTATTTCTTTCTCCTTCTTGATTTCATTCAAGAGTTCCTTCCTAGTCATGAGAAGTATACTTGAAATAGCTTCCCTCTTTTTCTCTTTGTCTTCTATGGGTAAAAACATATGTGTTCTACCAATTTTTTCTAGGGTATAAGTATTCTTCCTTCCATCATGAATAAATTTTTGTTTAAACTTCCATGGTCTCCCCAATAAAATATGATAGACATCCATAGGAATTACATCACATAATATTTCATCCCTATAACTTCCTATTTTAAATTGAACTTGGCATTGTTGACTTGCAATTACTTGATGTCCTTTATGAAACCATGATACCTTGTATGGTTTTGGATGTGCATATGTCTTCAAATCCAACTTCTCCACCATCTCTATGGATACTAGATTGTCAGTGCTCCCACTATCTATGATCACCTTAAAAACTTTGTCGTTTGCCTTGCAAGCAGTTCTAAATAGGCTTGTTTGCTGAACTGGTTCCTCTGGTTCCTTATCTAGTGTAAGAAGAATCTTCCTCATCATGAGGTTCCTTCCTCCTTCTGTTGCTTCTTATTCCACATGATTTTTGTGCTTCAACAACATGTGCTTCACCTCCTCTTTCTTTCTTTCTCTCGGGACATTCCCAAGACTTGTGTCCTTTTTTTCCACAGGTACAAAATTTAACTAATCCTCCTCTAGCTCTTCCTTGTCTTCTAGAAAATGAACTTCTTCCTCCATGTTGTCCTTCTTTAGAACTTGCACCTTTCTCTGGGTGACTATGTTGTTTGTGAGCTTCATGCTTTGGTTTCTGGAACTTCTCTCTGCTGGTTCCCTTACCTCTGCTTGAATTTCCTCCTCTGTTTCATTGGCTTTGTTTCCTGGCCAATTTCTCTTCATCTTTCAAGGATGATTGATAAGCACCCTTGACTTTCCTAACAGACATCATGTTGATTTCCTCTTGTATTTCACATCTCAGCCCATTGACGCATCTGGCTATTTTTTCATCGTCATTCTCTTTCTGTCCAACCCTAATTTTTAGTCTGTAAAATTCCTCAGTGTACACGTTCACTAATAAGCTCTTCTTCATTAGGTTATGCAATCTCGTAAACAGATTGATTTGATAGTCCTTTGGGATAAATTTTTATTTCAGCTTAGCTACCATCCTATCCCAAATTTTAATTTGTTGCTTACCATTTCTCCTGCGTTCGACTTGCAGTTCATCCCACCGTAGCGCTACATGACCTTTCAGTCTTGTCACTGCATGCTTCACCGTCTTGTCTTCTTTGACATATTAGTAATAGAAGTATTTGTCCATAGAACGTACAAAATATAACAATTCTTCAACTTCTAAATTTCTTTCATACATCAGTACCTCTATTTTTTCTCTGGATCCTATCTTTGAAACAACTTTTATTACGCAATATTGTGCAACATCCTCTGCTACATTTTCTTTGACCTCTTCTTCTTCGCTCTCAGCTTCACTAATATCTCCTATTATCACTCTGTAAATTTTATCTGGTTGATAGACAAATGATAGAGGTAACTGTTTCAACCAGATTTAGAGATGGGGCACTAGCCTTCTCAACTCAGAGAGGGATGTTGGACCTTGACCAAGTTTTCAGAGATCCTTGGTCATGTTTGACCTATTTTGGGACTTCGACAACCTGTCAAAGGAGGAGCACAAGACAAAGCATAGATCACAAGATCTCGGCCCCTTTTTGGGTCTTTTTTTGGGATTTGGGAATATGTGATGGGAATGGGATGTCGACCCATGGGTTTACCCATCTTTAGGCCTATTTTATATGTATAAATAGAAGGCTAGGCAATGTAATAAGTAGTGCACAAGAGTTGTGCAAGTTGGATAAGTTCTAGAATTTAGATCTGTGTGATCAAGAATTGTAAGGCTTTGTGCATACTGTATGAGACTTGCAAAGCTAATTGCAAGTCATTGTAAGATACTGTGAAGGCTTTCTGATGTAACGCAATGAAGGAGGATCGAGCAAGCTGCGCAGATCTCCTGTCCTATGTAGAGTAAGGGTTTTGTGGCTCTATGCATGTAGATGATTGATTGAAGCTAATAAATAAGAAGAGTTTCTTGGACGTAGCCTCGGGGTGGGGGTGAACCACGTAAATACTGTGTTATTATTCTATGTGCGATGTTCTGATGTGTTTATGTGTTATTTGCTAAGTGCTTTGGTATATATAGATAGATCTATTTATTCTTTGTGCTTATGATGAATTTGGATGTTAGATATGAGATAGGTGAATGTGCTTAGTGCTTGAATATGCCAGATCTGATCCATTTCTTTATGCTAAGTGATTAAATACATTAGATCAGGGTGAATGTTGCAATGCTCTGTTTTCTCTGCGGAGTAGATATTGGTTAACTAAGAACAAATTGACGGTGCTAAGTGCTCTATTAAGTATTGTAATCACATATTTGTGTCCCAGCTAAGGTTGCATACACTTGAGTCCTGCAGCCGCCCCTACATTTGCCTCGTGTGAGACTTCATATGCTTCATAGGTGTTGCCAAAAGGGCCATTGGTTAGGGTTTTGTTGGTGCATTGTTGTAGCATTGAACCCTGGGTTTGCCCCTATGCCAACAAATGGTTCCGTTGTCGAGACCTGAAACTGTGATTGTTGGGAACTGAGGAAGAAGAAGCTTTGTGCAAAGATCTGACCTAAAATTGTGAAAGATTTATGCATAGATATGTTTCTCTAGTGCACAATACTCTACTAGTTTGGCAAGCTATGTGCTAAGGAAAAGAAGTCTGATCTGAAGAAAAGAGGTAAGAACCAGAATATTTATTCTCTAAGAAAGGTAAAAGTGAGAATTCTTGATTAAAAGAGGTAAGATCTAAAAGCTCTGTGCTCTAATAAAGGTAATAATAATGAAAAGTTCTAGATCTAAAAGATTGTGCTCTACAGAAGTAAGATAAGTGGAAATTTGTGTTTCTAAAGCATGGATCTAGGTATATTTGATAGATTCTATCCTAGCTTGAAAAATAGGGTATTCATAGATGAAAGAAGGTTTGATATGAATAGATCTCATAAGAATAGTGAAAAATATGTTATACCTATGCATAGAAAGAATGTCCGGGCTAATAAGTGTATGCAGGATATTAGAAAGAATTTTGTGTAGGTTAGCTACCATGATCCTAGTGCGCAATACAGGAAAGGATGGAGATCATTTAAAAGAAAGAGAGGATTAACCCTCTATTACAATTGCAGAAAACTGGGACATCTTGCTAAGGAATGCCCTAGGAGAAGACCTAGTTGTCTTTTTTGTAAAGCTATGAACCATGAAGTATTGGATTTCCCTAGAATGATTGCTAATCTTGAAGAAATGAACATGAGAAAAGAAAACCCTAAGGCAGATCTAGAAACTAAGATTATGACAAAATCCCAGAAAGAATCAGAGAAAGTATTACTACAGATAAGAGAAACCCTAAATGATCATTGACATGTCATATTATCAGGGATCTTGAAAGAAAAATAATGCCTTGAAGAAAGAATAGGAGACTTCGACATTGACTGTGTTATAGATGAGGAAACATAAGTGAATATCATGACAGAGAGAGTGTGGGAAGCTATAGGGAAGCCTGCTATGATTCCTTCATTAGGAGGAATAGGAATATTCAAAGGAAAGTTGATAAACTTATGTGGAAAGCTCACTCGGATACCTATGAATGCCAATGGAACTTCGACAGAGGAATATTTTGAGATTATTAGATTTATTGAGAACAATGCCCCATTTACCATGCTACTAGGAAAACCTTGGATTGAAAGAGATCAGGTCAGAAGGAAAGAAGAAGAGGAAGCTTTATATAATAAGAAGCAAGAGTTAAAAGAATTCATGACTAGAAAGATCGCACACTTGGTTGAAGAATAGAAGAACATATTGAAGATATTTAACACCACAGACCCAGATGTTGAAGTTGCAAGAACACTAGAAGACCTACAGAAGACTAAAGCACCTATTTCAAATAAAGAAGAAGGGTCACCCTTGAATCTTAGGAAATAATATCAACAACGTGAAGTCACTATGTCAAAAGAAGATAAGAATCAGAACGAAAAAAGGCATACCGAGACGAAGCTCACTGGGAAGAAGGCCATAAATCTAAGCAAGAAGCGAGCTAAGATTGACCAGTTGCAGAAGGTTCCAGAGGAAACCTCGCAGAAGAAACATTTGTAAAATTGGAGGTTCGTCGGGATATCAGAACAACGACACATGACACTTCACCATGGCAAAGCAATATAGTCATTGGGGACATTATAACCATTAGACCAACACTTTGAATGGGTAGGAAGACATTTATGGATAGACAGCTTGCCATCCGACAGTTCGGACTATGCCATAATGGAAAAAATAGAGTTAATGAAGGCTTCATACTCGTTGCAAGCGACTTGTTGCCAAGTTACCTATTTATCCCGTCGCGTCATGCAACGATAACACTTTTTCCAACTGAGAATTTGAGCCCGCAGACTAAGTTGATTTTATACATTGATCATCACACTCTTGTTTTCTATCCTATTACAGTGTCTAATTTACCCTCCAAACCCGAGATTGTTAACCCCGAGTGTGTATGTTGGAAAAGTTGAACATTGTAGAGAAAGATGTTGAAGAATTTTTGATAGACCTTATGACTGAAAGAGTCATGTCAATGTCTATAGGTGTACAAGCATCATTGACGAGAGGACTGCCAACCTCTCCATCCACTACTCATAGAGTTGGACCATCCCGTCCATTTGATGAAAAGCGGACCAAGAACAGGGATGATCTAGCGAATGCTAAATTGATCCCAACCATATTACCTGCCTATATTCCACCCTTGAGTGACGCAGTAAATCGAGACAGTGTACCCATAGATTTCGAATACACCTTGGTCACTGCATACCTCCCGAAGGGGATACACCCAGTTCGAGCAGACCAAGATAAGATTGTGGTGTTGAAGTTCAGCGACTTCAACCTCGGAGATCGAAAATTTTACAACATGCTCACCCCACATAAGTACCTGATCCAGAATAAGGGGAAGAATTCAAAGATAATCCCCAGTCATGAACTATGAACCTCACGCAATCCACTCTGCTCAATGTCATGAAGATTCCTCACTTCGGACAAAACCAGGTGGTAAATCCATGTGTCAAGTTGCTGCTGTCTTTTTACCATGGTGGTTATTTGTGGCTAAACCACTGTATAATAGTTGATCCAATGTTGATCAATCAAATCATGGGGTTGAGTATGAAAAAACCCGATCCACAAGAGTTTTACCCTGGAAAATCCATGGATCGCGCTCTAGCACAGTGGATCAAGGACACTTACAATGATGTCAAGAAGGGCAGGTGAGATTACAAAGTAGCTTCTATATAGAGTGGCATAGTGCACCTCACCTATCAATTGATTGTAGGGAAGTTAGTCCAAAATAACCGACCCACCCAAGTCATCATTTTGTATTTGACCTCACAGGCAAGTGCACGGAAGGCCTTTAAATGAACTAGGCGAAGTACCTGGTGAACCAATTGGAAATCGACTGCAGAGAAGCACAAGATCAAGGATATGAATTTCATTTCAGTTGGCTTTTGATACTGATAGATTTTATTTCTTGGGAGATGCCAGAAGGTATGACCTTCCCAGATATTGAGCCTTTTGAACCACTGGCCGTGAAGTTCAGTACACTATGGTACTCAAGCAACATGAATAAACAGTGGCAGTCAAATGTTGTTTTTCATACCTACTACAATTAGCTGAAGGTATCCATACATTCCAAGCCTCACATGACTCCAAACACTCTACACCGATTCAGGCCTCTGATGAAGTTCAGTGCATATCGACATTTTACTTACATCACATCACGCATTGATGAACACAAGCAACAACTTCAGTCCTACTACAAGCTGACAGAGGAGGACTTGGAGGAGATCACTAAGGACTAGTCAGTGGAACTCCTTGTTCTAGTAGACCCTATAGAGATATCCGACATTAGTAGCCCAAAAAATGCACAGGATACACCTGGACCTAGCGGGGCAAAGAAAATTGAAGAGGTCCAAGAATTAGACATTGCATCCATGAAGACTGCCTCCATCTCACAAGAGCAAGGAAGTGATGGGGAAGAGTTAGGTGAAAAAGAAGTCGAACATAAGCAAGGAGACGAGGTTGATCCCCTAAAGAAGAGAAAAGGTTCACCTCTAAAACCTTCCTCCCGAAAGAAAGTGAAGGCCACCATGACCAAGATGCAGACCATACTCACCTCCGATGACTTTGACTTCCTCATAGCAGCCCTGTAAGATGCTTCACTAGAAATAGCATAGAAGCAAGAAGCAAAGAAAGAGGAGTTTTATGATCGAATTGAGACTAAACTCAGAAGGGTATAGCAAGCCATACAGTCCAGCCGCGCAGTCTCCACTGCAACGAGAGAGCCAGAATTGGGAGATGATCTAGCTCAACTCCACCACTTAGTCGATACAGTCGAAGCTCGCCTTCGACGAGCACAAGAAGAAATAGCGCAGGCCACTCAGGCTTTGACACAAGTACAAGGGGTACTAGTAGAGAAACGCAGTGCTGCAGAACGAGAACAAATTTCTCTCCAAGCGAAGTTTGATGAAGACAAATCATAGCTACAACAAGAAAAGGAACAGTTGCTCGCAGAGAAACTCAAAGTAAAGGAAATGGTCAACATAGAACTTCACTCTGTGACAGTCGTAGAATTAAAGGCCAAAGATCAAGTTCCACAACAAGTAGCACAACTTGAAGAATTTCTCCAGCAGCTACAGCAACACATCACACACTTGGAACTACGCACAGTACCCGAGACCCCACAAGAAGTAAGAGACCAAAGGCAAGAAACCGCTAGGAGCGCAATTGAAAGGCTCAAGGCTCTTACCTTGGAATGTAAGCACCTCACTGATTGCAGTGCCCAGACCTATGAACAAATCATGGAGAACCCGTAATTGAAGGCACTAGAGTCGCAACTCCAAGAGGTGAAGTATCAAGCCGAAAAGATACAATCACAGCTGAATTCCCTGTTAGTTGTGGAAAGAATGAAGCACTCCCAAGAGAAATGCATTGCATAGTAGAAAATCCATACTATCCAAAGAAGAGTTATGGAGGTAAATCATAAAATCTAACCCGTGTAAGATAAGGCCTATCAATTGTTTACAGAAGTAGAAGGCCAATGAGAAGAACTAGAGTAGGTTGTCACTACAGCTAAACAATGTCTAGAGGGACCAATCAATGATGCAATCATCCAGGAGTTCATAGAATAGGAGGTTGTGGCACAACAACAATTCGAAGAAGCTCAAGGATTTTGAAGCACAACTAGTCATACCAAATTGACTCAAGACAAGTCACAGGTGAGTTTTGGGGGCCTGTTGGCCCTTGACCAAGTTTTGGGAGATCCTTGGTCAAGTTTGACCTATTTTGGGACTTCGAAAGCCTGTCAAAGGAGGAGCACAAGACTAAGAAGAGATCGCGGGATATCGACCCCCTTTCGGGTCTTTTTTTGGTATTTGTAACGGGAACAGGATGTCGGCCCATGGGTTTACCCATGTTTAGGCCTATTTTATATGTATAAATAGAAGGCTAGGCAATGTAAGAAGTAGTGTGAAATATTTTTTTCAAGTTGGATAAGTGCTAGGAGTTGGATCTATGTGATCAAGAATTGTAAGTCTTCGTGCATACTGTATGAGACTTGCAGAGATAATTGCAAGTCATTGTAAGGGACTGTGAAGGCTTTGTGTTGTAATGCAAGGAAGGTGGATCTAGCAAGTTGCGCATATCTCTTGTCCTATGCGGAGTAAGGGTTTTGTGGCTCTATGCATGTAGATGACTGATTGAAGCTAATAAAGAAGAAGATTTGGTGGACGTACCCCCGGGGTCGGGGTGAACCACGTAAATATTGTTTATTCTTCTCTGTGTGATGTTCTGATGTGTTTATGTGTTATTTTCTAAGTGCTTTGGTATATATAGATAGATCTATTTATGCTTTGTACTTATGATAAATCTGGATGTTATATCTAAGATAGGTGAATGTGCTTAGTGCTTGAATCTACCAGATCTGATCCATTTCTTTATGCTAAGTGCTTAAATACATTAGATCAGGGTGAATGTTGTGATGCTCTATTTTCTTTGAGGAGTATATATTAGTTAACTAAGAATGAACTGACGGTTCTAAGTGATCTATTAAGTATTGTAATCACAGATATGTGTCCTAGCTAAGGTTCCAGACACCTAAGTCCTGCAACCACCCCCGCCTTTACCTTGGGCGAGACTTCATCTACTTCATAGGTGTTTCTTAAAGGGTCAGTAGTTAGGGTTTTGTTGGTACGTTGTTGTAGCGTTGAACCCTGGGTCTGCCCTTGTGCCAACAAGGGATCTCTCATGTCACTATTATTTCTTTAGAAATTGGTGGCTAGATTTGGTTCATTTTGGGGGGTATTATGAAGTTGTTGAAGAAGTGGTGGGTAAAATTTGGGCTATGGAGTCAGAAATAAATAATGCAGTATCGGGTCATTAGAACTTATCTAGAGGAGAAAGGCTAAGTGAGGCAATGAGTCTGAGTTTTCAAATTGAAATTTGCATGTCAAAAGAGGAAAAAGGAAAACACATAACTGCTTCAGAGCATATTAAAATGAATTTTGAAATAGTTGAGAAGAGAAATCACATGAATTTAAATTGCTAAGTCTAGAGCATCATCAGACGAATTCCATACTTTTAACTCTCCAATTTAAAAGAGGAACTTGCAAATGGAATTTTAAAGACACGGGAAACAGAAACTATGAAAGAAGACATAATGCATATCACAGCCAATTAAAATCTTTTCATAAACAAGTCAAAAAATTGCTTCTGCATCATATATTCAGTTTAGCTCCATGATTTTACAAAGTCTACCTGCAATGAGGGTAGGCCCCCTCCTCCTCTCATGCCTTCTATATCCTTGGGATGATATATATATAGAGGATTTACACATGGAATTCAAAATGATTAAACTTCCCCATAGTTCTAAAGATAGAGGTTGGTTACAAAAATGGGTAATGTATAACGACAGTTTTCTATTTTACAGGGATCATTACAAACAATTATGACATATCTGAGGATTTTTATTCGAACACCATATGTCCAAAATTTGTTGGAACATACTCAATTCCACTTGAGAATTTATTCCATCTTGTTTATTTCCTCTTTTAGAGTGTTCAACTAGACTGGTTGATTTTCCCCAACACTTTCAACCGCCTCATCTCTAGTTTCTTCCTTCTGTCCTTTGCTCTATTTCTTCTTCACTGCTCACTTGGAGAGTTCGTCCACGTGTTTGTTGATGATGAAGTCCCTCATAAAAGGATTTAATCTGACCCCTAATTCTGGTTCTGTTGTAGGGTCGGTATGGAATTTTGTTGCTAATATCTACACAATCGACCTTTCCTTCTTACTCATTGATAAGATTTCCATGTTAGATGAAAACCTTGTTTCACTAGATATTGTTTGATTGGCTTTGTCTATGTCTTCCAACTTTTAAAATACAATGATTTTTGTTTTACTTAATTCTACAAAGATTAGGAAATCGATCCAGTTTGAGATTACTTCGCTTATGAATGAGACGACGATTTCCTGTAGCAGAATAACACCACCCATATTTGAAGATCGGTAGTCCTCGAGTATCAATTATGAATTACTGACAATATTACTTGTAGGTATGTTGGTTTATCACGCTTGGCCAATCAATTTCGAATGATCATCCTTTGATTTAGTTATCCAATGACATTCGCCTGGCATTGCACAGATGTGAAGTACCTGAACAAGTGGCATGAGGTGATTTAACCAGCTGTTACCTTCCTCCACATGGATTATTGATTTGACGTATTCAAATAACATTAGAACACGTGACATAGGGGATTTTGGCAAAACAGTTTTAGGAAAAATGCTTTTTTCCCCGATGTACTTCTAAAGGTGCCACACATCCATGAATGAAACCGCGGTAGTTTTCCCTGACCTGCCTTCACATAATTAAACTTTGTGCTATTTTTCCCCCCGATATGGGTTTAGGTCGTTGATCTGGGCTGCTTCAAGATCCACGATCCGTTGGAGCCTCTCCTTTGTGCTCGTGCTATATTTTTTTACATGCAGCTACATATGACCTCAACCTCCAAATCGCACCATGTCTCTACATCGCTTTAGTCCCCTGCTAAATATGAAACTCATATTTCAACTGTAATTGTTATGGTGATAAAATCTCCAACGAATGGTGCTTTTCTCTTTGTTGTTTCCATGGCGTCCAGTCTCATTCAGAGTCGCCTCATTTCTTCTTCCATTTTTGCATTCGCTCTATGCCTTATGGGTGGCATGATTCCACTACATCACCTACAAACATAAATCAAATTTTCTTGATACAAAAAATGATACCAATTTGTCTCCTTTCTCTTTTGTCTATTTTCTACAAAGAAACTCAATATCAACTCTGTTACCACCTGATGCAGCCCCCCTACTCTTTTGTAGGGCTACACGACCTCCTGGTCAAAGGATCTCTGATTCTTGAGTCGAATGACTATCTGAAACCTCAATGGTCTCATTTTTCAACTACACACGGTCCCTTTTAGCTTGCTGGTGCAAGTTTAAATGGCACCCACGACGTTCCCTTTCTCTTTCCTGTGAAATATCATAGTGTTGGGTGTTAGATCCTTTCCGAATAATCCCTCTCGTGATATGACTTTGGGCAATGACCATGTGACTGTGAGTGTGTCCACAAGTCGTTTAAAGTTGAACTACTTTTGTGCTCGCAATGCTCCTCTAGCCTCCACGTGTCCTCTTGACGAAACCACAGTTTCGATTACGACCCACCCTCAATATTTTAAACTCCACGCAACTCTTGTCTCTGCAATGCTACAGGATCATCGATCTAGCGATCTTGATGATATTTCCTGAACTGACAGTTTAGATCCGCGTCTTCCAAATCCATGGAACAGATCTATCCCTTCGAGATCAACAGATATGATCTCTTCATAATTATAGACTTCGGGGTTTTGAAATCTCAAACCCATCTCTATTTCATACTCTAATCCTCTGGAGCTAACGATATGCGGACACCTATCTCGTGAAATCAACGGTGTTGATCACTTTGGAACTCCAGACTCTGAAGTTATCAAACTTAAACCCTTTCCTTCCTTGGATTTTATCCAAAGACTCTAATCCACTGATGCGTGTCCTCCTCAGATCAACAGTTGCAATCCTTTCGTGTATCCGGACTTCAAAATTTTCAACTCTCAATGTTTCTCTCCCCGAAAAGTATGTAGATTTATTCTTTGTGTCCTCTTGATCTAACGATCGAGGATTACTTTGAGACTTTACTTGGAGTGCATGGATCTATGCCACGTCACTCCTAGATCTGACAACTTTGAATCACTTCAGGTTTTTAGGGTTCAGCAATCTCAATTCTCATCTGAAACTCCACAACAACTTTACCCAGAGCTCGTGATCTATTGACAAGTGTCCACCTATAGATCGACGACTCTCAGCTCTTTGATGCTTTGGTCTTCAAGTGTTTCAAAACTTTGACCTTTTCCTTCCTCTGAATATTTCGACCTATCGACATGTGTCCTCCTGGATCCAACGATCCAGATTCGCTCTGGCCTTTCGTCTCTCCATGCTTCAAAAATATCAAGTTTTAAACTTACCTCCTCTCGGACTCATGATATCTGATGACTTAGATCCACTTTGGTGATCCGACGCTTGAATTTTACCCCAAACAATCTGATGTCTCATATTTGTTCCTACGATTGGACGACTTAGATTCTACTTTAGGTTTTTGGCTCTTCAGGCTTTAGAAATCTCAGTTCTCAACCCAGGTGAGGTTTCTCTCTCCTCTGTGTGTGAAGCGCTAAGGCTTGTGCACCTTACGCTGATCAGAATAATGTTGATCCATTACGCTGTGATCCAACGACCATTGTTTCTCCTCTCTCCTGAGCTTCTAATCTCTCTACGAGTTAGAAGATTTTCTAAGTGTTCAAAGGCTTCAAATATTTGCTCCTCCTACAAGTCTGACTCTTGGATCTCTTCAACACTTGTGAAAGTGCTATCTCTTCTGAGCTTTGTCCTTAAAAGGATTCTGATTCCCCATGCACACCTTGCATTCTTGGTATTTTGATAACTCAAATCGAAGGATTTCTTGAAAAGAAATTCTTCTTGCCCACCTGGCATTCCTCTGTTTCGGGTTCTTCAACACTTGGTCACTCTTTAACATTGTGCACACCTTGCACATGGTCTAAGTTTCCTTTGTTATCCCTGAACTTCTATGAGTCACTCTGAGACTCAATTGACACACCCTTTACGTTTGATATGCACACCTTGCATACAAGTGTTAGAAGAGAAACAATTGAAACTTATCCAGTTTCATCACGAACTCATACAATCAAACTCTCTAAGAATCATACATGAATGAAATAAGCTAAAGAACACATACAAAATGTAACATTCATTCAATCACACATTAAGATGAACACAGTCCAAGGATTTGGGACAATTCTTTCTTTTCCATTCATTCATGAAAACAAATTATACAGTATTTCTTATACTCTACTCTGTTCTATTGATCTCTCTCTCATCTCTATCTCATCTCCTCCTAATCTCATAATAATTTTACAATGCAACAAAATATTATCTAAGGACCGACTCCACAAGCTCTCGTCATCCTGTCTTCAACCTATCCTATCAAACTCTTAGCGGTTACCTACTTTGTCCTATTACAATAACTAATAGTTATTTCCATTAAGATTCAACACTCAATATCTGCAACCCCTTACAATCCTTCACAGCTTTACAAACACGACATATTTAAAAAATGTTTCTTTCAAAAATATCTCAACAACTCGATTTAATTTTGAGTTAATTTTTGATTTGAAACTCTGTCATGCTGAGATGTCATTTTGTTTCCTCCACGCTTGCGTTTTGACTTTGAAGGCAATGCTCCTGCATCATACTCCTCTAGTTAAAATTTTCATGGACTCCTGTCCATGAGCTCCTGCACTGTCTTTCTATGCTTCAAAATATTAGCAGGGATGATTTTAGGGGCTAAATTTCGCTCATGGGATAATTTTCCATAGTTTTTCCAAAAACGAGATTCGCTATTTTAAAAATGATTCGCCCAAATTCTATAGGATAAAATTAATTTACCTTAAAAATCGCCAAAATTTTATAAAAACTATATAAAATACTTAGAAATTTGAATATTTTTACAAAATTATCCCCAAACATTTATAGTTGACATATGAAGAATTAGTAATATTTTCCAAGGTTTCTACATTTTAAAATAAATTTCCATCCTTAAAATCATCCCTGAATATCAGGTTCCATGACCCAACTTGCATCTTCCATTGGATGATCTTTCCACTTCACTAAATACTCAGGATATGTCTTCCTTCTAGTCTTCTTTCCATCTCTTTATTCAATGATTTTCTCCATCTAAGGTTTTTCTACTGTGGGTAATTGTTCTTCCCACTGAACTTATTTCTGATCATCTGATTCTCCTACCTCATCTCTCCTGTAAGGATACAAGTCTACAACATTGACTATCGGTGATATCCCAACATTGTCTAGAAACTCAATTTCGTAAGCATTGAATGGGAACTTTTTGAGAATCCTGCATGTTTCTATCTTTTTCATATTTAACTTGTTATATGTTCATCTTAAAACCCTTTCTCTTCTAAAATGAGCTAAAACTTCATCTCCAACTTCAAATTGAACTTCTCTCCTCTTTTGATCAACTTTGTTCTTATATTTCTGGTTGTTGTTTTGTAGCTGTTCTCTGACTCTGTCATGGAGTTTCTACATTTCTGGTGCAAAATCCTCTGATCCAACACTTCTGAACTCATGTTGATTCAGATATCTCAACTTTGCAATCCATCTTGGTTGTATACCATAAACAATTTCAAATGTACTTTTCCCCATTCTCCTATTCATTGAATTGTTGAATGCAAATTCTTCTTGTGCCAGAATCTAATCCCATTGAAGACCTTACTCAATGAATAAACTTCTCAACACGTTTCCTAGACTCTTGTTTACTAGTTCAGTCTGTCCATCTGTCTAAGGGTGATATGTTGAACTAAAGGACAAGTTTTTCCCTATCCTTTTCCATAGATTCCTCCAAAAGTGTCCTACAAATTTGGTGTCCCTATCTGAGACTATGCTCCTAGGAAATCCATGTAGTCTCACTACTTCTCTGAAAACAAAATTGGCTATGTGTGTAGCATCATTTGTCTTCTGGTATGGTATGAAATGTGTCATTTTTGAAAATCTTTCCACCACAAAAAATATGGAATCTCTCCCTTTTTGAGTTCTAGGCAATCCCAAAACAAAATCCACACCGATTGCATCCCACAGCCTTTTTGGAATCAGTAATGGCTGATACAAAACAGTGTTCTATTGTCTTCCTTTTGAATGTTGACAAATTTTGCATTTGTTCACAAAATGTTTCACCTCTTCCCTCATGCTCGACCAATAATACAAATTACTCAGCTGTGGAAATGTCTTATCGTGACCAAAATGTCCAGCTAAACCTCCACTATGTTTCTCCTTCAGCGGGTTATCTCTCATTAAGAATTTTGGTATGCACAGTTGGCTTCCCTTGAACAATAATCCATCCTGGATCAAATATTCATTCCATGGGCTTCTGTCTCCTAACAAAGGATTCTTGCATGCCTCATAAGCTTCTTTAAAATATGCATCTTCTTTATACATCTCCTTGAGGTGTTCAAACCCTAAGGTCTCCACCTGGAATTCTTGTACAATCAAACTCCTCCTTCTCAAAGCATATGAAAACTTGTTAGCAGTTCCAATAATATGTTTAATAACAACAGTAAACTTTTTCAAAAATTCTATTCATTTTGCATGTCTCTGATTCATTTTTTTTGCCTAGTAATAAACTGCAAATCTTGGTTATCACTGTACAAGACAAATTATTTAGGAATTAGATAGTGTCTCCACTTCTTCAAAGCTTGAATCACTGCATAAAATTCTTTTTCAGATGTGGAATACTTCTTCTTGGTGTCATTCAAATTCTCACTGAAATAAGCAACTGGCTTATTGTCCTCACTCAAGACTGCTCCAATAGCTAATCCACTTGCATCACATCTCACTTGAAATGTTTTTCCAAAATCTGGCAAGACCATAATTGGTTGTCCTGTTACCTTCTCCTTCAACACTTTGAAACTTTTTTCAGCTTCCTCTGTCCAACTGAAGGACTTGTGTTTCTTATTTATAGTGTCCATCATGGGTGCACATATACCATTGAAATTTATGATAAAATTTCTATAAAAGTTTGCTAACCCATGAAAACTTCTTGCCTTGAATATGCTTCTTGGCGATGGCCATTCTATGATTTCTCTCACCTTTTCTGGATCCATCTTCAATTCATTTGAAGAGATCACAAAACCCAAATATATGAGTTATGTCATCATAAAATAACTTTTCTTCAGTTTTATCAACAATTTTTCTTGCTGCAACTTTTCCATCACTGATGTCAGATGTGTTAAGTGTTCTCTCTTTGTCTTACTGAAGATTAGTATGTCATCTAGATATACTATGAAATTTTTTCCTATGAAGTCTTTAAATACTTCATTCATCAGTCTCATAAATGTGCTTGATGCATTTGTCAATCCAAATGGCATGACCATCCATTCAAACAATATTTCATTTGTCTTGAATGATGTTTTCCATTCATCTCCCTCTCTCATTTTATTTGATGATATCCACTCTTCAATTCTATCTTGGAAAAATAACTTGCTCCACTCAAACAGTCCATGAAATCATCCATCCTCGGTAAAGGAAATTTGTACCTAATGGTTATCTTATTGATGGCTCTGGAATATATACACATTCTCAATTCTCCATCCTTATTTTGACTTAAAACAGTTGGTACTGCACATGGGCTTAGGCTTTGCCTGACTAAACCTTTATCCAACAACTCTTGGACTTGATTTTTGACTTCCTCATTCTCTCTAGGTGTCAACCTTTAAGATACTTTGTTTGGTAAACTAACTCCTGGTATAAGGTCAATATGATGGCTTATACTCCTAATGGGTGGCAATAAGTGACGTAAATCATCCACTACTATGTCAGCAAGGTTTTCTAATAGTTCCTGGATTTCTTCAGGCAAATATTCGACAGAAGTACTCATAAGGATAACTATATCCTTCCTCACTACAACAAATTGTATTTATTTCTCCTTCTTGATTTCATTCAAGAGTTCCTTCCCAGTCATGAGAAGTATACTTGAACTAGATTCCCTCTTTTTCTCTTTGTCTTCTATGGCTAACAACATATGCATTCTACCATTCTTTTCTAGGGTATAAGTATTCTTCCTTCTATCATTAATAACATTTTGGTCAAACTGCCATGGTCTCCCCAATAAAATATGACAGACATCCATAGGAATTACATCACATAATATTTCATCCCTATAACCTCATATTTTAAATTCAACTTGGCATTGTTGACTTACCATTACTTGATGTCCTTTCTGCAGCCAGGATACCTTGTATGGTTTTGGATGTGCATATGTCTTCAACTCTAGCTTCTCCACCATCTCTATGGATACTAGATTGTCAGTGCTCCCACTATCTATGATCACCTTAGAAACTTTGTCTTTTTCCTTGCAAGCAGTTCTAAACAGGCTTGTTTGCTGAACTGGTTCCTCTGGTTCCTTATCTAGTGTAAGAAGAATCTTCCTCATCATGAGGTTCCTTCCTCCTTCTGTTGCTTCTTCTTCCACATGATTTTTGTGCTTCAACAATGTGTGCTTCACCTCCTCTTTCTTTCTTTCTCTTGGGACATTCTCAAGACTTGTGTCCTTGCTTTTCGCAGGTATAAAATTTAACTATGCCTCCTATGGCTCTTCCTTGTCCTCTAGAAAATGAAGTTCTTCCTCCATGTTGTCCTTATTTAGAACTTCCACCTTTCTCTAGGTGACTATGTTGTTATCCATATTTATGCTTTGGCTTCTGGAACTTTTCTTTGCTGGTTCCCTTACCCCTGCTTGAATTTCCTCCTCTGTTTCATTGGCTTTGTTTCCTGGCCAATTTCTCTTCAACTTTCAAGGCTGCTTGATAAGCATCCTCGAATTTACTAACAGACATCATGATGATTTCCTCTTGTATTTCATATCTCAGCCCATTGATGTATTTGGTTGTTTTTTCATCTTCATTCTCTTTTGTCCAGCCCTAATGTTCAGTTTATAAAATTCCTCAGTGTACTCCTTCACTGATAAGCTCTTCTGCCTCATGTTTCAAAATCTCCTAAATATATTGATTTGATAGTCCTTCAGAATAAATTTTTCTTTCATCTTAGCTACCATCCTATCCCAACTTTTAATTTTATGCTTACCATTGCTCCTACATTTGTCTTGCAGTTCATCCCACCATAGCGCTGCATGACATTTTAGTCTTTTCACTGCATGCTTCACCATCTTGTCTTCTTCGTCATCTTCATAATCGAAGTATTTGTCCATAGCACATACCCAATCTAACAATTCTTCAACTTCTAAATTTCCTTCATACATCGATACCTCTATTCTTGCTCTAGCTCCTATCTTTGAAACAACTTTTAGTAAGCGATCTTGTGCAACGTCCTCTGCTATATTTTCTTCGACCTCTTCTTCTTCACTCTCAGCTTCAATGATATCTCCAACATCTAGTGCTCTTCTCTGCGCAGTTTCCATGGCATCCGGTCTCATTCGGATCGCCTTATTTCTTCTTCCATTTATGCATTATCTCTATGCCTTTTGGGTGACATGATTCCACTGCGTCACCTACAAATAGATATCAAATTTTATTGATACAAAAAATGATACCAATTTTCTCCTTTCTCCTTTCTCTCTTGTCTGCAAAAAAACTCAATATCAGCTTTGATACCACTTGATGCATCCCCCCTACTCCTTTGTAGGGCTACATGACCTCCTATTCAAAGGATCTTTGATTCTCGAGTCAAATGACTCTCTAAAACCTCAACGGTTTCATTCTTTGACTACAGGCAGGCCCTTTTCGGTTGGTGGTGCAGGTTTAAATGGAACCCATGACCTTCCATTTCACTTTCCTATGAAATATCAGAGTGCTGGGTGTTAGCTCTTTTTTGGATAAGCCCTCTCATGATATGACCTTGGGTGATGACCACGCGATTGTGGGCACGGCCACAAGTGGTTTGAATTCAAACTACTTTTGGGCTTGCAATGCTCCTCCAACGTCCACATGTCCTCTTGATGAAAACATGGTTTGGATTGCTGCCCGCCTTCAATATTTTAAACTCCGCGCAACTCCTGTCTCTGCAATGATACAAGATTGTCGATCTCGTGATCTTGACGATATTGCCTAAATTGATGGTTCAGATCTATGTCTTCCAAATCCATGGACTAGATCTGTCCCTTCGAGATCAACTGATATGATCTCTTCTCAACTCCAGACTTCAAGGTTTTGAAATCTTAAACCCATCTCTCTTGCGTACTCCAATCCTATGGAGATGACGATCTGTGAACACCTGTCCCATGAAATAAACGATGTTGATCACTTCGGAACTTCGGAATCTGGAGTTCTCAAACTTCAACCCTTTCCTTCCTTGGATTTTATACAAAGAATCTAAAACACTGACGCGTTTCCTCCTCGGATCAATGGCTACGATCCTTTCACATATCCGGACTTCATACTTTTCAACTCTCAACTTTTCTCTCCTCACAAAGTATGTGGATTTATGTCACATGTCCTCTTGATATAACGATCAAGGATTACTTCAATAATTTACCCGGAGTGCATGTATATATGCCACGTCTCTCCTAGATCCAACGACTTTGAATCACTTCGGGTTTTTAGAGTTCGGCAGTCTTAGTTGTCAACTGAAAATCCACAACAACTTTACCCGCAACTCATGATATGTTGACAAGTGTCCACCTATAGATCGACGTCTCTCGGCTCTTCGGTCTTCGAGTGTTTCAACACTTTGACCTTCGCCTTCCTCTAGATCTTTTGACCTGTCGACACGTGTCCTCCTGCATCCAATGGTCCAGATTCGCTCTGACCCTTCGTCTCTCTGTGCTTCAGAAATATCAAGTTTCAAAATTGCCTCCTCTCGGACTCAAGATATCTGACGGCCTAGATCCACTAGCGATTCGATGCTTGAAGTTTACTCCAAACAATATGACGACTCAAATCTATTCCTGCGATCAGACGATTGGGATTCTACTTCAGGTTTCTGGCTCTTTGGGCTTAGGATATCTCAGTTCTCAACCCTGGTGAGGTTTCTCTCTTCTATATGTGTGAAGCACTAAGGCTCATGCACCTTACCTTAATCAGACGACTATTGAAATGTTAAGTTGTGATCCAAAAACCACTATCGCTCCCCTCTCTTGAGCTTCTGATCTCTCTGTGACATGGAAAATTTTCTAAGTGTTAAAAGGATTTGAACCTTTGCTCCTCCTATGAGTTTGACTCTTGGATCTCTTCAACACTTGTGAAAGTGCTATCCCTTCTGATATTTTTCATTAAAAGGATTTCAATTCCCCATGCACACCTTGCTTTCTCGGGATTTTGATAACTCAGATCGAAGGATTTCTTGGAAAGAAATTCTTCTCACCCATATGGCATTCCTCTATTTTGGGTTCTTCGATGCTTGGTCACTCTTTGATGTTGTGCACACCTTGTACCTGGTATACGTTTCCTTTGTTCTCCCTGAACTTCTCTGAGTCACTCTGAGACTCAATCGATGCACCCTTTGCGTTCAAGATGCACACCTTGCATACAAGTGTCATAAGAGAAACAATTGAAACACATCCAGTTTCATCACGAACTCATATAATTAACCTCTCAAAGAATCACACATGAAATAAATAAACTAAAGAACACATACAAAATGTAACAGTCATTCAATCACACATTAAGATGAACACAGTCCAAGGATTTGGGACAATACTGTCTGTTCTATTCATTCATGAAAACAAATTACATAGTATTTCTTCTACTCTACTCTATTATATTGATCTCTCTCTCATCTCTATCTCATCTCCTCCTAATATCATAGTAATTTTACAATGCAACAACAAACTATCTAAGGATCGGCTCCATGAGCTCTCATCGTCCTATCTGCAACCTATCCTATCAAACTCTTAGCGGTTACCTACTTTGTCCTATTACAATAAATAACAATTATTGCCAGATAAGATTCAACATTCAATATCTACAACCCCTTACAGTCCTTCACGGCTTTACAAACACGACATATTTACAAAAATGTTTCTTTCAAAAATATCTCAACAACTCGATTTAATTCTGAGTTAATTTCTTATTTGAAACTTTGTCATGTTGAGATGTCGTTCCTTTGCCTCCATGATTTCATTTTGACTTTGAAGGTGATGCTCCTACATCGCATCTTGAGCCATGAATGAATGGGTGGAATAAAGAATGGGTAATGGTTTCTCTATATGACAATTCGTCAGAATAAATATACATTATATGAGTCATGTGCAATGCATTGCCTGAAATGTTCTTAAATATTATTCTCCCATCTTGAATTTATATTTATTCAAGTATGAATTGGGATCATCTTAAGAAATGGAGTATGAGCCAAGTTAGGTTAACTTGAATTTGTGGTTGGATTTTTGATTGGTGTGACGTTGTTACATGTTGGCACTTTGAATGTGACCACTATGTCTAAGAATTTTCACTGTCACATGGATGGCATGGACTTTGATTTGGTTGCTTGCACTAATGCACTATCCATGTGAATACTTTTATAATAGTTCACATTGATTGTGCTAATGGCATGAATTCTTTGTTTAAAAGTCGCATTGGTCATTGTGGTTATCCCTCCTATATTTCTTTGATGTTGCTAAGTGATTTTATTTAACACCCGTGCATCTGCATTATTGATGTATGGAACTGATGACTTTCTTGGTGATCTCCTATATTACTTGGTGAGCACTTTTTAGGTGATAACACATATTTATAGTAGTTATCTCATATTTGACCTTGTAATATTGTGATAATTTTCTTTTATGGAATTTAGGGTCAAGTATTTCACTCATCCAAACAAATTCATCCATTATTTTATCTGCTACAATGTACAATTATACTTTATCCATGTTACACAATGGTCTAAAAAAATTAAATCCATATTGCTTTCTTTTATTCTCAATAAAGGAATCTTTATTTAATATTTTAGGAAAGCATTCCAATAAACCAATTATATAAATTTCAAACATTGTCCACCATTTGTTCCATAAATCATCTAAGATAACTCCAAAAAAATATAATGACTCCACAATAGTTGTTAGAACATTTTCACTTGCCATTATTTTTTATGAATGGATAGATCAAGTTTCCCTTCCAAATCAAACAAAAAAATCCAACCAAATGTTGGATGTGTATAATTCATTATTATTAGGGTTTCAAAATTAATTCTATAAAATTGGAGTTCGTTTTCACATTTTGAACTTATTGAAATTATTTTGATATTTTTGTTTCTTGAGTGAATTCATCCCCAAGTTCACCATCAGATTATGTTTCAGGATTTCATATTCCAATGGAAAACTTTCCTTTGCATCATAGTCATTGGAGAGTATATCATATTTCTTCACACAATACTTGTAACACCTCGGTTTTGATCCTTATGAACTAGAATGTATTATGTAATTGTGACTTAGGCTGGTGAGCTAGTAAAGTTGAAAAGTGGCCAAAGTGACTAGGAAATGTAACACACACACACACACACACACACACATTAATAAAATGCATCATTGGCTGCAGAACAGATAAGGACAAAAGAGATTGGGGGCTATGATGCCACGAGAGAGGGGGATTAAGGGGATACGTATTTTTGTTATATTTTGTTTACCTATTTTGGTTTTAATTGAGAAAATTGGTTACATGAGATTCTTAGGGGAGGCCATGTGGTTCTTTGGTTCCAGGTAATTATATAAACAACTCTTTGGGTTGTTTGGGGGTTCACTTGTTCTTCTCCATTCACTCTTACACTCTTCTCACTCTTTCATTTTTAGTTCCTCATTCTTGCTAATTCATGTGATCTTGGAATAGGAATCAAAATGAATGGTTGGAAGAGGAGAGCCATTGCTAGATGGTTGCAATAAATTACCGAATGATTCCAGGACAGAATGGATGCTTGTGTGCATGAGATTGATGGAAGTTCAGAAAAAAACTGTCCACATCTGAGAATCCTTGGAGTTTCCAGCAGGGATATTTCTTGACTAATAGCACTGGATCCCTACATAAAAATGGAAAAACCTGAGGGGCTACATGGTAGAGAAAGGGGTTCATTTCTTTGGGTTGTGCTAGATTAAGGGGAAAGAGATATGGAAATTAGGATTATTGTGTGGTTGGGAAAAATATGAGAGCTTGTTAGCCAACTACTATGTGTTTTAGTTTTTGAATAGGACCCATACTTGTGGATTCATAGCCCTAGATCGGGGGTGACCTGCTATTGATAATTGGAATAGAAATGTGTATGGTTGGGAGGAACTTCCTTGGTCTGTAGCCACTTGGTGAATGTTTACATGAAAAGATAATTTATCATTTTTTTTTATGTATAATGTATATTTCATTGTGCATTTAATTATCTATGAAATGTATTTTTGTGTGCATACTTTCTACTTATTTGATGTGTATGCAACATAGTTAATTTCTTTTATGTTGTAGCATGGATATTGATTAATTCATGCACGTCTTTCATGCTTATCTTCGAATTATTTATTATCATAATTTGTTGGAACAGGGGCAGGCCCAATGTTCAACTCTAACAATGCACCAACAAACCCTAACTACTGGCCCTTTCGGCGACACCTGTGAAGCAGATGAAGTCTCACCCAAAGTAGCAATAGTGAGTTGCAGGACACATGTTTCTATAACCAAGGGAAATGCAAAGTGATTCCAGAACAACAACGCAATGTAACCTAGAGATTCTTTAACATTCTTACACTTAGCTTCACAAAGTTAGCTTATACCTTCTATATTAATATGGAAACAACAATTCAATAACAATATAACATATAACAAATAACACAGCATCAATCACAAAGCACAACAAGATTTACGTGGTTCACCCTCTCCCTAGGGATACGTCCACATAATTGTGTTTCTTGATATATTAGATGAAAACATACAGATCTATATGCACATTGTTGACGATTAAAATTGTCAACAAAGTTATGCCCGCAAAGTGTCTCTAAAGCCTATTATTATAAAAAAATAAATAATACTAGTAGGTGGGACCCACTTGAACTATTGGAGAGAAGATCTATTCATTTTTTTATGTTATGATGATGTGTGACATGACGTACATGGTTGATGAAGATCTTGTTGTTATTGGTTATGATTTGAGATTATGACGTGTTGATTCCTTATGTTACTACAACCTATGTTATTCATTAATGTCATTGTCGTTTGTTCCTATCAAACTTGCACAACAAACAAGTTAGTAAAATTACAGGAAGGGAAGTTTCAAGAGAGGCAACATACTAGAACAAATGCAAAGGAAGGGGACCTAGTTCTGCAATATCACATGCAAATAATTAGAAAGAAATGAGAAACAATTGCAAGGGGAAGATTTTAAATCCCTAGCTAGCAAGTAAATGGTTATGAAATTGTGATTAAATTATATGTTTAATATGCATATTGTGTGAAATGTTGGTGGCGCACTTGGCAAGGTGATAGTGATAACGATTAAGCAACAGTTAAATGAATTATGTGGACAATCCACATATGGTATATTTGGATAGATTGAACATCGGTGGCTCATTTGACAAGGTGGTGAACGTTAATGGTTATGCGATTTTGTTTGAGCTATATATTAAGAAATTGGATATATGATATGGAAAGTGCATTTGGCAAGTAACCTATGCAGATTCCAACACAGAGTTAAATTAATGGCATTAAATGGAAGTTGGTTGGCATGTACTAATGAGTAAATGAAATGTGGGTGGAGGTGACATACATTTATTGAATTTGTGAATGTTTACATGAAAAGATAAGTTATCTTTGTGTTTTATGTATAATGTATATTTCGTTGTGTATTTAATTATCTATGAGATCTATTTTTGTGTGCATACTTTCTAGCTATTTGATGTGTATGCCACATATTTAATTTATTTTATGTTGTAGCATGGATATTGATTAATGCATGTGCGTCTTTCATGCTTATCTTCGAATTAATTATTATCATAATTTGTTGGAACAAGGGCAGACCCAACGTTCAACTCTAATAGTGCACCAACAAACCCTAACTACTGGCCCTTTCAGTGACACCTGCAAAGCAGATGAAGTCTCACCCGAAGTAGCAATAGTGAGTTGCAGGACACATGTGTCTACAACCAGGGGAAATGCAAAGTGATTCCAGAACAACAACACAATGTAACCTAGAGATTCTTTAACATTCTTACACTTAGCTTCACGAAGTTAGCTTATACCTTCTATATTTAATATGGAAACAACATTTCAATAACAGTATAACATATAGAAAATAACGCAACATCAATCACAAAGAACAACAATATTTACGTGGTTCACCCTCTCCCTAGGGATACGTCCACCGAACTATGTTTCTTGATATATTAGATAAAAACATACAGATCTATATGCACATTGTTGATGATTAAAATTGTCAACGAAGTTATGCCCGCAAAGTGTTTCTAAAGCCTATTATTATAAAAAACTAACTAAAACTAGTAGGTGGGACCCACTTGAACTATTGGAGAGAAGATCTGTTCATTTTTTTATGTTATGATGATGTGTGACACGACTTACATGGTTGATGAAGATCCTGTTGTTATTGGTTATGATTTGAGCTTATGAAGTGTTGATTCCTTATGTTACTACAACCTATGTTATTCATTAATGTCATTGTCCTTTGTTCCTATCACACCTGCACAACAAACATGTTAGTAAAATTATAGGAAGGGTAGTTTCGAGAGAGGCAAAATACTAGAACAAATACAAAGGAAGGGGACCTAGTTTTGCAATATCACATGCGAATAATTAGAAAGAAATGAGAAACAATTGCAAGGGAAAGATTTTAAAGCTATCCTAACTATACTACATGCATCAAAGTACTTGATGATTATTGTTAATCCCTAGCTAGCAAGTAAGTGTTTATGAAATTGTGATTAAATTATATGTTTAATATGCATATGGTGTGAAATGTTGGTGGTGCACTTGGCAAGGTGATAGTGATAACAATTAAGCAATGGTTAATTGAATTATGTGGCCGATCCACATATGGTATATTTGGGTAGATTGAATGTCGGTGGCTCATTTGACAAGGTGGTGAACGTTAATGGTTATGCTATTTTGTTTGATCTATATATTAAGAATTTGGATATATGATATGGAAAGTGCATTTGGCAAGTAACCTATGTAGATTCCAACACAGAGTTAAATTAATGGCGTTAATTGGAAGTTGGTTGGAATGTACTGATGAGTAAATGAATTGTGGGTGGAGGTGACATGCATTTATTGCCCATCACGTTTACCCCTCCTATTATCCGGCACCCTAATTGGGATATTGTTTGATCTTGATGTTGTGGTTATGATCCAGAATTTTAGCAGGGAAGAACCGCTCGACTAGCTCTCGTTTTAAGAAAATTCGATTACAGGTATGTTTTTTTGGCCATTTGTGATTATGATCTAGTTATGGAATGATTACTAGCTCAGGTGTATGGGTTTGTGTTTTCCTAAGAGTTGTAACTGTTGAAATTTGGGTTCTTGGAATGAGGAGTGGATGGTTCTTTCTATAACAATTTTGAGTTCGTCGATGTTATTGGTCTTTCTGGGTGATGGCTCCTTGTTATCACTGTTGTTTGGTTGGAGGGTTTTTTTTTAGCCTTGGGTGGATAGCTATCTTCACGCACTGTCACTAAATCCAGTCTTGGGCTTTCATGTATTTAATGTTCGGAGGTTTTCGGTGTCACTATGTTTTGTTCACTTGGACATTGATTGATTGCACCACTAGGGGTCACGAAATGAGGTTCTTGTTCTTCCTTTTCCCCATCTTCACCTATGTGTTGTGATTGTTGACCGAAGGGCACAAGGGTTATATCCTATGTTCATTAAGTAACCTTTTCCAGACCAAACTAGAGCCCTACCTTTTGGTTATAGCCCCTGTCATGGATTTGTGCCCGACCACGAATGAGTTGTGGTTCGTCCTGTATACACCATGGCCCTGTATTTTTTTCCATAACAAAGAGTGTCTTTGTTCTCCCCGTGTTGACTATGGAACAACATTGGAACCTCAGTCTGGAAATGGTTCAAAAAGACCATCCTAGCCTGTTGTTTTATGAATCAGTTGTTGTTGGATGGTTGTATAACTTTCAACTATTTTGAGAACAAGCTCTCCCAGTTGGTCGTATGATAGTCGTGTTGGTAGGTATATAGTGACTAGCTCTGTTATAATAGTGGTAAACCCTACATTACCAGTTTCACTTTCAAACCACACAGTTACTCTGGTTATGTTGATATCTCAGTATTGTTAATGGAAAGGGCCTCTGCCCCAATTCGATTGGATGCATGGGTATGCATCGTTGCTACAACCTGTTAGGTTGTTGATTTTTTAAGACAGTGACAAGTTGTTTGGTAGATACATAGTCACTAGTATTTGTATTGATGATTATTTGAATGTTTATCTAGCATTGGTGAAAATTCTTGATGTTGCTCATGTCGCATTGTGTGTTTGCAAAATAAATAATGGTCATGGTAACTGGGGTTTTCTCCTTGGGCCGAACGATTATTGAACCAAATGATTTTGGGAACTATATCCTTATGATTATTTGATTGTTAAGCCTGAAATTGCATGGCATGGTTGATCACTGTTGGGATAAATCGAAGTAATTATGTGTTGGGTTGATGACCCAACAATGAGTTGAGCTACTGCCATGACTATGTGTTTGGTTTGGTAAAATGGAAATATTGCATCATGTTTTTTGGGTGGCTGTACACTGTGTATAGTATGAATAGCTTGGGTTTCAAAGAGTTTTAATCATGTTTATCAATCATTTGTTATGAAGGGAATGTTGTTGAGGATTTTCCATGTTGGATAGATGGCCCAGCTCTTTAATCCATACTGAATTGTTCTTTTTTTATAGTGGCAGAATTACAGTGCCTGGGCAAGTTACCCTATGCATAGCTAATGTCTAAACGTGGTTGTTGGTTGTGTATTTGAGTATCAATTCGGGTTGCAGTTTGAAATTGGTTCTTTGGTTTCTTTCTATATATATGTTAACAAATATCATTGCTTCTAATGGGATCTATTGCAATAATAATGACTTCATTATTATTTTGAAAATGTGACTTTTGAGTATGGTTGTGGATTGAATAAACACATGGGAAGTGTTTGTTTTCAATGGTTAATAGAGTGGGATGAATATTGTTTGTAAATTGTTATAGGAGGAAATGAAGGGAACATAACCTCTTACAAATTGTGTGGAATAAATATTGTTTTGTGATAGCACTATGTTGGATATTTGATTATTGGACAGTGAACTAGTTAAATACACAATAATGGTTATTTGGTCATGATGATTGTTGGTTGGTGCATCTATTCTTATTGCAGAATGTTTTTTGGATCACTTGATTAATTTCATGAACAATAATCATTCTCCTCCCCTTCCATTATTTCAAATTTTCGCTAATTACAAACCCTTTCACCTCCCATATTCATTTTTCACCCCCTGTTCTGAGATTGATTACAGTCAATGGAATTTTTGTGTTAAAGTGGATGAAGGTGACAGTTACTTGTTTGGATTGCAGTGAGGTTTTTTTGGTTTGATTTATAGCTGATTGTTGTTGTCATTGAGCAGTGACCATGTATTCCCCCCTTTGATTATATCATATTTTCACTCAATACAAACCCCTCACATATCCCATAACCTTTTTTCACCCCCTGCTCATTGATTAACAGTAAAAAAATTTGTATGGATTGGATTGTATTAGCCTAATACATCATTGAGCCAAATATATTTCATATTTTTAAGAGTTCTCATGTATGGTTATTTTAAAGACTATTTGCTAATCGATCACACATGCAGGATGAGTTTTTTCAATGAAGGCAACCATGGCCGAAGAAACAAAGGTAGAGGTAACTGGAATCGAGGCCCAAGAAGGCCTAGGTTCTCCATACATTTTGACGTTGATTCATAAGAGCTTGGCCAATTGTTTCATGTCGGATTATTTAATTGGATTGGGTAGGAAATGGTCCAAACTAGGCCTGAAAGGCCTCCTTTCCAAGCCCCACAAGCACATGGTATCCTTGTACCTCCTCACGTCTCATTACAACCTGAGGTCCCTAAAAATGATGGATGGTAGGAGATTGTCCACCCAACAGTCTCCCAACGTTGTTTCTAGCCCAACTTGTCTTTGCCTCCTCCTCCTCCTATTAACCCCATTGCCCAAACCACCCATGATCACTCACCAATGTAATCCTCCCATTCTATCAAGAGATTGAAAGATGAGGAACACCATGCACTTGATAAAGGAAAATCCACTGTTGCTCCTTCCTCACCCTCCAATGGCTCTGACAAATCCAATGTTGCTCCTTCCTTTCAGAGGTGTTGATCTATCTTTGATAGTTTGAGTAGACTTGTCTGTTTTTGAATTAACTTTCATGACTGATAAAGGATATTGTGAAGAGTCAAGTGGGAAACAATATGTGGCAAGCTGATCCAGCTTTTAGAGTTTAGTTTTGGTTTTTTTGTTAGAGGTCCTTTTGTATGTTCCATTGGGGATGTCTAAGTTTGACTTTGGTCCAAAATTTCTATATGAGATTTTGTAAAGAAAATGACTCTTTGGTGAATTGGAATGAAATAAAGGATTTCTTAATGTCTCATATGTCTTGATTATCATATTGGTGTCTTTACTTCTATTCTTACATTTATTTCAACAACTGTTATATTCAGAAAATTACATAAAAAGTGAATTTCCAGCAAGCTTTTGTTGATAAGAGACTAGCCTAAGAACTCATAATTAATACTTGTTAGTTAGGATGTTATTTTTGTTGGCTATAAACATAGGGTGATATGCCCATCTACTTTTCTTTAGCCAAGTAAAGTATGGAAATGTTTGAGTAAGATTATTTCATATCTTTTCCTCAACATTTATTTGGCGACCATACTGGGGATATCTTCGATATCTCCCCGGTTAATTTTTATATTCGATTTTCATTGATACATATTTCTTTTCTAAATTTGATTCTTTGAACATTTTTCTATTGATGACTATTCCTGTTGCAAGGAAGCCCAATATCGATCTCGGTCTTTAAGACCAGACCATCATTGCTTTAAACCTATTTAACACCATTCTAGACACTGCCAATACTCGTGTTGAACTTAACCATTCTTGGGAAACAATTGAACGATATATTAGTTCTCAAGAACAATTGGAGGCTAGATGTAGACAACTTATAAATCAGTAGTATAATTTTGTTTCTTTGAGCCCTGGCCTTTCTTTCATGTCCTTAGACTCTCGTGCTTCTAGAAGAAGAATAGGCTTGTCACCCGAAATCAATCCTATTGCTGAAATAGAAAGAAGAAACATTGTGTTATCTGCCCCACAAAGTGCTCTAAGGATAACTTTATCTGATTCATCCAACTCGTCTTTCTTTCCCTCATCTATCATCCACAAGATGGCATCTAGTGGTGGCTCTAGTGGCACTGGAAGTGCACCATATTACCAATCCACATCGTCATCAATGATTGGTAGCTTGTATAGACACCATATCCTGGTCCAATCTACTACAAACCCCACCAAAGTCATTAAGAAGTATGGGATTTTTCAGTTCGAAGAAGATGCCACAACCACACCGTGGCATTTGTCCTCTCCTCTTAACCTAGCACCTGCTACTCACCCACTTCAGAAGTTTAAAGAGCATTTGTCTAGGTTTTCAGGAAATAACACTGTCAGTACCAGTGAACACCTAGTGGCTTTTTCTAATTCTTGTCATAACACAGGGGCTAATGATAATGACACTTTCATGCGCTTGTTTGTCAATTCCTTGGAAGGAAAGGTTGTGACCAAATTCTTTGACCTTTTTCCTAAGATCGTGTCTACTTGGGAGGAATTAATATATTGGTTCCGATCCACCTATGGGAAATCCAAAAGACCTACCGAGAAGTTAAGGGAATACAATAATGTCACTTATAAATATGGTGAGACCATCAAGTCTTTCAACTTGCATTTCACTAAGTTGTAAAATAAGATCCCTGAACTTATCCACCCTCAGAACCAAGCACTTTCATGCATTACTACAATGCATTTCCTTCTTCCTACCATCATAGGCTTGAGGAAAAATCCATTGATAATCTTGGTTCCACTCTGCATACTTGCTCAGAGTATGAAGAACAACTTGAAAGAACTAGTCTTCCCCAGGGAGAATTAGTTAGACAAACATACATGTTCTCTCTCTTATAGATAGTACAAGATATGAACAATTGTATGATAACATTTGAGAGGAAGGGTATTTTTCCCCCTCTCACCTATGGAGCTTCATCCTCTTCTACACCCCCCTTTAGAAATGTGGTTGAAAACAATTTTCAGCCTAAATCTATCCTGCCTTGGAGTTGGTGTAACTTTTGCGAGGAGCACCATGAAGAATCCACATGTGAGGTAAAGAAGAGTGCCAGAGATAAGATCTTTGTTAAGAGACTAGAAGCTACGATCATTGTCCTAGACTTTGCAGAGCTAGAGGATGTCATGGTTATTAACACTAGGAACAAAGCCTATGCTCCCAAGGGTAAATTTGATCCTCTTCATAGTTCTTCTAGCTTGAGTTCATCCTCAACCGCTGCTGCACCCCAGGTTCCTAAAATTCTTGAAATTCAAGGAATCACTCCCCCTCTTCCCTCTTCCAAATAMAATATATTGAATCAATTGGCCAACATCAAAGCATATGCAACCCTCCTAGACATGGTTTTCATCCCTAACAAAATATGCATCTGAAACAATTCATGGAAGGAAAATATTTCGTTGTAGAAAATATTTTTGAAGAGGTAGATGAAGAGAATTCCTCTGTAAATAAAGTAGGTGTACATAAATTTAGATACCCTGTAAAAAACCCCCCTTTTTATATTTATGTAAAGATCATGGATAATATTGTCCATTGTTGCCTCATTGATGGTGTTTCAGGCCCAAGTGTCATGTCGAATATTATTATGGAAGATCTAGTATTTTCATGTAAAAAAAAAATGCCAGAAGCATTCTCTCATATAATAGTCTACAACAAAAACCCATAGGAGATATTAAATATGTAACCTTGGTTTTATGCACTCATCCTTAGATAAGGACAACCCCGTAGCATTCAGGTGATTGATATGCCTATGAGAAATTATTCAATTATCTTGGGGAGAGATTCGAAATCCCTAATAGGTGGATACCTATCACTCGACAGAACACATTTATCCATTCCTCGGAATGGTAAGAATATTATAGTCCTTAGAGAAGGAAGAACTTCACCCTACATAGACAGTGTTATGCAATCTAGCGTAAACTATATCAAAGGAGACGTAGGAGTGTATTCCATCTTTGATGAAGAGGATAATATTCCTCTGGAAATAATTGATTCAGATGATGAATTATGGCGTATGCACTTTGATGGTTCACACTCTAATGAAGGTAACAAGGATGATATTATCTTGGTTTCCCCTGCAGAAAAAATTCATAATCTGTCATAAAGGTTGGATTTTGCTTGTCCAAACAATTCCACTAAAATCAAAGATTTGTTGTTAGGCATTGAGAACGCCTTTAATATTGGTTTTGATCACCTTTCAGTTTTCGAAAATTATGAGCTTGTTGTGAACTTGATACATAAGCCATGTTCTCCTAGTGAAAAGTTGATGGAACAATACTCCCAAACTGTTTGGGCACTTGTCTTGAACCTTCTATATTTTAGCATCACTCATGTTAAGAAGGAGTTGAATTCAATAGCTGATCGGTTAGCTATCTTTGCAGCCTCTCCTACTCAACAACTCTTGCCTCGCAGGCCTGATTGTGCTTTCCAATATCTAGATCGTCCATACATTTCAGAAAATGAAGGATCTTGGAAATCCATGCCTAACGATGAGAGCATTTGTGATGTCATTCAAAATGAACCTCTTGATCCCGAGAAGATTATATCTGTAGAAAATAATAATATTCCTAAAGGCTTGACTCCTCTTGAGAGTTCATTTTATTTGAGTGTTGTAGGAAATAAATAAAAAAAAGGAGAAGAGGAGTTACAAAAGAAGGTGATTGAAACCATCCTCTTGAACATTAGAACATCTGAATCTTTAACGTATGTTAAAATAAATGTCCAATGTTCTGGTAAGGAAGAGATGAGGTTCACCGGGTTACTTAGTGAACCCAAATTTTTTTTGCTTGGTTTTATGAGGATCTTCATGGTTTTTATCCTGGTCTTGTTCAACATATTTTGAAAATAACTAGGAAAAAACAAGAACTTGTTAACTCTTCAGTGGAAGCACCCTTTCGGAGACATTTGAGTTTTTTCTTAAATCCTGGAATGTTTTTTTCAGCCCACCCTGAATGGGTCTCAACTTGGAAATCAGTCTCGGGGACCACTAATAATATTATAACTTGTATTAGTCTTCGAACTTTCAAGAAAGCAATTCTAAGAAATACCTTTTCCCCTCCCAATATGAAAATATTTTTGCAATAGGTTGTACAGTCACAGTTAAGACCCTTTCTTCATAGTCTGTTTGGTTACAAGAGAATCAAAGAAGAAGTGGCAAATTTTCACAAAACTACTTTCATTGCTAATTTTGATACCATGCCTTAAAAATGTTGGATTTTTATTTTACTTGATACAGGTACTGCTTTTAATAAAACTACGCACATAACGCTCAAGGAATTGGTCAGTCTTCATCTCTATCTTGATTATCTAATTGTACGTGACAAGGGATTGATGATTTCATCAGATTTCCAAGTGATCGGTCCCTTCCCAATTGCTTTTTCCTTGGATACAAATTCTTATATCTCAAAAGAATTACAAGATCAATTGTTTTTTCTACAGCACTAACAATCCTTGCTTGAAATAATACGAGGAACTAACGTGAGAAGTTCTAGTGTTTTCTGGTTTTTGTTGTATAATAGTAGCCTAGCTCTACTTCCAAATTTTGTGCTTCTTTTCTCTTCTTTATAGTACTTTGATTTTTTCCTTATAAGTTAAGTTTTTTCTTTTCCCTTTGTGCTTCATTTCTATCTTTATTGTTGTTGTTTAGTTCTGCATTTTACTTCTGTCATGATTTGGTTTCTTTTTATCTTTTAAGAATATTGGTCAAATAGGAAGTTGGATCAATTTTTCCACAATGACACTCCTGCAAAGTATTGTTAGTTAATAACAATCAAGCTTACACAGATGTTATGATGCTCCTCTGAAGGACCCTTCAAATTGTTACATTTTTTCACTGTTGTCTGGTAAAGAATTGGCTATTTCTCGCTTCTCCTTGCCATTTATTCATCCATCAATATTTTTGAGAGCAAGTCTAAATTTTTTCCTCCCAAAATTTAGAGAGCATATTCCAGTCTAATGATTATGCATACAATGGTAAAACCCCTCATACTTGACACTTTTCATGAATTATTCCCAAATTCCCGGTCATCTTTCCATTAAATATGATCACTTCCCCCTATTGCATAATCATATGAGTTATATCTTCTTGACCTACTGTTTTGGTCCACGAAACCATTAGCTCTGAGTTCTAAATCTGTTGGAAACAAATGTTCTTTTGGAGTCACCAGTTTGTTGATGATTAAAATTGTCGGTGAAGTTATGCCCGCAAAGTGTTGCTAAAGCCTGTTATTATAAAAAACTAAATAATACTAGTAGGTGGGACCCCCTTCAACTATTGGAGAGAAGATCTGTTCATTTTTTGATGTTATGATGATGTGTGACATGGATTACATGGTTTATGAAGATCTTGTTGTTTTTTGTTATGATTTGAACTTATGAAGTGTTTATTCCTTATGTTACTACAGTCTATGATATTCATTAATGTCATTGTCATTTGTTCCTATCACATACCTTATGTGCATTAAGTAACCTTTTCCAGGCCAAACTAGAGCCCTAACTTTCGGTTATGGCCCCTGTCATGGATTTGTGCCTGACCACGAATGATTCATGGTTCGTCCTGTATGCACCGTGGCCTTGGATTTTTTGCCATTACAAAGAGTGGCTCTACTCTCCTCGTGTTGAGTATGGAACAACCTTGGCCCTCCAGTCTGGAAATGGGTCAAAAAGAACAGCCTGCCTTATTGTTTTATGACTCGGTTGTTGTTGGATGGTTGTATAATTGTCGACTATTTTGAGAACAGGCTCTCCCAATTGATCGTAGGACAATTGTGTTGGTTGGTATATAGTCACTGGCTTGGTTATAATAGTTGTAAACCCTACATTACCAGTTTCACTTTCAAACCACACAATTACTCTCCTTATGTTGATAAATCAGTATTGTTAATGGAAAGGGACTCTGCCCCGATTCGATTGGATGCACAGGTATGCGTTGTTGCTACAACTTGTTAGGTTGTTGATTTTTTAAGATAGTGACGAGTTTTTTGGTAGATACACAGTGATTGGTATTTGCACTGATGATCATTTCAATGTTTAGCTAGCATTGGTGAAAATTCTTGATGTTTCTCATGTTGCGTTGTGTGTTTGCAAAATAAATAATGGTCATGGTAAATGGGGTTTGCTCTTTGGGCTGAACAATTATTGAACCGAATGATTTTGGGAACTATATCCTTATGATTGTTTGATTGTTAAGCCTGAAATTGCATAGCATGGTTGATCACCGTTGGGATAAATCGAAGTAATTATGTGTTGGATTGATGACCCAACAAGGAATTGAGCTACTGCCATGACTGTGTGTTTGGTTTGGTAAAATGCAAATATTTCATCATGGTTTTTGGGTGGCTCTACACTTTGTATAGTATGGATAGATTGGGTTTCATAGAGTTTTAATCATGTTTATCAATCATTTGTTATGAAGGGAATATTTTTAAGGCTTTGTCATGTTGGATAGATGGCCCAACTCTTTAAGCCATACAGAATTGTTTTTTTTTACAGTAGCAAAATTACATTGCCTGGGCAAGTTGCCCTGTGCATAACTAGTGTCTAAACATGGTTGTTGGTTCTATATTTGAATATCAATTCAGGTTGTAGTTTG
This sequence comes from Picea mariana, assembly GCA_032191745.1. Taxonomy (NCBI): domain Eukaryota; kingdom Viridiplantae; phylum Streptophyta; class Pinopsida; order Pinales; family Pinaceae; genus Picea; species Picea mariana. The sequence goes on along the minus strand of JASDQU010100250.1, from coordinate 922,271 downwards.
ATCTTGGTTCTTTGGTTTCTGCCTATATATATGTGAATGAATATCATTGATTTTGATGGTCTCTATTGCAGTAATAGTGACTTCATTATTATTTAAAAAACATGGCTTTTGAGTATGCTTGTGGATTGAAGAAACACATGGGTAGTGGTTTTTTTCAATGGTTAATAGAGTGGGATGGCTATTGTTTGGAAATTGTTACAGGAGGCAATGAAGGTAAAAAAACCTTTTATAAATTGTGTGGAATACATATTGTCTTGTGATGGCACTATGTTGGATATTTGATTATTAGACAGTGAACTAGTTAAGTCCATAGTAATGGTTATTTGGTCATGGTTATTGTTGGTGTGTGCATCTATTCTTACTACATAATGTTTTATGGATCACTTGATTAATTTCATGAACAATAATCATTCTCCTCCCCTTCCATTATTTCATATTTTCGCTAATTGCAAACCCTTTCACCTCCCATATTCATTTTTCACCCCATGTTCAGAGATTGATTACAGTAAAGGGAATTTATGTTTTAAAGTGGATGAAGGTGATAGTGTCTTGTGTGGATTGATGTGAGGTTTTGTTGGTTTTCTTTATAGTTGATTATTGTTGTCATTGAGCAGTTACCATGTCTTCTCCCCTTTGATTATATCATGTTTTCACTCAATACAAACCCCTCACATATCCTAGAACCCTTTTTCACCGCCCTGCTCATTGTTTAACAGTAAAACAATTTGTATGGATTAGATTGCATGAGCCTAATACATTTTTGAGCCAAATCTATTTCATATTTTTTAGAGTTGTCATGTATGGTCATTTTAAAGACTATTTTCTAATCGATCACACATGCAGGATGAGTTTTTTCAGTCGGGGTAGCCATGTCCGAGGAAACAGAGGTAGAGGTAACTGGAACCAAGCCCCAAGAAGTCCCAGGTTCTCCATACATTTTGATGTTGATTCAAAAGAGCTTGGCCAATTGTTTCATGCCACATTCTTTAATTGGATTGGATAGGGAATAATCCAACCTAGGCTTGAAAGGCCTCCTTTCCAAGCCCCACAAACACTCAGTATCCATGTACCTCCTCATGTCTCATTGCAACTCGAGGTCTCTAAAAATGATGGATGGAAGGAGATTGTCCACCTAACAGTTTGCCAATGTTGTGGTTGGACCAAATTGTCTTTGCCTTCTCATGCACCTATTAACACCATTTCCCAATATTCCCCTGATCACTCGCTAGTGAAATCCTCCCATGCTAGCAAGATATTGAAAACTGAGGCACACCATGCACTTGATAAAGGAAAATACATTGTTGCCCCTTCCTCACCCTCCAATGGCTCTGAAAAATCTGTGTCTTCCCGGATGCATATGAGGGACGATTGTTCCCATGTGATCAGTGAAATTAGGCGTAAAAGATTTGCACAGCTGAAGGAAAATTTAGGAAAATCAAGAGGTGATAGCAGCAATCAAGGAAGGGTTGCATTACTGACTGGAAAATATTGTTTCTAGTTTTTTTATTATATCTATTGTTCTATGACAATTGACTTTCAGGATCTTTGGACAACTTGTTTATTTTGGATATATGAGTATTACTTTGAAATAATTTCAAATTTCATGATTTTCAATTGCCAAAAGTGAATATGTTGATGGGAGACACAAGGAGGTGTCTTTTCTTCACTAATGGTTATGTTATGATTGTTATGATTTTTATGAACCAAATGGAGTTACAAGGGGTCCCAACTACTAGTTATTATTTAATTATGACCCTTAATTATAATTATTAATTTCCCCCCTAACTAAAGTTAGTTGAGTATTTTAATTAACTTAACTAATGAGTTGGTTCAACTACTTCAAACAATTCTAATTTGTTAAAAGAAAGAATAAAGGGAGGAACAAGAGGAGGATAGAAGCAGAAGCATGCTAAGGTTTTCTCTTTGAGTTATGTTGAGATAGTTCAGTTTTCTTTCATTCATATATTCATCACATCCTAATTCTCTTTTGTGATAGAAGGGTCTTATTGTAGACACCAATATTCAGGGCTGAATCAAATCATTCAGACACTTGTTTTTGAGAGGTGTTGATCTATCTTTGATAGTCTGTGTAGACTTGTCTGTTTGTGAATTAACTTTCATAACTGATAAAGGCTATTGTGCAAATTCGAGTGGCAAGCAGTATGTGGCAAGTTGATCCAGATTTTAGAGTTCAATTTTGGTTTTTCTATGAGAGGTCCTTTTGTATGTTCCATTGGGGATGTCTAAGTTTCACTTTGGTCCAAAATTTTTGTATGAGCTTTTTTAAAGAAAATGACTATTTGGTGAATTGGAATGAAGTAAAGGATTTATTTATGTCTCATCTGTCTTGATTATCATCTTGGATTCTTTACTTCTATTCTTACATTTATTTCAACAACTGTTATATTCAAAAAAGTACATAACAATTGAATTTCCAACAAGCTTTTGTTGATAAAAGACTAGCCTAAGCACTAGTAATTAATACTTGTGAGTTAGGATGTTATTTTTGTTGGCTATAAACATAGGGTGATATTCCTATCTACTTTTATTTAACCAATTAAAGTTTGAAAATGTTTGAGTAAGATTATTTCATATATTTTCCTCAACACACACTTAGCTACAGATCCTTCTCTCTCTTCCTCTTTCTCTCCCCTCCCTGTGCACCTAGCTACAGGGTTGATCTTTGCACCCAGCTAAAGATCCAAAATAAAAACACTTATATTTCTCAATACTGCTTACTACCAACAACAACCAATGATGAACTCCCTCAACTCTTCTAGACCTATTTTTATACATTTTGTGACTCTTAGACAACCTTAGATCCAAAAACCCTAGGTCCACATGACCCACATTTTAAGGGCTTCACCAACCTGTCCGTCCTTCTCCTCCACGAGGTGATCCAAAGCACATATTAGTGTCTTCTTCCACCTGTTGAGTTGTCCGCAATCCATATTCTTTGTTTCTTTGTCTTCCTTGATCTTCTCCTTTAACTAATATCTTTTCCTTTACCTTGTTCCTTCTTTTATGCTTCTTTAGTCACTTCAACCCTTCCTCGGTTTGTGTGCCTTCTGCACACTTCATGCTTTGTATTTCTTCCTTAATCTTTGCTTTCTTCATTAACACATAACCAAGGGCCAATAGGCCCCCAACACTCACATGTGACTCATCATGAGTCACTACAATATTGAGCCTTCTGTAATACCTTGATTGCAAACTGGGCAGAGCAACCTATGCTTTCTTCTCTGTCCCTCCCTATCATGTGCAGATTGTATTTTATGTGTCTAGTACCCAATTTCAACTAAACTTGGTACCTAGACCCTTATTCCTTTGATTTTACTCAGAGTTGCAAGGCAACTTGTTGTCACAATACAGCTTCAACCGACTCTCATTCACTAAACCATCTGTTGGCCCTCGACCAAGTTTTGAGGAAACATTGGTCAATTTTGACCACTTTTTGGACTTTGACATGCTCGTCGAAGATGGAGTGACTAGGCATAGCTAAGATCATGGGATATCACTTGTTTTTTGGACCCAGCAAGGGGTTCATTAGGGTTTTTTTATTAGGATTTATGGGATGCCAGCCCATGGGTTTACCCAAGATTAGGCCTTTTTGTAAGTGAATGTAAAAGTATAAATGGGTAAATATTGTAAGGTAGAAGTATCTTAGTGAGGAGAATTTAATTGGCTAAGTGCAAGAGGAAAGTATTTCTGAGTTGCTTTGTGCAGCAAAACATGTATGTAAGCTTTCGTGCTTGACAAAGGAGTTGACTCTATGCCTTGACCTAATTTTGGGAAGGTGGATCTAGTGCTTAGTGTACAGATCACCTGTCCATTGCAAATCTTGGCTATGTGGCTTAGCGCACAGGAGCAGACGAATGTAAGAGATTGAAGCCTAATAAAGAAGAAGAAGCAATTGGTGGACGTAGCTCCGCACTAGGGTGAACCATGTATATCATGTGTTGATTATTTGCTTTGCGTTATGATGTTTATGTGTTGAATATGCTTAGTGCATTGATTGTTATATATGATATATATATATATGTGAATGCTTAGTGCTTTATTTATGTTTAATGTGCTATATCTAGCTTATGATGCTAAGTGCGATGTTTATTTTGTCATTGTTACTGTGTCAATCTGTAATTAGGGTTTGATCTACGATGTGAGTAGGACTAATAGGTTGATGCATGTTTTTCCTAAGTACCCTATAGAAGTGCTACAATCACAGATGTCCTAGCTTGGTTACAGACACATGATTCCTATAACCCCCCTTGCCTCTACCTCGAGTGAGACTTCACCTGCTTCACAGGTGTTGCCGAAAGGGCCAATAGTTAGGGGTTTTTTGGTGCACTGTTGAAGCATTTAACCATGGGTATACCCCTGTTCCAACAAATGGTTCCATTGTCGGGACCTGAAACTGTGATTAATTGGAACTGAAGTAAAAAAACAAAAAAATCTGTGTGTGTAACATCCCCAGCCACCCACAGGCCAGGGCATGATACCTTCAAGCGCTCCCTTGGAATTATTTGTCTTACCGATACCTTCTTAAAATTTAAGGATGTAATAAAGAAAAGACTTTAACGACATGCACAACAGTAGTCAACAAGCATGCATAGTCTAAAGATTCAATTAAATGATAATTAAATATACACAGTAGAATACATTCATACATAGATAATAATATCACAACAAATAGCACTTATCTTTATAAAAAGGCAACACCAATTGGCTACAGACCAAGGACGTTCCACCCAACCGTAGACACCACTGCTCCAAACCTCAACAGCAGTGTCACCCCCGAGCCAGGGCTATGAATCCACAAAGATGGTTCCAGAGTGTACTTGAGTTCCCAAACTAGTCAGATTTCAATCTCTCAGAGGTTTCCCAGTGCCCACAACAATCCAAGTACCCAACTCTCTTCCACTCAGCCTGTACAAACCCAAGAGAACAAACCTCCACCCTTCTCTGTCATGCAGTCCATCAGGTAGTCCTTCTCCTTTTTCAAGGGCCTCTAGCATAGCTTGTCTAGAATCTCAATGTTGGAACTCTCAGGACTCGCAGTTGTGAGAAAAACAAGGCACAGGTCAACATATCTTAGACATGCAGGCCCTAGGTCATTGCTGGATTGCACCAACGACCATTACCACCAACTATCCCATGGCTAATTCTCAATAGTACCTTTCCCTTTTCCAAGCCAAGATGGAGGTGAGGATGGATCAATGAAAGGGTAAGTGCATGCATGGAAGTGCGTGAGGGAAATGAATGAATGTACAGGAAAATCAGTGAACAAGCCATCAGTCAAATCCCCCATCAAACCAAAGGTGGGTTTATGTAGCTTTGTGGGGAATCAAGAACCTCTTGGACTTCCCGAAGAAGCTCACGTAGCCGATCCCCCCCATTAGACAAAAAGGGTAATTAACATAAGAATACACATTTATCCCCTCAAGCCCCCTCTCTTGTAGAATCATAGACCCCTATAACTCTAGTCCTTTTCTGTATAGTAGCCAGTGATGTGTTTATGATTAATAATGATCAAAACATTACATTTCTTGGGCACACTGGCCTCTTAGAATTGTAACAATACATTATTTAAAATAGGAGTTCAGAACCAGGGGTGATACATCCCCTCCCCCTTATTTTGGCATTGTCCTTAGTGCATATACAAAATAGAGATCAAAATCTCAAATTTATTCAAAATTATGTGGTTACTCTTCTCGCATGGCATCTTCATGCTCCCAGGTAGCATCTTCAGGACCGTAGCAGGTCCACTGAACTTTTACCAACTCTATAGCTCAATTCTATAGCATTTTGACTTTTTGTCCAATACCCGCATTGGCTAAACCTGAAAATATCCCTCCATATCTACTTGAATCAGTTTCCAATCAATAACATGGTTAGGATCATGTACATATTTCTTTAGTAAAGAGACATGAAATACATTATGCACATGCATGGAAGCAGGCAATGCAAGCATGTATGCAATTGGCCCTATTATGTACAATATTTCAAATGGACCACAGAATTTGGTTTCCAGCTTTGTACAACTACCCAATTTCAAAGAGCTTTTCTTGTGCTTCACTTTCAAAAGTACATGCTCCCCTACTTTAAATTCTCTAGCTATCATGTTCTTGTCTGCATAAAATTTATGTCTATTGTGAGCTACCTTTAAATTCTACTTGATCATGACCACCTAGTCTTCCATGTCCTTAAGAAACTTAGGCCCAAGTACCACTCTATCTGCTGGGTTGTCCCAACTTACTAGAGTATCACATTTCCTACCATACAAGGCTTCAAATGGGATCATTCTCAATGAAGCTTGATACCCATTATTATATGAAAACACAACCAAGTGTAAGTAATATTCCCACTTATATGGCTTATCCATCACATACATTCTCAACATATCTTCAATTATTTGATTGACTCTGTCTGTTTGGCCATCTGTCTGGGGATGATATATTGTGCTAAAGTTTAGATTTGTGCCAAATCCTTTAAACAACACCCTCCAAAAATTGGAGGTAATCTGGAGGTAAATTGGAGGTGTTCTCATTATGTAAGGTATTTTTGACACTGAGGCAACTCCTGGCACTAAATCAATTGAGAAATATATCTCCCTTCTTGGTGGAAATCTGGGTATTTCTTAGAATACATATTCAAATTCTTGTAGTGTCAAGAAATATTCAAGTCTTGGCCCCTTGGTATTATCTGGATCTTCCACATGAGATGCATACAATTGACATCCTTTACAAAAACATCTTTTTAGTTGTAAGGCTAAAATCTCCCTTATAAAGATGGGTCTTGGAACTCCTTTCACAGTGCTTTGTTTTCCATTTCCATCAAGACATGTAAATGTCTTGTTATGATAATCTAGGACAACATGATGTTTTTCCAACCAATACATTTCAATCAGAATATCATAACACCCCAATGGTATGATATTTAGATCAATACTAGTATTCAGACCATTAAGACTTATTGAACAACTTCTGACCATATCATGGATTCTTCTTTTGGTCCTAGTGGCTAACTGAACCAAACCTTCCTTTCCAAGTTTACTTTTCTCCAAATGTAATCTATCCAGTATCTTAGGATCAATGTAGCAATGAATTTCTCTTGAATCAATCAAAATAGCAATAGGTTGATTTATGATCTAACCTTCCACCTCGATCATATTGGACTGGTACTCTGCTTGTCGATCATTTAAAGATGCATAGATTCTTCCCATATCTTCGACTGTTGTAGCTTCTTGGAGGTTGTGAAAAGTATTCACTCCATCCTTTCTATGTGGGCAATCCTTGTACATGTGATCTTCCTTGCATCCCCAACATTGGATTGGTGGTCTTCCCCTTTTTCCCAAGGAATATTCCTTCTTGAAATCTCCCTTAGCATACGAATCTTGATGATTTCTATTAGGCTCATTCTTATTGAAGGAAGATTTGAATCCTTTCCTCCTCTGATCGGACTTCACATTTTTCTTGTACTTCCAAGATTTTTGCAGAGATTCTCTTCCCTAGCCTTTCTCATATAGGTATTTATCCTTCCTGAAGGCTTCATTCAAGGTCTTGGGTTCATCATACTTGATATTTCCCTTATAGAAGGTTGGCGGCCCATTTAGAAATATTTGTATTTTCACTTTCTCATCACCAATAAACCTGACATACTTTAACAATCCCAAGAACTTCTCCATGTACTCTGCCATAGTCATGCTTCCCATCCCAGCCTAAGTTCAAACAACTACTGCATTTTCTTGTCATAGAAATTCTCTGAGAGGTACTCCTTCTGGAAGTACTTCTTGAATTGCTTTCAAGTGATCCTACTTTCATTAACATGTTCCACTTGTTTCAGTTGGTCCCACCACATTGCAACTTTCCAGTGTAAATGGTAGGTGGAAATCCTGGCTTCCAGGTTGGACGAATAGTTATGCAACTAAAAGTATATATTGAGCCCAAGAAACCATCCTTCGACATCATCTTCCCTTTCTCTTTCACCCTCAAAGGAAGGTGGCTTGAGCTTCCTCAACTCTCCTTGAAAACTATCTACCTCTTGTTTCCTTCTTTGGTGTCTGATAGGATACACCTCTGGACTTCTTATGGGATCTTCCGATGCATAAACATTTTTTTCTGAGTAAGGAGGTGAGTGGTGTCCATGAGCTCTGCTAGCACTTCTATAATAAACAACTCTTCCACGATCATCCCTTATTTCATGGAACCTTCCTTATTCCTCTTGTTTTGAGTTTGATCCCTTTTGTGTTTGTCTCTGCAGCTAATTTAAGCTCCGCAACACTTGAGAATTTATCTAAATTTTCTCTCTCATCAATCTCTTGTCATCTTCTTTGTATCTCTACACTTCCATCTTCAGGCTTCTTACCATTTCTATTAGCATTTCCTTCTCTCCTTTTCTCTTGTGTCCATTGGAATTTGTCTCTGCATTTCCAACTCTGGTATTCTAGCCTTTGACCTCCTTATCATGATTGGAGGCTCACTTGCCTTCTTACATTTCCTCAATACGCATCCTGAGTTGATGTGTTTAAACCCCTTAATTCTTCAAAATGTGAAAGCAACCATTTTGTTAGAATTATTCATATGATAAACAAAATTGCAAAACAATGCTATAGGTCTCTTTATTTTTTTTGTTCATGGATATCATATCCCCATTCTCCAAAATAATAGTATCCTGTTATCCTTGGCTGACACAAAATTTCATCCTGCGTAGGTGCTTCCTTCAAACCACCTTCCCAGGTGACCATGACTAGAAACCATGGCTAAATCCTTTGTTAGCACTTTTTTGTCTCAAAGAAAACCAATTCGTCTCTTAGCCCTCCTTCCCTCAGCTCTCAATATGAACATGACCATGGCCATGACCCTGCACTTAGTTTAAAAGTGCTTGTCTAGAGATTTGATACTTCAAAACTTTCAGCCAGGATCGGATCAACGGTCCTCGTCCTCTTTCACGATCAACGATCGAGATCCACTTCGGGACTCCACGCTTCTGGAGTCTCAACTTTCCTCTCTTACCTCTGCCCGAAACGCTTTTATCTAGAGTTCATGACCTACTGGTAGGTGTCCTCACACAAATCATTGATTGTGAATCTCTTCGGCTATTTGGGCTTCGGAAGTTTCAAAACTTTCCTCCTGCACTTTCTCCTAGAGTGATTTTACCCGAAGTCGATGATCCTTTGACATGTTTCTTATGGAATCAATGGTCGATACGTACTCCGGCCTTTAGGATTTTTTGACCAAACCGAACCTGTCACATATTTCCCCTCCAGAGTGCCCAGTCTCTAGACTACATGATATGTTGCCACATGGAGAAATACTAGAAGAGGACACGTGGCCCAATCAAGCGAGTGACACGTGTCACGTTATAATTGAATTTTCAATACTCCAAATGCTCAAAACTTAGTAACATGTGCCACACATCCCATGTGTCCAAGTCATCCCAGGTGACATCTGCAAGCCACATAACTTATGGATCAGACGACCCAGATTCACCTCAAACGATCCAACGCTTGAGATTTACCCCGGATGATATAGTGATCGAGATCTATTTTGGATGATCAGATGATCGATATTTACTCCAGCGCTCCAACTCTCTAGGATTCAGGAGTTTCAAATCTCAATTGAAAACCTCTCGAACAGATTTCTCTGGAGTTACTGATATGATGGCATGTACCTCTTGGTGATCGACGGTTAGGATCTACTTTGGCCATAAGAAGATTCTATGTTTGATCCCTAACATGTCACATCATTGCATGCCTTTCAATTTGCAGGGGCACGCATCGATGTTTTGGAGTAACCCAATTTTTTCCCTGGAATTCTCCTGATGCTGACATGTAACCGCTTCGGGAAACTGTGGTTTGGATTGCGGGACCGCCTTGGGAAATTATCTCCCATGCAACTTGGTTCCCCACAATGCCTCTTATCTATTGATCTCACTCTCCAATAGGATTTGATGGTGGTGATCTTAACCCTTGCTTCCTTTTCATCAGATGACCCATGTTCACCTGTCCTTCGATCCAACAGTCCCAGTTCTCTTCTGATCCTACAATGGAGATTGCTCCTGAATTTGAAGGGGACGCTCATGATCCTTCGAACCCCTTACACGGGTCTCTGACATTCTATATCCTGTGTATATTCTGCAACGCCATTCCTCCTGAGCTTTTGAACTCCACGGTTAGAATTCGATCTCAACCCCGAGACTCTGACCAATAAACTCGACCAATACCAGCCTCGTGTTTCAACCAGAAGCTATGATACCATTCTATGACATCCCCAGCCACCCACAAGTCAGGGCATGCTACCTTCAAGCCCTCCCTTGGACTTCCTTCTATTACCGATACATTCTTAAAATTTAAGGATGCATAAAAGAAAATACTTTAACGACATGTACAACAGTAGTCAGAAAGCATGCATAGTCTAAAGATTCAATTAAATGATAATTAAATATACACAACAGAATACATTCATACAAAGATAATAATATCACAACAAAGAGAACTTATCTTTATAAAAAGGTGACACCAACTGGCTATAGACCAAGGACGTTCCACCCAACCATAAACACCATTGCTCCAAATATCAACAGCAGTGTCACCCCTGAGCCAGGGCTATGAATCCACAAGGACGGTTCTAGAGTGTACTTGGGTTCCCAAACCAGTCATATCTCAAGCTCTCATAGGTTTCCCAGCACCCAGAACAATCAAAGTACCCAACTCTCTTCCACCCAGCCTGTACAACCCCAAGAGAATGGACCTCCACCCTTCTCTGCCATGCAGTCCCTCAAAAATTCCTTCTCCTTTTTCCAGGGCCTCCAGCACAGCTGGTCTAGAATCTAAATGCTAGAACTCTCAGGACTTGCAGTTGTGAGAAAAATAGGGCACAAGACAATGCATCTCAGACATGTAGGCCCCAGGTCATGGCTGGATTGTACCAGCGACCATTACATCCAACTATCCTGTGGCTAATTCTTGGCAATTCATTTCCCTTTTCCAAGACAAGATGTAGGTGAGGATGGATCAATGAAAGGGTAAGTGTGTGCATGGAAGTGTGTGAGGGAAATGAATGAACATATAGGAAAATCAGCGAACAATCCATCACTTGAACCCCCATTAGACCAGAGGCGGGTTTAAGTAACTTTGTGCGGAATCAAGAACCTCTTGGCCTTCCCCAAGAATCTCACGTAACCGATCCCACCCATTAGACAAAAAGGGTAATTAACATAGGAATACACATTTATCCCCCCAAGCCCCCTCTCCTATGGAATCACATCCCCCTATAAATCTAGTCCTTGTCTGTCTAGTAGCCAACAATGTGTTTGTTATTAATAATAATTGAAACATTACATTTCTTGGGAACACTGGCCTTTTAATAATTGTTTGGCCACCCTGGCCTCTCAACATTGTAATAATACATTATTTAAAATGGGGGTTCAGAACCTGGGGTGTTACAGTACACAGATCTTTTATTTTAGTGCACAGTACTCTACTTGACTTGTGAAGCTTTGTGGTAAAATAGAAATATGATATGTAGAAAAGAGATAAGATCTTGAAAAAGGTAAAGATTTGTGCTTTGATAGAGTAGGATAAGTGGAATTTTTTTTTTTGAAAGCATGAATCTAGGTATGATTGATAGATTATTTCCTACTCTAAAAGTTATGGCACGGTTAGAATAAAAAGTTGATATAAGTAAAGCTAATAGAAATAGAGAAATATATGTTATTCCTATGCATAGAAATACTTTTTGAGCTAATAAATGTATGCAAGAACCTAGAAATAATTTTTGCAGATTGCAGGTCCAGCACTGTGATCCTAGTGTGCAGTACAGGAGAATTTGGGGAACTTACAAAAGAAAGAGAGGATTGACATTATGTTATAATTGTAGAAGACTAGGACATCTTTCTAAGGAATGCCCTGGTATGGATCCTATTTGTATTTGTTGTACAATTGTTGGTCATGAGGTTGAGGATTTCCCAAGGATGATTTCTAAAGTTGAACAAATGAACATGAATCAAGAGAATAAGAGCATGTCAGAAGATCAGAAAGAGAACGGATCAGAGAAAGTTCAGACGACATTAGTACAATTAAAAGAAGCAATGGATGATAACAAAGATGTCATTTTACCATAGATCATGAAAGAAAAATAGCGCATAGATACAAGAATAGAAGACTTTGACATAGACTGTGTCCTAGATGAGGAGACACAAGTGAATATTATGACAGAAGACACTTGGAAAATTTTGTGAAAGCCCACTATGGTACCTTCATTGGGAAGGATAGGCTTGTTTAAAGGAAATATGATAACCCTATGTGGAAGAGTTAATAATATACATGTTATCATCCATGGAACATCGACAAAAGAGGAATTTGAAATCATCAAGCTTGTTGAGAACAACGCCCCCTTCCCCCTTTTCCTAGAAAAGACTTGGATTGATAAAGATCAGATCAGAAGGAAAGTAGAGAAAGAATCTATAGAAAAGAAAAATCAATAACTAAGGGATTTCATAGCTAGGAAAATAGATCGACAATAGAATAACAAGAAGTTATGTCGGAGGAGTAGAAGGAAATAGAATTAGTTGTCGAGGTTGAAAAAACACAAGAAGTTTTGAAGGGCCTATCCATGCAAGAAGAAAGTAAATCCATCTAGGAACTGGTAAGGGAAAGGATACTAACTTCGAACCCCTTGGAAGTACATCAACACTGCAAAGTCACTACGATAGGAGAAAATTAGAATAAGAATGGGAAGAGAAATCTAGAAACAATTAGAGAGATTTAGATCATGGGAAATAAGGAAAGGAATCTCAGTAAAAATAAAACCAAGTTAGAAAAGATATGGGAAGTTATAGAGAAGACTTTGTGGGAGGCAGTATTGTAGGCTCTAAACCTCACCGGAATAGCAGAACCGTACAGAATGGAATTTTTCCCTGGCGAAGCTATATGACCGTTGGAGGCGCCCCGAGCATTACAACGATGCTCCAGAATGGATAGGAAATATATTTATGGGTGGATAGACTATCGTTGAACGTTGAGACCATTCCATAATGGATGGATTCACATTTATGGAGGAATTCTTGTCCATTGGAGGAATCTGTTACACCGCTCGCTTATTTACCCCGTCGAACGCTGCGTCGGGATCACTTTTTTCCACCTGTAATTATTTGATCTAATAAATAAGTGATTGTGTGTGTCAAATTGTGCTATCAGACATCGTTGTCTATTTTTCTACCCTGCTCTCCATTCACCTACCTCGACCTATTTGTTAACAGTGAGAATGTTGGTCGAGCGCATTGATCTAGAGAAATCACTCGAAGAGGTTCTGAAGAAATTTATGGCTGATAAAGCTATGTCTAAAGGAGTATAGGCATCATCGACCAGGGGACTACAGGATTCCCCTTCAAATGGACGTCGTTCAAAACATGCCAACCCCATGACCAAGAAGTGAAGTAAGCATTGCGATGATCTAGCTAATGCGAAGCAGATCCCATCGATCTTGCCAGATTATATCTCGCCCTTGGCTTGCATGGTTAACCGCAACAACATTACATGGGACTTGGAATACACATTGATCATCACATACATTCTAAAGGGAATACACATAGTGGGAACTCAATTAGGACAAATCTCATCACTTAAGAACAACAACTTTAACCTTGGAGACAGAAAGAACCATTCCATGCTTGCTCCCCATAGATATTTGATGAAGACGAGTGGGAAGAAGCCTTGCATAGTCTCCCAGCCTTGGATTAAGGAGCTGTCGCAGTCCACGATACTGAATGTCATGAAGATTCCTCATTTTGGTTGACATCAGGAGTTTAACGCTTGCATTAAACTCCTCTTTTCATGTTATCATGGTTGATACCTATGGCTCAAAAGGATGATTATTGTGGATTTGACGTTGATTCACCGGATTACAGGATTGAGCATGTAGGGACCTGACCCTCTACAGTTATACCCAAGGAAGACCTCAGATCACTCCCTAGCACAATGCATCAAGGAGGCATACAACAAAGTTGAGAAGGGAAACCAAGGATACAAGGTATCCTCTATCCAGGATGGCACAGTGCACCTCGCTTGTCAACTTATAGTTGGCAAGCTTGTAAGAAATAATCACCCCACGCAGGTCACCTGGTTCATGGTTGACCTCACAAGGAAATGCATGGAGGGGATGTAGATGAATTGGATGAGTTACCTTGTCAACGATATTGATAAAGACTGTCGCGAAGCATAGGATCAGGGATACATGTTCCACTTCAGTTGGCTACTCATGCTGATTCCATTTGTCGCTTGGAAAATTCGGGAAGGAGACACCTTCCCAAAGATTGAACCATCGGAGTCATTGGTAACTAAGTTCTCAACCTTATGGTATACAAATGACATGTCAAAGAAATGGTAGTTGAACACAATGTTCCATGCCTACTATCAACAGCTAAAGGTTTCCATTGAGTCATTCCCACACATGACACCATGTACATTGCACCAGTATATACTACTAGCTAAGTTTTGCACATATTCTCACTTTATTTATATCACTGCACATAGAGATGAGAGCAAGGAAGAATTACAGTCCTATTACAAGTTGACAGATGGAGATATGGAACAAATCACGAAGAATGGCCAGAGGAATTCCAAACACCTATTGATGATGTAGAAATCTTTGACCTTGACATCATAGGAAGCCCCTTGGTCACTTGGTTTGATCATGTAGGACAAACAAGTGTGGAGAAGAAGAGGAAAAAGGAGGAAGTTCATAACATAGAGACTTATGAGGAGAAAAACACCTCGGAAGAAAGTTGACCTGGCTCGCCCGCAGGAGGAGGAGGAGACAAAGTAAATCAAGAAGTAGGAGTGGAAGAAGGAGAAAAGAAAGGAGAAGGAAAAGATACACCTCTGAAGGACCCCCCTACTGAGACTRAAACACAGAAGAAGAGGAAGGTTTCTCCGTAGAAACCCTCGGCAAGAAAGAAGACCTGCACTAGTAAGCCCTAGCTAGAGGCTATGCTCACAGAGGATGATATCAACTTGGTTCACGGAGCGATGGAGGATGGATCTGAAGATCTCTTGCAGTGATATGGAGAAAATAAGAAAGAGTTGTATGGTAAGGTACAGAAGGAGCTGAAGGAGATACAATGAGATATTCAAGTTATCCGCGCAGTACCTACTATGCCTTCCTCGTCGGAGATTGCATAATTGGGGGATGAGCCCACCCAATTGAGAAGATTAGCAGATGTAATAGAGGCTCGGATTCAGGGATTTCAAGAGAAGAAGGAAAAGGCTATAAAATCCCTGAATAAAGATAAAGAAGATATCTTAGATCAACTATGAGTTGCGCGGTACTATGTAACCACGTATGAAAATGAGAAGGATGAGTTTTGGGTGATGCTTGAGGAGGACAAAGAAAATATACAGAGAGAAAAGGACTAGTTTCTCACAGAGCATACTGCGGTCAAAGAAGTGGTGAGTATATCACTTCTCTCTATTCCAATCTTGGAACAGGAGGATCATGAGACAGTTGAGGTTCAAGTGTTGAAGCTCATTGATGCCATCCAGTAGCTTAAAGCAAGGGTAATGGAGTTGGAGATCCAATAAGTACCAAGAACTTTGTAGGAAGTTCTCGACTAGAAGGAGGAAACCGCTAAGAGTGAATTTGGAAGGATGATGGACCTCACCTCAAAATGAAAACAACTAAGTGATAGGAGCACGTAGACCTATGAACACCTTGCAGAAGATCCAGAGCTAAGGAAACTAGAAGT
This sequence comes from Picea mariana, assembly GCA_032191745.1. Taxonomy (NCBI): domain Eukaryota; kingdom Viridiplantae; phylum Streptophyta; class Pinopsida; order Pinales; family Pinaceae; genus Picea; species Picea mariana. The sequence continues at coordinate 906,530 of JASDQU010100250.1, read as the reverse complement.
GTAACCACATGAGGTGAAACAGCAGACACTGACAATTCAAATGCAGATGAATTCACCCATGATAATTGAGAGAATGAAGAGATCACAATAACAATGTGCAACCCAACAACAGATTATTTCCATCTAGGGTAGAGTAATGGAAGTCACACAGAGGCTACAACCAGTGCAGGATGAAGCATGCACATTGTTTAAAGAGATCGAAGGACAAGGTTTGCAGCTGGACCAAGTATTTGAGACAGTGGAACAATGCCTGGAAAGTCCTATCACAGAGAAATTGATCCAGGAATTTGTTGAGCAGGAAGATCAAGTGAAGCAGCAAGTTGAGGTTGATCGAACTAAGATCGAGGCCTTTGAAGAAGCACTCCCTAGATCTGAGTGAATCGGGACGAGTCAGAGGTGAGTGTTGGGGACCTATTGGCCCTTGACCAAGTTTTAAGGAAACATTGGTCAGGTTTGATCAAATTTTGGACTTCGACAGGATGGTCAAAGATGAAGTGCCTAGGCAGAGCTGAGGTCGTGGGATCTCACTTGTTTTGTGGACCCAGAAAGGGGCTCATTAGGGTTTTTGTATTAGGGTTTATGGGATGTCGGCCCATTGGTTTACCCATGATTAGGAATTTTTGTAAGTGAATGTAAAAGTATAAATAAGTGAAGATTGTAAGCTAGAAGTAGCTTAGTGAGGAGAATGTAATTGGCTAAGTGCAAGAGGCAAGTAGTTCTGAGTTGCTTTGTGCAACATAACATGTATGTAAGGCTCTGTGATTGATAGACGAGTTGGCTCTGTGCCTTGACCTGATTTTGGGAAGGTGGATATGGTGCTTAGTGCACAGATCACTTGTCTAGTGCGAAGCTTGGCTATGTGGCTTAATGCACAGGAGAAGACGAATGTAAGAGATTGAAGCCTAATAAATAAGAAGAAGTAGTTGGTGGATGTATCCCCACACTGGGGTGAACCACGCATGTCATGTGTTGATCATTTTCTTGTGCTATGATGTTTATGTCGTGAATCTTATTAGTGCATTGATTGCTATATATTATAGATAGATCTGTGAATTCTTAGTTCTTTATTTATGTTGAATGTTATAGATCTAGCTTACGGTGCTAAGTGCGATGTTTATTTTGTCATTGTTGCTATGTTGATCTATAATTAGGGTTTGATATGCGATGTGAGTAAGAATAATAGGTTAATGCATGTTGTTCCTAATTACTCTATAGAAGTGTTATAATCACATATATGTGTCCCAGCTTGGTTACAGACACCTAAGTCATGTAACCCCCCTGCCTCTACCTCGAGTGAGACTTCACCTGCTTCGTCGGTGTTGGCTAAAGTTCCAATAGTTAGGGTTTTTTTGGTGTGTTTTTGAAGCGTTGAATCTTGGGTCTTGCCCTGTGCCAACACCATCCTTCCATTCTCCATTAAGGGTCTTCAACTGCGCAAATCCCCCTTCTGTAACATAGGCAACTTTGAATGGTCTGAGTCAATGTGTATTGAACTTCCTTGGATGCTTCATGAACTTGTTGTCATATAAAAGTACCAATTCTCCTTGCTTAAATGATTTCTTCTTGATATGTATGTCATGGTAAGCCTTTTCTTGTTCTTTTTGTACCTGTTGATGAAATTCTGCAATGAACTTGTCTTCCTCTAGTTCCACCAACTGCGCGAGCCTATCTTGAACAATGTTGTTGTCATCCATACCTGTAATTGCCACAATTATTAAACTAGGAACCAAGTATTCCATAGGTACCACTGCTTCCAAGACATAAACTAACTTAAAGGGATTCTATGTTGTTAAATTTTTGCAAGTATTTCTATAAGCCCATAATATTGTTGGAATTCTTAAATCCCAATCATCTCTGTCGACACTACAAATCTTATTCAGTGTTGTCTCCAAGATCTTATTGAAGGATTTGACTGTACCATTTTCCTATGGGTGGTATGGAGTTCTCTTCTAATGGTGAACTTCGAACTCCTGATTCAAGGCTTCAATGGTTTTGTTGATGAAGTGTGTGCCTTTATCACTCATAAGTATCTTTGGGCATCCAAATATGGTTATGATATCCTAAAAAATGAACCACACAGTTGTAGCTGTGCTACAATCCTTAACTGCTCTTTCTTCTGCCCATCTGGTCAAATATTCTATGGCAGTGAAAATGTATCAAGCTCTTGTGTTCTTCCTTGTTGGGTTGATAGGTCCCACAAAGTCAATAGCCCATTTCTCAAATGCCTGTAAAGTTAACTGAGGTGCTAAAGACATCTCATCCCTTCTAGAATGTTTCTCTACTCTTTGACATACATCGCAGGCTCTGTAGTATTCCTTAGCATCCTTATGTAAAGTGGGCTACCATAGGCCATCTCGGAGAACCATCTGCACGATTTCTTTTCCTGCATAATGTCCTCCTGCGATGCCTTCATGTTCTTCTACAGGAATCAATAGTCTTTTTGCCTTCATCACACATCTCCTCAATATCTCATTTGGTCCCATCTTATATAGTTGTCCAACTATAATTTGAAAATATACAACATGGACTACCAATTGTTTCTTTTGGATAAATGTATATTCATGAGGTGCCATTCTTGTGGACATGGACTGGACTATCTCAGTGAAGTGATCATCGAATTTTATGATGGCCAACATCTATGCATTTTGTAGTGTATCATTCAAGCTGGTAGGTTCCTCTCCATGTTCTAACCTCGATAAGTGGTCATCTCCCTTATTCATTCTTCCTGGCTTGACCATGATCTCAAAATCATATTCCTAGAATAATAATAGCCATCTTCATATTCTTCCCCCCCAACACTGGCTTGTTGAATAAGTACTTCAATGTAGAATGATCAGTGAACATATTAAAATGTCCTCCCAAAAAGTAGTGTCTAAAATTTTGCAGTGCATATACCATATCTAAGCCTTCTCTTTCAGTGGTAGTATAATTCCTTTTAGATGTAGAAAGCTTCCTGCTAGAAAATTCTATAGGGTGGTCAATATCTCCTCCTCCAGGTTGTGCTAAGACTACTCCTAATGCAATGGATGAAGCATCAACATGAACATTGAACTCTTTACTCCAATTTGGAAAAACCGAGATAGGCATGATGACCATTTTTTGCTTTAGTGTGTCAAAGCTCTACTGGAATTCCTCTATCCATTGAAATTTACTATCTTTATTTAATAGATTCTCCATAGGTGTTGTTATATGTGTGTATCCCTTAATGAACTTTCTGTAGTATCTAGTGTGTCCCAATGCAGTGCACAACTGTCTAACTAAAGTAGGAGGAGGTAGATCAACAATGATAGCAATCTTGGAGGGATCTACCAACAAACCCTGATTACACACAATGTGTCCTAACAACACTCCAAAAGGTGACAAGAAAATTCACTTCTTCAGATTCAAGGCAAACTGACATTGCCTGGACTTATCTAACATTAATATCAAACATTCAATATGATCTTTCAGTAGGCTGAAAATGGTCCAATCATCAAAGTATGCTTCCAAAATATTCTGTAAAAATTCCTTAAATGCTTAGACCACCACCTTGGAAAAGATGGTTGGTGAATTCTTCAATCCAAAAGGCATCACTATGTACTGAAAAGAACCCCATTTTGTTGCAAATATGGTCTTATGTCTATCTTCTTTAGCAATTCTAATCTGGTGATAACCTGGAAATCCATCTATAAATTAATAGACTTCCTGTCCTCCTACATTATCTAAGACTTCATCAGTAAAAGGTGTAGGAAATGGATCATTTAAACATACATCATTCAACTTCCTTAGATCTACACAGATTTTTATTTCTCTTGACTTCTTATCTTGGGCCACCATAGGGCTGATCCATTTAGATTCTTCAACTAGTTGTATGATTCATGCTTCCAACATTCTATCTAATTCAATCTTAAATCACTTCTTGTACTTGGGATTTAATCTGTAAAGTCTCTACTTGATAGGTCTTGCATATTCTCTCAAATGTATATTCATTTCTCCCATGGGCCCTTTTATTCCCTTCATGTATGTGAAATTGGTTGGAAACAAGTCCTGATACTCATGCAATTGTTTTGTAATCTTAGTAATAGTAACATCATCCCAATAGTCTCCAACATCAGTCAATTTAGGTTCTTTCTATGTTCCAATATTAACCTTATTAATTTTAATAGGATTTCCAACAAAAGGTAATTCAATCCCTGGCCCTTCTATGTCTCTCTGTCCTTCAGTTTATGCAATATTTACATCCCTAGGTCGTCATCTTCATCAACATTAATATTATAACAATCCTGTAACTATTGAAGGGGCATAGTCCATTCATCGTCTTCTTGTTCAAAAGGGGGGTTAGATACTTCCTCAAAGACATTTTGTCTTACAATTTGTAAATCCTGGTCTACCGTGGGGTACTGACTTTTAAATAGGAAGGTAGATATAAAGTTTTGGGTCATACCATACCAATCTGTAGTGACTAAGCGCAGTTTTTCTTGAAGATACCAATTGATAGTCGTAGTATCTAAGGTGTTAATGAGCTTATGTACCCATGGTTCCTTGGGAATCCTGCTCCAAGATTCCTCATAACTTCATAGATGGTCCTTAGGACAACTCTGAACTATGTATTGAACTCTACATCCTTCATCTTGGTCTAAAACACTTACGATCAATAAGGTGTGACATTGTACCCACTCCGTGATGTTCTTCTTATGTGTTCCCCACCATATAGCTAGTGTTTATTTCAAGGCTTCATCCAGTGCCAACATCCTTTGTTGTACTAGTACAATTCTCTCAAATTAAGCTAGAAATGTCTCTAAATGATTCAAACCATCAAATGTAGGAAGATTACTTACTTCTATGCCAATCTAGCAAATTTCCCTAGTCAATTTGGAACACCTCCGTGTAGAGACTTCATACATTTTGTTCTGCCATTTTTCCAGTGCTTCTTCTAAATCTGATGAGCATGCACTTTCACTTCTCTAGCTTAGATTTCCATCTGTTGTGGGATTAATATAATCTTGTTGTCCTGTTGCTATTTTATAGATATTTTCTAGCTCGTAGGAGTGGTCTTCTTCTCTTATAGGTTCTGTGTATCTACGACCTTCATCAGGATCAATAGGTGCAATGACCTTAAGGACATTACCCTCGAATGCCATTCTTTTCTTTTTTAGGTCAATAACAATCAAATTGTTGAAAGCCTAATCAATTCCTGATAGTGAAGGATAGGGAAAACTATCATCAACAATCTCGATCACTTCGAAATCTACAAATATCCTTACTCCATCGATGTTCATAGGGACATGCTCTAATCTTCCAAAGGGGCTCACCGCCTATTGGTTAGCCATTTTGAGCCTGATAGGAGAGTAAATCAATCTAGGTTTACCCATCAGTTCCCAAGTCTTCTTTGTCATAACATTTACTTTTGATCCTAGGTTGAGGACCACATAGTCCAAATTGTAGTCTCCAATCTAGGCACTAAGATGAATTTCCTTGTTTGTCCTCCTTTTTATAGATACTTGATTCATATCTTTACTCAGCATAGGATCTATTATTCCAATTTCATATTGTCTTACCAGGTGTTGTAGTTGCTGCAAAAAATTTTCATCTTTAATCAAATTGATGCAAGTATATAAGAAGTCCATAAGCTTGTTAACCTCTTTTCCTTTTCTATCTAGGGAAAACTGATCAAATGTTGGAGGAATTTCACAATCCATTACTTCTGGTTGTGCCCTAGATGAAGAATCTTGTTCTCCTACAAATTCTTTCCTGGGTTCTTCAAAAGTATGATTTTCTCTCCATGGATCAAACAATTATGCCTTCTCTGTAGCTCTTATGATCCCTGATCCATTTGTAGTATTTCCTAGAGTCACCCTATCTTATTCTGTAGCAGTGCCTCCTCTATTAATAACAACAACTGTGGGATCCTCCCCATGAGGTTTCATTGATATTAGTTGGACTTGTTGGTTTCCTCCTCATCTCTCCTGAAGTTTAGCTAACAATATTGGACAGCCTTCAATGACATGGTCAAATGAATTACAGTAGTTGCAAGTAGTACAAGGGTTCTGAAAATCCCTTTCAAAATGCCCTAGTTGTGCATAGTTATAGCAAATAATCTAACCTCGACCTCGACCCATGCCTCTTCCTCATCCTCTTCCTCTGAATCCACCACGAGAGTTGAATTTTCCTCTTCCTAGGGAATTGAACTGCACATTGTTTCCTTCTGACTGTAATTCTCCTTGAATTATATATGCATCCCTTGACCTTTCATGCATGAGTTCATAAGCCCTAGAATCCTTCTCATCATTCCCCACAGATTTTCAGAATGTACAATAAATATTGGTGGGTGTCTGGACATATTTCTGCATATAATAACATTCATCAGGGTGATGTCTAGTTCTACATACCTCGCACCAGGGTACAGTAGCCCGTTTCAAAGGGTTAGGTGCTCCAGAGGCCAATTATTCATTAACTAAGGGACAATGTTCTTTGTCATGGCCCTTTTATTTACATACGATACACTAGATATCTTCTCTTTTATCCTTTCCTTTATCTTTCTTCATGTCTTTGACCTGTAAAGATAAACTAGTTAACTGATTCAAAATCTGACTCATACCTAGATTGGATTATCCTACAGGGGATGCTTCTAGTTTCATGGTGATCTATAATTCTTTAGCCTATGAAGCAATCTTCTGTTGCATCAGAGGAACTCTAATCTATGGTAGGAGAGTAGCGATGAACCATTCCTTATCTTGTTCATCTGGAATCCAAAAACTTAAATGACTTGTCAGGGTATTAAACCTCTGATCAAATTCCCAAATAGGTTCAGTCACCTTATGCTTAATTTATTTCAACTCTATAATTCACTATGAATTTGACTTAGGTTTCTTGAACTCCTCACTCAACGCAGTATTAATTCCATTAAGTGTTTTAGGTTGTACAGATCCCGAAACAAACGTCATGTACTAGCTTAGGGCATGGTTCCTCAAGCTAGTACTAAACTGAGCTCTCTTAACAGCTTCTTCGGTGACTTGCTTAATGCTCCATACAACTTCACATAAGAACCAGTGCTGGTTAGGAACCTCAGATCCATATTCTCTAAAGATAGGTAACCTCATTTCATCTTCCATGGACCTTCCTTGGTTTCTTGACTAGGTATGTACTAAACTTCTTGTAACAATGTTATGAGTTCTCTGATTACTTTGGTTACTCTGATTACTTAAGGATTCTAAAACAACAGGAGGAGTAATAATACTTACTTCGACAGTAGGTGCAGTCCCTAAGGTTTCTGGTTCTTCCTGACGAAGTTCCTTGGTCTCTACTTCCTTTGTTCTTGAGAAATCTAAATACTCTTTGTTTGACCTCCCTGCTTCCTCTTCAATGTAGAAATATTCATCTTGATTCAATGGACCGTAACTCTACTTAAATAGGTCCGCAAGAGGAAAATTTCTAAACGATCTCCCACTTCGTTTGTGTCTAGCCTTTGTGTCACTGTTTTTTTCTAAATTCTTGAACATTAGCTTTAAGATCCAATTGATTACTATATCTACAATATATTCTTCTCATTCAATAGCATCTTAATCTTTATCTTCAAAAATTTTATAAACTTGCCTCTATGTACCTTAAAGAAATACCTCTCTTCTTGTCTATATAATTCCACTATGTTAATAGCAAACTCAATAATACAACCTCCAATAGTGTTGTCAAACTAGAGATCCACTACTCTAGACATAGCACTATCGACTCTCTTGACTTTCTTGATCAACATCGGTGTCCAAACCACAGGTGGTCTATATCTGATCTCAAATTGGGTGTCTGCTAATCTGTCTAACCACTCATACAACTCCTTATGAACTCCCCCAAATAAAATATTGTGCAGATTAGTAAATATGTACCTTCCCAACCAGTTCTTTGTACTAATTCTAGGGTTCTTGTTCTGAGCTTCGAAGAAGCACCTTTCTTGTTATTCTATCCACTTCTGAATATCTATCTTTGATGGAAACCACCTTGACATTCCCTTAAGAAGATCCTAGTCCTGGCAACAGAACCATTTGTTGGCACAGGGGAAGACCCAGGGTTCAACTTGAACAACGCACCAAAAAACCCTAACTACTAGCCCTTTCGACAAAACCTGTGAAGCAGATGAAGTCTCACCCAAAGTAGCAATAGCGAGTTGCAGGAAACATGTGTCTACAACCAGGGGAAATGCAATGTGATTCCATAACAACAACGCAATGTAACCCAGAGATTCTTTAACAGTCTTACACTTAGCTTCAAAAAGTTAGCTTATACCTTCTATCTTTAATATGGAAACAATAATGCAATATTAGTATAATAGATATCAAATAAAACAACATCAATCACAAAGAACAAAAATATTTGTGTGGTTCAGCCTCTCCCTATGGCTACATCCACAAAACTATGTTTCCTGATATATTAGATGAAAACATACAGCTCTATTTGTGAACTTAGCTGCAGATCCTTCTCTTTCTTCCTCTTTCTCTCCCCTCCCTGCACACCCAGTTGCAGGGTTGATCTTCGCACCCAGCTGAAGATCCAGAATACAAACACTTCTATCTCTCAATATTGCTTACTACCAACAACAACCAACGACGAACCCCCTCAACTCTTCTATACCTCCTTTTATACATTTTGTGACTCTTAGACAACCTTAGATTGAAGCCTAGGTGTCAAAACCCTAGGTATAAAACCCTAGGTACCAAAACCCTAGATCCCAAAAYCCCAGGTCCACATGACCCACATTTTAAGGGCTTTACCAACTTATTATTCCTTCTCCTCTGCAAGGTTCTCCAAAGCACCTATTAGTGTCCTATTTCACTTGCTGAGTTGGCCACGATCCATCTTCTTTGTTTCTTTCTCTTCCTTGATATTCTCCTTTAATGACTTTATTTTCCTTTAACTCGTTCCTTCTTTTATTCGTCTTTAGCCACTTCGACCCTTCCTCGGTTTTTGTGCCTTGCGCACACTTCATGCTTTGTCTTTCTTCCTTAATATTCGCTTTCTTCCTTAACACATAACCAAGGGCCAACATAATTCAAAACCGGTTTTGAAATGTGTTTTAAGGTAGCATGGATAACCTGTGGGTGGCTAGGTATGTGATAGATTGGTATCATAGTTATTGGTTTACAACATCGATCCTTCAAGGGCCTACTAAGTCCCAAGAAAAATGTTCTGGAAGTGAAATCAATTAATTCCTTTTGAACAATGTTAGAGGGGGAATATTTTTTGTTTAAACCTTGTACTTCACCTTGTAAATCAGATCTAGGTTGATTAGACATGACCTAACCTTCCATAAATTTATTCCATCATAATTAGAGAATCAGAAGTGATAGTTATGTCTGACAAGAAAACCATCACTCAACAACCATTGATCTTACATTTGTATGGGTTTTACACCATTGATCTACCATGGGAATTATTTCTCTATCCCACATGCACATGGAAATTCTTTAAAATATGGTTTATTAATGAAAGGGAAACTTACATTACTTGTATTCAATGAAGTGAGATACAAAATATTGTACTAGGTGTAAAATTGTATGTCATGGAATACACCATACCGAATATTGACACATCATACTGTTGACTTGGAGAAAAACCCACATTTTGGGTTGAGATGTTCTAGACCATTGATTCAGTGTGGTGAGATAATCATGGTTTTTCATTGGAGGAGGTTCATTGGAGTATTCCAGAATTGGGTTGCAATGGGACTCCAATTCTGTTACACACAAAAATTGCACACCTAGGTATCTCACCTTAAGTGTCGCAAGTGTTGCAATATGACATATTCACCTTATTAAGTGTCACATGCATTGTCACAAGTGTCATATGCTCCTTACAAAGTGCCGCATTCTCTTTGTTGAGTGTCACAACCCCTTGACACCACAATAACAGTTGTGAAAATCCCTAATTCATGTTGGAATAAGAAGCCCCATCATTTGACAGTAGAAACACACCTTTTTCTTAGAATATTCGACCAATTTTTAGAAATTTATAAGGTTGGTGCTCCCATATACATGTTTAGCGAGCATCAATCCTCCCCCTTCCTTGTTAAGAGAGAGCCATGGTGATATTTCTCTCACTCTAGGGGAGTTCCAGTCTTGTTAGAGAGGAATTTGGGATCCTCCACCTCTTTCTAAGGGCATGATCTCTTAGGATTAGGGTGGTTGTGTTCGACCCCTATGCTATGAATTCATCTTAGGATATAATCCCAACTTAATGAGCCATATCCTCAACCATATCCTTCATTTTATCATGGTGGTTGTGCCTCTCAAGACTATATATTGAAGGTTTTTCCAAGGATAAAGGGATCCAGATCTAAGCATATCAAACCTCTGATCTAGTTGAGGAACAATAGAGGTATCAAACCTTTGATTCTAGAGGTAATTAGTTACAGTATCATCACTTTGATCTTGGTATATTCATGCAAGGGTTGGAAGAGGAGAGATTGGAGAGGTTTATGTTGCATCAATCATGGTCTGTAAGTATCTCTTTTTGGCTTTCCAATTAATATATAATTGGCCTATTTCCTTCAATCTTGTGTGTTTTCTCATTTACTTGTCTATTATTGCTATAATATTCATAGATAAAATTGTCTTATATAATATTGTAGATTAGGATATATATTTTTTATTTTGTTGTCCATTGCAGATCTCAATTTACGCTAGGGAGTTTGAAGATCAAGCTCGATGATCGGAAGCAACAAGGACAAATGTCGAAACATGCTCATCATATCCTTTATCTCCCTCTCATTCTGATTGGTTAAGATAATTTTAAAGGGATGTTAGTGACCACTTGTACTTTTTATTTCTTGGTATATGGGTCTAGTAATCCAAGGGAAGTTTCATTTGTCAGCGAGTGAAACATTTTGTAAGAGAAAATTGGTGACTTTGTTGGGGAGGGACTTTAACTAGTATTTCCTTGAATTGTCTAAAGCCTTTACCTATCATTAGATATTGTTTGGTTCTTGATTCTAATATATTTCCCCTTTCTTCTTACTCATTGAAGATATCACATAGTCATTGATTGTTTTTTCTTAGTTTTTATCCTTTTTGAGCAATTTTTTGAAATTTTCCAGAACTCTCCCTCCACTACATTTCACACCAAGGTGACATATACTTGAATGGAACTCCCTTGAAGTGTCTAGCAAGGTGCCATGCAACTCTATACCTTTGAGAACAAGGGTTTCAATATCTTGTTTTAGGATTTGTTTCCTATTTCTGCTTGGTCCTGCTTAGTCTTCTTTTGAGCATCACTTTTACCAAAGAATCATGGCTTGTCTTTGACTTTGTTTTCTTGAGAATTTGACAATTATCACTCATTAATATTCCTTATTTGAGTTTCCAATATTCTTCTAGTTGTGATACCCTTGGGTTAACAGGATCCCTTGGTTCATCTTGCCTTTTATTTCTCTGATCTTCATCTTGCAAAGCCTTTAGATTGCTTGATTGTTTATGAGATTTCATAAACTAGGGTTTGAAAAGGTTTCTTGGTGTTGAGCCTTTTTGTATTCATTGAAACATATCACTTTTATGTATGATTAGGAATATTTTTTTTTCGAAAACCCAGTAGTGAACATTGTTTCTTACTGCTCATGTTTTGAGGATTTTTGTTGGCACAGGGGTAGACCCAAGGTTCAACACTTCAACAACACACCAAAAAAACCCTAACTACCGGTCTTTTCGGCAACACCTGCGAAGCATATGAAGTCTCACCTGAGGTAGATGCTGGGGGGGGTTGTAGGAATCAAGTGTCTACAACCTAGCTGGGACACAAATATGTGATCACAATACTTAACAGAGCACTTAGTAGTCAACATTCATTAGTCTTTAACCCTTTATTCACATCGCAGGTAAAACCCGAATTATAGAGCAACGCAGTATTCAACAAGATCTAACACATCAAAGAACTTAGCACATAGAAATAGATCAGATCTAGCATTCATTCATATCACTAAGCACTAAGCTACTACATTAGATGCATGTAACATATATAAAGATTAAACACTAAGAATAAATCATGTCAATAGCACAAAGCAATCACAATACAAAATGTACATGGTTCACCCAAGTGTAGGGCTACGCCCACCAACTCTTCTTCTTATTTATTATCTTCTTTCAACCTTCTCCCATGCACAAATCCATAAAACCAACTCYGCATAGTACAGGATATATGTGTGCACCTCACTAGATCCTCCTTCCCAAAGCTTGGTACAACACAGAGCCTTCTTATTATCACTTGCACTTAGCTCTGCAAGTTCTCAACACACAGTATGCATAGAGCATTCACAAGTATTTGCACTTAGCACACTGGCTTACAATTGAATCCTTCTTATATCACCTAGATACTTATTTATACATTACAAAAGGGGCCTAAAAATGGGTAAGACCCATTGGCTGACATCCCATACCCATTACATAAACCCTAATCCCCAAAAATCCTTCAAAAGGGGGTGAGATCCTATGATCTCTACTTTGCCTGGGCATTCTATCTTTGACCAGCCTGTCGAAGTCCCAAAAATTGTCAAACACAACCAAGGTTCTCCAAAACTTGGTCGAGGGCCAACAGGCCCCCAACACTCACCTATGACTCGTCTTGAGTCACTCTAACCTGGAAACTCTGCTTCGAAGGCCTCGATCTTGACTCGAGCTACCTCGACTTGTTGTTTTTCCAGAGTCTTCTGCTTGATGAACTCTTGAATGACCTTATTGGTGACAGGTCCTTCCAAGCATTGTTCCACTAAGGTGACTACTTGTTCTAGTTGCATACCTTGTCCCTCGAGCTCCTCAAAAAGTGTGCAGGCTTCGTCCTATACCAGTTGGAGTCTCTAGGTCACTTCCATGACTTTACACTGGATGGCATGGACATGTTTCTAAACTCCGAGTTGTTCCTGTGACCTTTTCGTCTTCTCAACTACTGAAAGCACTTTTATCTGTGCTTGCACTGTCAATTCTTGTTTCTTTTCCTCATGAAGTTGTGCTTCTAATTCTCTTAGTTCTAGGTCCTCTACAAGAGCTCATAGGTCTTCGCACTGGAGTTGTTGAGTAGATTACATTTCCAAGACAATGTCTTAATTATTTGTACTGTTCTCTTGGAAGTTTCTTCTCTCTGGTCTCGCACTTCCTATAGAGTTCTTGGCACTTCTTGCAGTTCCATTTCTGTCACTCTTTCTTGAAGCTGCTGAATAGCTTCAACGAGAATCTCCACTTAACTCCTCATTGTGTCTTCTTCTATCTATGTGAGGCCTAACATAGAGCGAAGTGCTCTGGTGACTACCTCTTTGACTCCCATCTGTTCCATGAGCAACTGTTATTTTTCCTTCTAGATCTGTTCTCTTTCCTCTGCAAACTTCACTTGGAGTTCATTTTTCTCTTTCTTTGCAACTCGATGTTTCTCTAGGGATTCCTCATTTGATTGTTTCAAGGCCTCTATGGCATGTTCTTTCTCTTCCTGTACACAATGGTGAGCCTCGATTGCATCTACTAATATGCGTAGTTGGGAAGGATCTTCTCCTACTTCTATACCTTATGATGATGATGATGGTGTTGTAGACACTACACAACTTGAGTAGAGGGATTTATGTACCCCTTTCAGCTCCACCTCGATCTTGTCATACATCGTCTCCTATTTGGCTTCATTTCACTGGATGTCCTCATAGGTGTCTTATACAGTTGCGATGATAAGGTCAATATCATCCACCATGAGTACAGTCTGTAATTGAGACTTATTTGCCCATGATTTCTTCCGTGTTGATGGTTTCTTCAGGGAAACCTTTATTTTCTTGGATGTCTCAGCCTCTGTGATGGGATCCTTAGGTAGTGTCACTTCGCCATGTTCCTATTTGTTTTCTTCCCCTTCATTCTCTTCCTCATCTACTTCATCATCTCCTCCTCCTCCTGGTGAATCTAGTGTAGTTTCCTTTGATGAATTGTTCATTTCCTATAATTCTTCCTTCTTCTTCCTTATGCTATTGTTGGGTCCATCATACTCTTCTCGAGTGACTACAGGACTGCCGATAAGGTTGGGATTGAAGAGTTATATCTGTTTGATCAGTGCAAGCAACTCTATAGGCCATTCCTTGGTTATTTCTTCCATGTCCCCCTCTGTGAGTTTGTAATAGGATTGGAGCTCTTCCTGGTGTTTGTCCCCACGTGTAGTGATGTAAATGAAATGCCTATCTACATGGAACTTCGCAAGTGGCCTGAATCTGTGAAGAGTATTCAGCGTCATGCGAGGGAAAGATTCAATGGCCCTCTTCAACTATAAATAATATGTGTGGAACACTACATTGGATTGCCATTGTTTTTCCATGTCGCTCGAATACCAGAGCGTAGTGAACTTCACAGCCAATGATTTAGAAGACTCAATTTTAGAGAAGGTCTCTCCTTCCAGCATCTCCCAAGCAATGAAGGCAATGAGAATTAACAACCAACTAAAATTAAAACCATAGCCCTGGTCCTATGCTTCACAGAAATCTTGCTCCAACTGGTTGACCATGTAGCTCACCCAATTCATTCTCATTCATTCGATGCATTTTCCTATGAGGTCGACGATGAACCCCCTGACGTTCGTTGGTTTGTTCTTCCTGATGAGCTTACCAATGATCAACTCACAAGCTAGGAACACTACTCCNATAGACCTGGTCCTATGCTTCACAGAAATCTTGCTCCAACTGGTTGACGATGTAGCTCACCCAATTCATTCTCATTCATTCGATGCATTTTCCTATGAGGTCGACGATGAACCCCCTGACGTTCGTTGGTTTGTTCTTCCTGATGAGCTTACCAATGATCAACTCACAAGCTAGGCACACTACTCCATTTTGGATGGAGGCTACCTTGTAGCCCCACTTCCCTTTCTCCACATCGTTGTAAGTTTCTTTTATGCATTGCACCAGGGCGCGATCTGCAGCCTTCCCTGGGTAAAAATCCCAAGGGTCGGGTCCTTTCATGCTCAATCTGGTGATCTGATGGATTAGTGCCAGACCTGCAATGATGCATCGAGCCAACCACAAGTAACCACCATGGTAGCATGGTAGGAGGATTTTAATGCATGCGTTAACCTCTTGATTTCTTCCGAAGTTTGGTATCTTCATCACATTAAGGATTGTTGATCTCGTGATGTCCATGGCCCATGGCTAGGGGATTATCTTCAACTTCTTCCCCATTGTCTTTGTCAAATACTTATGTGGGGAAAGCATTACATAATTCTTGTGGTCTCCCAAGTTAAAGTGACTGGTCTTTAGCATCATAATCTTTCCTAATTGTAGTCCAACTACGCGTATCCCCTTTGGGAGGTACGTAGTGATTAATGTATATTCGAAGTCTCTTGGGATGCTATCATGACTAACCATTCCAACCAAAGGTGGGATATAGTCAGGTAGGATTGATGGGCTTATCTTTGTGTTTTCCAAGTCGTCACAATGCTTACTCTGTTTCTCTGTCGCAGTTCAGGATGGCCCAGATTGACATGTAGTCGATGGGGAGGCTTGCAATCCTCTCGTCAATGAGGCATGTGCTCTTGTGGACATGACCTTCTCAACCATGAGGTCTATTAGTATTTCCTCGACAGACTTTTATATTGTGATAAGGACGTTTGACATGCATGCTCGAGATCAGATATCTTGGATAGGTGGACAAACGCTCAAGGTAAGAAGAACGGGCAGTGAGGTCATAATAATCATTGCATGAAATAAATTAGGATAATCACAATTTTCAAAAGTGTCCTCAGTGCAACATTTGACGGGTTAAATAGACAACATCTTAAAGGACTCCTCCAATGGGTAGGAATGCCTCGATCAATACAATTCCATCTGTTAGGGCGTGGTCCCAATGGTCCAATGGCGAATGTTCCGGCAATAACTATGTTTCTAGTCATTTTGGAGCGTCATTCTAATGGTCAGGATGCCTCCAACGGTCATATTGCTTCGTTGTGGAGAAGTGTCAGTCGGTGCTATTCTTTTATTTCGACGAAGTTCAAGTTCTGCAAACCTTCCTTCTGCGAATTCCTCTCTAGAACATCCTACAATTTTTCTAGCTTTGATTTCTTCTTACTGAAATTTCTTACTTTCTTCCATATGATCTGCATCTCTAGATTCCTCTTTCCATTTTTGTTTTTATCTGCTCTTAGTATAGAAACTTTTCACTACTGAGGAACTTTCATAGGTTTCGAGGGTAATACTTTTTCTTTTACTAATTCTGGAGTAGGTTCTCTACTCTCCTGCATGGATAGGTTCTTTAAGCCTTCTTATGTTCTTTCAACTTTGACAGCTAAGTCTCTGGCCCTCAGTTGCTTCGACTTGTCCTCTTATTCTTCTATTAAGCATGTTATTCTCTTAGCCATGAAATCCCTTAATTCTTGTTTTTTCTTTTCTATAGCTTCCTCTTCTTATTTCCTTTGGATTTGATCTCTCTCAATCCAAGTCCTTCCTAACAAAAGTGAAAAAGCGGTGATGTTCTCAACAAATTTAATGACCTTGAATCCTTCTTTTGTCAATGTTTCATGAGCACTCATAGGTACATGAGTAAGTCTTCCACATAGGGTTATCATCTTTCCTTTAAACAATCATATTCCTCCCAATGAAGGAATCATAGCAGGATTTCCCAAAATTTCCCAAGTACTTTCTGTCATGATGTTCACCTGTGTTTTTGTGTCCAATACACAATCTATGTTGAAGTCTCCTATTCTTGTTTCTATGCACTCTTTCTCTTTTAAGATCTATGATAAACTGATGTCTCTGTGATCATTCAATGTTTCTTTCATCTGCAATAATATAGCCTCGTATTCTTTTTGGTTCTTTGGCATATTCTTAGTCTCTTAACCTTCCTCATGGTCTTCTTATCTCATGTTCATATTTTCAATATTAGCAATCATTCTAGGGAAATCTAAAACTTCAAGTCCAATAGCCTTACAACAAAGGAATATAGGACCTCTACCAGGGCATTACTTACCAAGATGTCCCAGTCTTCTGCAACTGTAACAAAGAGTCATTCTTCTCTTTCTCTTAAATGATCCCCAACTTTTCCTATACTACGCACTGGGATCACAGTGATAGACCTACAAAAAATTATTTCTAGGATCCTGCATCCACTTGTTAGTCCAAAAATTATTTCTATGCATAGGAATAACATATCTTTCACTATTTCTATCAGATCTATTCATATCACATCTTTTGTCTTCTAGTTGTGCCCTAGTTTTTAGACTAGGATGAAATCTATCAAATATACCTAGATCCATTCTTTCGAAATAAAAATTTCAACTTATCTTACCTTTATCAGAGAACCAAGATTTAAGATCTTATCTCTTTTCTTCAAATCAGAATTCTCTTCTTGGCACGGAGCTTCACAAGTCAAATAGAGTACTGTGCACTATAACAACAGATCTACACACATATCTTTATCTTTTCCTCAGTTCCCAGCAATCACAGTTTCAAGTCCCGAAAATGGAACCATTTGTTGGCATAGGGGCAGACCCAGGGTTTAATGCTTCAACAACACACCAACAAAACCCTAACTACCGGCCCTTTCGACAATACCTGCAAAGTAGATGAAGTCTCACCCAAGGTAGAGGTAGGGGGTGTTGTAGGAATCAAGTGTCTATAACCTAGCTGGGACATAGATCTGTGATCACAATACTTAACAGAGCACTTAGCAGTTAACATTCATTGGTCTTTAACCCTTTATTCACATCGCAGGTAAAACCCGAATTACAGAGCAGCACAATATTCAATAAGATCTAACACATCCAAGCACTTAGCACATAGAAATAGATCAAATATAGCATTCATTCATATCACTAAGCACTAAGATACTACATCAGATGTAACTAACATATATAAAGATTCAACACTAAGCATAAATCACATCAGTAGAACAAAGCAATCACAACACAGGATGTACGTGGTTCACCCCAGTGTGGGGCTATATCCACCAACTCTTCTTCTTCTTTATTATCTTCTTTAAATATTCTCACATGCATAGAGCCATAAAACCAGCTCCGCATAGGATATGAGATCTGCATGCACCTCACCATATCCTCCTTCCCCGAGCTTGGTACATCACAAAGCCTTCTTACAATCACTTGCACTTAGCTCTGCAATTTCTTAGCACATCGTATGCACAGAGCATTCACAACTATTTTCACTTAGCACACTAGATTACAACTGAATCCTTCTTACATCACCTAGATACTTATTTATACATTACAAAGGGGGCCTAAACATGGGTAAGACCCATGGGCCAACATCCCATACCTGTTACATAAACTGTAATCCCCAAAAATCCCACAAAAGGGGGCGAGATCCAGTGATCTCCATTTCGCCTTGGCGTTCTATCTTCGACCAACCTATTGAAGTCCCAAAAATGGTCAAACACCACCAAGTTTCTCCAAAAATTGGTCTAGGGCCAACAATTTTCATGATTTATTGTATTCTTTCTCTTTTGCATCTTTGAGTTGCTGATTTCACATGTTATCCCCTATTTGTTTTCTTTTATTTCTCATCATTTTGAGTGCACCTTCTTTGATCACTTTTTTCCCTCATACTTCTTTGTGTTGAACATAAATGTATTTCATTTCACTTGAAAGTTAATAAGAATAAAATTTTTCATATCTCCTTTCATACATAATCAAATGAAGAAACTTCTTGCATTCATTAGGAAATCTATTTTGGTATATGTTTGGAAAAGAGATAGTTTTTCATGTGCATTTCAGTTTTCAGAAACATTGCATGGTATTTTGGCATCCTCTTGATCCCAAAATTGAAAGTTACATTTTTTTGAGTGCTTTATTGTGTTAACAAGAATATAACTCTTCTCCTTCCCATACATAGAATTCACCGAAAAGAACGAATTGCATATCATTTGTTTTTCATTCTATTGGAGTCGAGTCTCTCAAACATCATATGTTTCATCTCCATCAACCTATTGAGTAAAAATCCATTAAAATCAACCATGCTCTAATAAAATCAACTAGAACTTTTTTTGGTCTTAGCACACCAACAATAGCATAGGATTAGGGTCTTTGGACTAGGAAATGTGAGTAAATTGTCCAAGACTACTAAATAGACTATACAACACTAAAGAGTGTACAAATCCAATTTTAGTATAAGAATAGTTGGGAACCCCCTCTCAAACAAGGGCTAAACACGAGGTCATGTGCGGAAGAGAAGCGAATATTACCCCTCCAAATATTGACCAATCGTAGTGGAAAGAGCATATATTCAGGTTTTTTCTTGAGAAACCACTAGATTGATTTGGTCTTGGTGCTTCATGAACTTTGATTTCATTTGATGTCCTCTGGAATCTACCATTCCACTTCTCTTTAGTTCTCTTGAAGAGATTTGGACTTTGATATCCTTCCCATACGTTCGGTCCTGATTGTCAACTGTACCCTCCCGAAGGTTGACTGCAAGTTGGTAGCCTTAGTGGACTTTCCTAGATATGTACAGAGGTGATTGTATGGGGATTCCCACGATACCTAGGGTAGATTTTGTATCACACTCTCAGTACCCTTAGAGGGTGATCCCATGAAAGTGAGGGTTGCTTGCACCAATAAGGGCTACTATATGGAGGTCAGGGTATTGACTTCTCATTTATGTGTTGGTGGATTGATATCCCATATTTAGAATATCCTTAAATCTATTGTTTCTTGGTTGATTTCTTTTAGTTTTCATGAGACTGTGTTTATTTGACTTTCTTACTCAGCTGTAGGATCAAATGTTTCACAAAGTACAAAGTATGGATCCTGTAGTTAAGGAACCTCAACCTAATGTTTCTTATGAGGGAATGATCAAAGATCAAACTTCTAAGACTGGGAGTGTATCTCCTAGAAGTGGCCAACACGTTGAAGAACCAATCACAACCTTCATAGAAATCCTTGTATATTACGTGAATCCTCCTTTTACTAATCCTCTCATCCAACCACTCACTAATCCACCATCCAAGAGATATTTTGATGCCTATTATTCTTACTATTTACCACTCAGCTCCACCACTACACAATCTTTTGGCATGAACCCACTATCATTTGGTTTTCCTGAAGGACTTGGGAATTCATCTTTTTCCAAAAATCTTATAGCTGGCATTGCTAGTGCTTCATATTTATTGGAAACATTGGTGACCCAGGTAGCCCTGACTCAACCACTTTATAATGCATCTCCCTTTGCACATGGGTCAGGTATTATTCATGATTGACTATTTCCACACATCCATAATCCAAGTGCTTTACTTGGTCATTCCATTGGTCAAATGGTTAGTAGTAAATTCATTCACACAATCATGGTTGCAAAATATTCTCAGCCTCCATCTCACACATCGCAGATTAGTACACCCTACATTGGAGGTCAATTTTCATTAGGAATACAACCTTCAATTGGGGGGAAAACTTCAGTTGCAAGGAAACATTTTACTAGGGGGAAACATACATGGTTTCAACATCAATAAGCCTATGGGAAAGCATCTCTTGCAAGTCCTTCTATCCCTACTACCACTGGCCTATATCCTGGACAAATGTTTCTAGGAGTTTCTAACCCTTTGTGGAGTCAACATAATCCGATGGGAATTCCTCTGCAAGGAATGTTTTCCTATCAATACATAAACTCCATGATTTCAATGAAATCGTTCATTAAACCATCATACATGGGGGCACCATCATGTCAATCATCGTATTTAGGAGGTTAATTTGTTCAGTCAATGCATGGATGGAAAATGAGGAAAACCATCGTACATGGGTGGAAAACTTGGGAAACCACCATATATGG
Organism: Picea mariana; assembly: GCA_032191745.1. Lineage (NCBI taxonomy): Eukaryota > Viridiplantae > Streptophyta > Pinopsida > Pinales > Pinaceae > Picea > Picea mariana. The sequence continues at coordinate 885,793 of JASDQU010100250.1, read as the reverse complement.
GAGGACCATCTAGTTTTTTCATCGCACCACAACCTAGATATGATCCTACTAGTGTTCCCATGCAATATGGTTATCACCAGTATCCATGGGATAACCGAAAACTTCCATTCTTGGCTACATTGGATTTGCCAAATCTGTTGCGTTTAAAAAATTATCCCATTCATCATGCCCCGTATTGGCCCTCCATCCCTGCCAAATTACCGTCCGACATCCCAAAATTCCATAGAAAACCTGGGGAATATCCTAACAATAATGTTATGACTTTCCATTTATTTTGTACTTCCAACTCTTTGATGAACAATTCCATCAATCTTATACTTTTTCAAAGAACACTTACAGGTGCAGTATCGAAATGGTATATTGAGATGCCATGTAACTCCTTTGTCGACTTTAATTCGATTTATGTGTATTTCCTAAAGAATTTTCAATTGCCTATATGGTACGAGACTCGAACAATTCTTTTGACCTCACTCCGTCAATCCTCTTCTGCCCACATATCTAATCATATTCATGGTGTAGACAATGGAGATGGTTTATTAAGGCTCCAATTCCATAGTAAATCCTCATGGATTGGTCTACCAAGTCGCTCTTACCTCCCATTGCCCATTATGTTGCTATGGGAAATGTTGTTACTAAGGAGAAGGATATCATTTGTGCATTGTATTTGGACTTGGTTTATTCCTAGTCCACACACTTTACGATCTAATCCCTAAGGCTCCTCATGCACTGAACGATCCATCAAGACCTACTCCAAAACCAAGTTTTGTTTCAGACCCCAAAACTAATTATTCTCCTACTCAAACCTTCAAGGTGAATGTGGTTCAATCCACTGAATCTCACCAACAAGGGGAAAAGAAGAAAAACAAGGGTAAATACAAGATATATTTGAATGAACAAGATAATTCAAAGACTGTTGATAATCAACCTGATAGGAAGGATAAATATCCTTGCATGATTTTCAAGGAATAAAACTATAAGAAAGAATTCCCTCATCATGAGGATGTTGCTAAATTTTTTAAGGGTACCTCCCAAGCGGTTCAACAACAACATCTGGTTTCAAAAAACAATGCCCCTCTACAAGAGGAAGACACAGGTCATTCCCACCATGGGGATGCTTCGTTGAGTGCCTCTAAGATGTACATGTTTAATATTGTTAATGTAATGACTCGAGAAAATACTTATGATACTCCTCTAGGTGATCAGGCTAAATGAAAGGTTGTCCATCAACCCTCCACATCCACTCCTCTTACATCTTCCAATCATCTTCAAATTGAGAAGCCAATCTATGACACAATTTTGCAACCGCCCAAGAGTGCAATTCAAAAAGTGTCATTTAATCCAAATTCCCATGCTACCGAAAACTACAATATCATTGAATAGTTGGCGCAAGCACCTTATGTTATGTCAACCCTCGAAGTTCTACAGAACTATCCAAGTCAACACAAAACCATGTTGTCATCCATTGGAGCTATGGATCCTGAGGAGTTGAATCTGATTACGTTTAATCTAGATTACTTTAAGGAGAGTGTTACACATTATTTTGGTCACCCCTTGATCAACAATGATATGTGTACTCTTGAATTCTATGTTTCCTAAAGCTACTAAAGAAATGAGACTTTCTCCTTGGGAAATAGAATCATCCTTCATTTCTTAAAAACCATACCAAAGAAGATCGTTGCACCTTTCCAAATGATAAGGGTGCAATGATCCCTCATCATTGCATGATGCACCACAATGGACTATGGCGTCATCATGGGATGCTTGTGTTTAGGGTGCGATGATGCTCAAAAAAAGGAAAAAGGTGAAATTATCAAAGGTTCTAGAATGGAATCTTCAAAAGGATGAGGCGGCCTCCGACCGGTTTGGATCTTAATCGCTTCTCTGATTTAGTGGGATCATCCTAATCTCTTCATCCATCCCTCTTCAACCTATAAAAAGAGGGATCTCTCATGGGAAAGGCTAGGTTGGCTTATGGATGAAGAATTCTACTGAATATTGCACTTGTGTTAGCTTTGCTTTAGCTTTCTGTTGAGTCTCCATTTTGACACTTCTATTATCCTATAGTATCCTCTATCTTAGTCTATTTTACCTATGACATATGTATATGATTGACCATTTCCTCCACAGGCCTACTTTGTGACCTTTTCCATGTCCATAGAGAGGTAACCTATGTTAGAACATGATTTGTTTGATTTTTTTTATTAAATTGGAATTAAATGGTTGATTATTTATGCTCCTAATTACTTTGACTATTAATTAAGAAGCTCCATCTGGTACTACCACTGATCTGGTACTACAACAACCACTTGATCTGATACTCTGCCAAATCCAATACTCTTCCTGATCCGATACTCTACCTAATCTACTACCAATACTCCTCCTGATCTAGTACTTTGCAGTGATCTGATACCACATCTTTGTGCCTCTTCTGGTACCAGCTCTACGTCCCTTCTGGTACAAGCTCCACATCTATTCCACTACCACTATTGTGTTAGTATGGTACCCAGATTTATGACTTTGATAACCCGGTACTAAACCCCTGTCTATAGGATTCACATGCTGAATGAGTATGATGGTGGTGACTCCAAGATGTTAGTCAGATGGAAGTATCCTTAGGTAGTTTGGAGATCATGATAGGCTTCATAACTCGTGCACTTTGTGTCATGAGGATGAAGTCCATCCCTAGAGATACGATATGAATCACCAATTATAATATTTTGAAAACATTTGATAATTATCTTCAGACCTTAGTTATAACGACTAACCTTCTTTAAAAGGGTTTTTGTGTAGATGATAGAAAGTAAGTAGTAAGTAGATAATGATACAAATTGTTATGTTGAATGAAAGGTTGAACTGTTGATTTACTCGATCAATTGAAGGAATACAAATGCTATTTTGTGCAATTCATGGGAATGAGTATAGTGTTTTAGTCTGCAATTTCTTTAGAGGTACCTTGTTGGTTCGACAAGGGCCCACTGCCCCAACCAAGGTAAACCTCCCTATACATGTATTTGTGTGTTGTGAGTTAATTGTGTAACTGCGAAAACTTAGTAGTTGTGTGTTGAAAATGATTTTAAATATATCAAATTTTATAAGTACAGTACAGATTTATTTGATTTTGAATCAGTGTGAGTGAATGATTATACATTAAGTAGAGTAGATCATTCCATTTCCATTTCTGCAGATTGATATTTAGTTAACAAGAGTTCGGTAGATGTTTGGGATTGTTAAGTAAGCAATTGTTATTGTTTTGAATTTATGATTGTGATGTTCTTAGTAGGTACATGAACCATAACACTTCATCTCTCACCTTCATGCTCCATGTAATGAAGTCTCTCAATCATATTGACTGTTTCCTATATTAAAGAAGGTTTGATTGGAATTGATAGGATTATGATTGGTTTCTTTCTAAAAACAAATAAAGTGAATTATCAATTTCTATTTCAATTGCTACAAGAAGCAAGATCTAAGTTCATCTCTTCATTTCATGAGCCTATAATGAAAAGAATTTTCATCTAAGCAAGAACCTTTTCAATTGAGTGATTGTTTGAGAGTTTTGTTATAAGATTTATCTTCTGAGTTTGAAGCTATGTGAAGTATTAAGATATTCCAAAAACAAAGTGTTATGTTATTAATTATTTCTTAATTGAGCTAGATACAACAAACATAGATAGGTTACATTTTTTTGGCACATATGGTGTAACAACTCTTTTGATTATGAATCTTGGATTGACATATAAATGAGTGCAATATACTAAGCATATATATACACCAACACTTTCCAGGTCAGGTTGTGAATACTCTTCATCAAAAGCATTGGATAAAAGGTGTGTGTGTTGAGGAAAAGGGCCATTGGAAGGGACCTTGCAACATCAAGGTATAGGTTGTATTCTCCACTTTCATCAATATAATGCAACAATACATTTCTTCCCTATAAAAGTGTCTCCATTTTTATTGTATAACTCCTTAATCTTATACATATATTTCATTGGAATATATATATTGTTGTTCTCTTTCTTTGTTCGTTTGTGTCCCTTAACAGGTTCAACATCCCACAAATCTAAGGATGGAGAAAGGAAGACACTAGAAAGGATCAAACAACATTTAAACGGTATGTCATTTATCCCTCATTAAACTAGTTTATATCACAATGAAATCTAAGGAGAATCTTGTATTCTGTTATGTTTTGTTGTAATTTCTTCTTAAAGTTAGGGAGATTAGTTTGTGTCTGCACTTACCGATTTGTCCAGTAAAACAATTGGTGACTATACTGGGGATCATCCTCTTTTGGTATTTTCTTCCTTTTTTCTTTTGGCTTGCCTGCTTTTGGTTGATTTTGCATTCTCCGAGTCATTGGGTGATCCATGTTGACTCTCAGGTCTTGAAAGTTCATTGAAAAATCATGTCCTTTGTTCATTTTTGCTTTCATTTTCAGTGATCGTCGCACCTTGCTGTGAAAATCAATGCATCGACATTGCACTGTGTATTTTTTTCTTCCAGCGATGATCCTTGATCATTGCAATGTTTTCTTCTATTGGCTACGACGATTCCTAAAGAAAGTTTTGAGTGACAGTCAATTTTTCTCTTTCCCAGATTTTTTGATCATTTCATGGAATGAATTTTTTGTCTTGTTGAATGATTATTCACAACATGGTTTGCATCTTTTAGCTAATTTTGATCATTTCTCAAGTGTTAAGAGTCTTTTTCATAAACTTCAAAAGTTTTATCTTTGACTTATTGTTGCAAGGTTATAATCTCTAGGTTCATTCTTGAGTGCTTGTTAATTAACTTGTTAAGGAGATTTTGTGAGTTTTGGATTGTTGTTGATTAGAAAACGATTTGGTGATTCCATTAAAATAATAATTTTTCTTTTTCTTACATTTTCGGTTGCATTATGAGTTAATTTTGGGAAATTGTGTTGTGAGGGCATTCATTTTATTGAGAAAATTTTTCATTTTTCTTGATTTATATCACTATTTTTTTTATTTGAAAAGAAAAAGAATTGAAAATTATCTTTGTATTCATAGTGTTTACAAGAAACTTTTTGATTTCAATTTTTGTTTAAAGAAGAGAAAATTGGAAAATTCAATATCTTTGATTGTTTGACATTGAGATTGTTCAAATTTGATAGGAATTGTATTTTGCAACTTGTTGTATTATGGAAAAATAAAACCTTCTCTCTTATGTAATTAGATTTCATAGAACAAAATTATGGCATCTCATCTATCCTTGCATACTATTGAGTCAAGTTCAAGAACTTCATCAGTTTCATCTCTATTTCCTTTCTGAGTTAAACAACAACCATTAAAATTAAGTGTAATTTTAAAATTTATCTAGTAAATTTTGTTTTCTCAAACTCTTATACACCAACATTAGCTAGGGATAGTGCTTTGGAATAGGTTTTGAGGAATACACTCTAAAGCATCAAAACACACAATAGCATCTTGTGATAGGGAGATTTAAATCCATTTGTTACATTTTGTCCTGGGAAGCCATTCTAACACAAGGGTCAATCACGAGGTCACATTAAGGCCAACAGAGTTAATCACCCTACTTTGTTGGTCCTAGTGTAGTGAATGCATGCATTATTGAGGGTCACTTGAGAAGAAAATCTTGTGTGTAACTTCTCGAGGATATTTTGGGCTTAGATACCTTGCCCTTGCACGTATATCAGACTATCGACTGCTTCCCTAGGAATTATTGTCATAATTGGTAACCTTAGTAGCCTATGTCTTTAGGGTCTTTACACGAGGTGACTATGGAGGGGGAAGTCTTCACGGTACCTGGAATCAACGATGGCCAAACTCACTCGGGTGTAAGTACATTAATAAATTCATCAACGTAAATTTTCCACCTACTTTACCACAACTCCTTATTATCTTGATCTCGCAACATTGGATTTCATCACCAACTAGTGATTTTGAAATACGAAGGTGTGTTTGTATGCTTGATATCTATATTTTATTAGGGAAGTGTTGTTTGTTTCCTCTAGTTGGCCATAGATATTTTTTATTCTTTATTAGGTGTGTCCAACATTGGCCCTCGCCATTCACATAGGATGCAAGGATTTCCTTTAGAAGAATCAGAATAATATGCCCCATTGCTTCCTGATTCAATAGAGGGTCCTTCTCCTAAAGGGGCAGTCAATAACAACATATCCTCTGAGATCAAGAGTTCTACTCCGTTGGTCGAATCATCACTCCTTATAAATTCATTGTTGCATGTTATTGAAGACTCTGTGTATTGTTTGGATTCTTTTTTAGACAACACATAGTGTGTGGATGATAAAATAGGATATGTTCACTACCCTCTCTATGGTATGTCATACATAGTTAGTAAGAGACACCCACAATACTAACGCCCTTGCAGAAAAATGGGTAAGAGGAAGAAAGCACTAGTGAATAAGGATTCCACTGGAGGAAGAGATAAAGGGAAGTAATTTTAATAAATTTCAAATATTTACATTATTTATTATCAAATTCATGAAGTTTGGAAGACTTTTAATAAATTTGCAAATCACAATTCTTAAGTTTTGTACATGAAAAAAAAAATGACTTACAATGATTTATATCTCACAATTTGCGATCTAGGTCAATGCGATTTTTGGTATAATGAAATATTAAATTGGGACAGACACACCCATAAAATATCTAAAATAAATGTATCATATTTTAAGAGATACAATGTTCTTATCATATCTAGAGCAAGTTTCTACATATCTCTTGTAGATGTTTCTTTGAAGTTACATTTTCTATATATATTACGTAGGTCATATCACAAAATATAGGAACTAGGTATTTGTAATTTTTGGTATAGTAAAAAATTAAAGTAGGATATATACACCCACTAAAACATGTTGCATACCCATATCACACTTTAGGAGAAATAGATTGTTTATCATATTCATCTAGCAAGTTGAATTGATGAAATTACTACAAATAGAGTTAGGATAATTGTATTTTGAGGGAATAAATGATGTAACTTTTAAAACCTATTTTTAAGTTATATGGTCCTAAAACTATATTTTCCTATCCAAATTGAACCACTTAATTTCAATACCATATGAAAATTTAATTCCCATATTAGTAACTCCATGTCCTAAGACACACACATCTAAAACTCTGCCTCCCTGGTTGTTCATCGACCTATTGAACATATCAATTATTCATGTTTTTATTTATTTTTATATTAGATACATATACATAAATATATTTTCATATCCCACTATAATAATATCAATATGATATCATATGAATATTGTTTTTCTCAAAATCATGACTGTTGGTCCAGGTTGGAAAGAAAAAGCATCTCTATCATGCATATTATTTCTCACCAAATTTGACATATGAGTTAAATATAATTTAAAAAATTGTTTATACTATATATATCCATATTAATCCAATATAATATGGAATTGGAATAACTTCAATTAGACACCAAACTAATAATTTATCATTAAAATACTCTTGCGTAGTCCAGGTTGGCCGACACTCTCCAACAGGTAAAAAATGAAAATTGCTTAATGTATCTTTTTTATATCTATTTCATCTACACTATTTGAAATTATTTTTGATATTTATGGACATAATGAATTCCATACACCTCTCTTATTCCATAATCTCACATATTATTGTAGATAAATTCTAGCTTTTGCAGATCACAAAAGGATTAAGAAGGTAAATTCATGATGGGGTGACTTTTTAAGACTAATTTCTATGAAAATGAATTATCACCAAGACATCCAAACAAAAAAAATCATAATGTCATGCGATGTCGAGTCCTTAAATGGACCATGTACAAAGTACATGTTCCTAAGAGCTTGTTATCGAAGAATTGCAGCTATTCACCAACAACACCAAATATTTTCCTAAAGTCCTGGATGGATAAATTACAAGTTAAATGAATAATTAAAGTTGAATAACAAGTGAGGAAATTCTATAGAAGTCAAGAAAAGTTCTATAGAAATCCATAAAGAGTTAAATGGAAACAATAAATTAAATGATCCATCATCATTATTCCTCAGCATTATTCATCATGCTTATTCATCAACAATACAATACAATTGTTGCACAAGAATCCTTGAAGAAGACCTAATATTATCTACCACTACAAAATTATGGTATGCCAATGCATTTTATTCTTCCCATATCATACATATTTAGAAGAAAATTGCATGTTGAAATTAATTAAATTTCCTTTACTTATGTATTTGAACTTTAGGAATTCTCATTTGTTTCAAGAGTTCTCACAATGGCCTTCACAAGGCTCTTGAGCTATTTCCTCAATAAGAAGCACATTACATGCTTACAACTTGTTTTACGAGCACATCGACCTCATTTCCAACACAACACACAACCAAACAGTTGATCCCTTCAAGAATATCATGGTTGTTTCTCTTTCTAGCACTCAACTCTCTCTTTTCTATCCAAAATATACATGAAAATTTGTCCCTTTTTTCCATACAAATTTCCTTCTTCTCCCTTTCTTTCTTGACTCTCACCCTACTAAAAGATGATTGTACTTAATCCCATGCTCTCCAATAACCATGGAATGTTACCACTCACTGTTAGAATATGAAAGATGTGTGCTCATTTTACCATTGACAATACCCTTGTCACCCAACCATCGGCTAAAGCCACCCTCCGAGCACCTTAACCTTGATAGAGAATCATTCTAGAAGAAAACCCTAGGCTAGGTAGCCAAAAAAAGGGTAGCACACGTTTCCCCAAGGATAGCGCATCACAAAGAGCTGATCAGATAGTCCAAACCCTAGTCAAGAGATAGTTCAAGTGAAACTGCTAGCTACAACATCTGCAATGACAACTCTCCTCCAAACATGTGTAGAAACTGGTCAACTGCAGTGCGCACAAGACTGGGCACTGTAATTCTGAGACTGCCTTCCAAAATGAGAACTGGCCTCCTGTATTTATACTAATTATGGATAACTGCCAGGGCTGACTTCTCATTCTGGGTATCTGTCTATTCAGTATATAATATTATTTATGTTCGACTTCTTCTCTTTGAGGCCAATAACCTAATATAAATTATCTTCTTGAGTCGATAAGTCTTCTAGGGTTATTATCCAAATCATTAGGGTTTCTTCTTGCTTCTTGGAGTATTCTATCCTTGTAGGGTTTACACGTGGAGGTAAATACCTCCCGCAACTACCATAATATCAACACTCCCTCCTAGCTAGAGGGGTATTACAGGTAATGGTCTTTGAGCACAAAACATATCATTCACCCGGTAGCATCAACATAGTTATATAGACTAGATCATGAGCACCATCATCATCATCAACTGCATCATCTCTTGAAACCATACTCTATCTAAGTAATTAGACATGATGCTCACTCCACAAAGTGATACAAGAGCCATTCTTCTAATCTAGAAGAGTAAATGTTCTGAACCATTTTCTGTCTTGAAAATCTTTGTTCATCATTCATCTGGCCAATAATTATTTCCAGTAAACTACTTGATAGTCTTCAAGGCAATCAAAACAAAATAGAACACAACTGTGTCTATCCATATTAGTACATAACTACAATCTAGTGGTACACTACCACACCAAGTAGCAAACAAGTACTTGATCAGTAATGTATAGTCACGAACAATGGAACACATCCACCACAATAGTATACATCTAATGTCATACATTCTTCATAACAATCAGTTGATACCAACCTGCACAGAAACAATGTTATGATATAAACTAAATCATCTGGGCCAATCTTTCACTCACATCTGTGAGTTCTGAAAGAATATATGCCTTTACAGTAGAACAATGACATATCTAGACTATTCTTCTCAAGCAAGGAAGAATAATTGTCCTATCTTTTGAACCTGGACCATTCCTTATCCTGGACCATTCTTCCTACACTAATCAAAGTGCACCCTGGAGAGAATGTATAAACCCTAAGGAATGCCTATCCCTGATTGTTGAGCCTGGACCATTCCCCACCCTGGGCCATTCCTCCTACACTAATAAAAGTGCACCCTAGAGAGAATGTATAAACCCTAAGGAATGACTATCTGGACCAGTTCCTCTATTAACCACAAGAGGAAAAGACTGACCTGTATCAACCTCCAAAACAAACCATTCCGCATGTTAACCAAAATGAGAAATCACTGTCCGGCGAGGCTGACCAGTCTTCTTGAGTAACCTTCAAGAAGAGAGACTCCCCTAGACCACTCCACATGTTAACCACAATGGGAAGTCATTGTCTATGATACATCAACAATCTCGACCATTTCCCATGTTAACCATAATGGGAAATCATTGTCCATCAGAAATATCAATCCACTTTCCGAACAGGAAAGAATCTATCCAAGATGGACTATTTTTCAATGAATGTCTTCAATAATATTTTTAGTGCTCCCTCCCAACCTGGGAGTCATCTCTTCCTTTTTCAATAAGGAAGTCATCTCCATGAGCTCCATCTTGAGTACGCAAACTCTTTCATCTTTTACCAAAATGTCTATTCATCTGCTCACCTGTGGATATATGTATTGGAGAAACACTTTCTCCTTTCTGGACTTCATCATGGATAATGTAATGCTTGATTTCAAATGTACTTTAATCTGGAACACTAATTTTCTATGAAGGCTTCATGTAGCTCTAAGCAATAGAGTATATCATTGTTGGAAAACTGGAACATATCCATGTGGCACTTCTTATGTCATCATGAGATCTAATCTACTGAGTAGTCATCTTCATGTTATAGGAAATATCCACCACACTTCTGTTGTGCACTGGAGGTTCTCCACCAAGTTGTCTTCTTTTGTCTGCATGCAAGGGCCTCTTTCTGGTATGCCTCAAAGTCTTGAGGTTGCTCTTCATACGCTCTTTATTCAATTTATCTGGAGAACATTCTTTGCGTTCATCTAATGTAGAAATCCAACTCATGGATGTTGCGGATGATATAATGACTCATGTAGAGATAAGTCTAGTTTACCGAAACAAGTAATCATCATAGTCTTCTCCCTCCATCTAGGAGAACCTCTAGTTCTAGATCTCGCAATGCTTTCATTCATAAGTCTTCCATACACTGTTCTTTATCACGATTTTCAGTTCTTCTGCTTGATTGATTTTAGTGAGTTCATATCGGGCTGGTAATCTTGTGATTCTTGATACAATGACTGGTTGTTCTGGTTTCTCTTTTTTTCTTGGAATCTTCATGTTCTTCCTCATGTTTTTCTTTAGCTCTTGGGTCCATGGAGTTTCTTATAGATTCCATGCCCTTGATATTCCAATTCTTCCTTTCATCATAGGATCACGGATCTGGATGGACAACCAGGGATACTTTAAGGCTTCTCTTCGAAGAAGACTTCTTCTAAGATTGGACTGAACACATATTGTCTTTCATGGTTACTACCATGGATATATACTTCATCATCTTCAATGGATCATAGGATTAGATCCCTCCTAATCCTTTCTTCATGTAAGAGTGCATATAATCGGCTCCCTCCCTCTAACAGAGTCCATGCTTCCATCTGCATCCTTATTTTCTTCTACAATATATAATTGGCTCTCTTGTCTAATAGAGTCCATGCTTTCGTCTTGTTGTCTTCTACAAAATGTCATAAGTCTTTTTCCAATTTCCTCTCGATTGTTGACTTCTTTTTGTCTTTGCTTCATCTAAGTCTATTCATGATTGATTCAGATTATCTTGCAATATCTTCCACATGATTTGTATTTCATCCTTTCATGTGTATTATCTAATGATATCCATGCTTATCTTGTTGTTCTTCCATAGGTATAGTTCTTCTTGGAACACATTACCTTCCAAGAGATAGATATACAAGATATGTATAGAGACGATGCAAACAAGATATGTACAATAAATAAGAAGATTTGTGTTACCTTTAGAAGAAGAAGTCTCTTCCATCCTTCGTAGTCTTCTTTGTAGGTTCCTTTTCTTCAACAATTGATGCTTTGTGTTTCTCCTTCCTTTTCTTTAGCTCAGGACAATGATTCTTGTAGTGACCACACTTTTGACAGTTGAAGCATTGTACTTCTGAAATGTCTTTCTCTTGATTTAGCTTCCTCCTTGAACAAAACTTCCTTTTGTTCCTGAAGTTCTTGAATCTTGCTGTGAAGGCTTGATCATCATACTTATTTTGGGGTTTCTATTTTGCATTGATCCTTGATTCTTCTTGAGCACAGCAAGTCCAAAGTTCTTCAAATGTCAGATACTCCTTTCTTGTGTTCATGCTTACGACAAATGCATCCCACATCCTGGGAAGACCATTGAGTACAATGTTTACCAACTCCTTCTCTGAGATGATCTCTTCAATAGCTTGTAGTTTATCTCTTAACTAAGAAATTCTCACAAAGTATGATGTTATGCTATCATCATCATTCATCTTCATGTCACGGAGCTCATTCTTCAGACTCATTACTTGTCCAATGTTTCTAACTGAGAAGAGGTTTGTTAGGGCATCGTACATCTTCTTCAATGAGTCAAGATGGGAGATGTAGGATATCAAGTGATATTTGATAGAATCCACTATGATACTCATGGCATTGATGTCACCGTATTTGAACTTCTCCATAGCTACAACGTTCTACGGTTCCTTCTCTTTTCCTTCTTCAAACTCTAGTTTCACGATATCCAACACTTTATTCTTGGCAAGGATGACATCAATCCTTGTCTTCCACACTCTGAAGTTAGAGGCTCCATCTAACTTGTTCTCTAACTTCATAGAATAATTCATGGCTTCTTTGACTTGGTCAAACCCTAGATTTGACCACAAACTCAAACTTGACGTCTTAACCTGCTGAGAGTACCAGGAGATGTGCTCAGCTAAGGTGCACTGATCTATCTAGAGATTAGGTCAATCCCTTCACTTAAGGTGCCTCAACAAGAGGATTAGGGTTTTTGGAACTACTCCTGCTAGTAACCCTAGCGATAGTGTCTTGGAAGCTTCTTCTGCTAGTAACCCTAGCGGTAGTTCCTCAACGAGCTCAATATCCTAGCATCTATGTTTCCTTCCATCGTTTAGACTGAATTAAGGGGGTTTGGGCCCATAACCTGTTATAATATGAAATATTTGTGCTCGTTTAACCATTGACAATACCCTTGTCACCCAACCATAGGTCGATGCCACCCTTCGAGCACCTTAACCTTGACAAAGAATCATTCTGGAAGAAAAACCTAGGCTAGATAGCCAAACAAAGGGTAGCACACCTCTCCCCAAGGATAGTGCATCACAAAGAGCTAATCAGATAGTCCAAACCCTAGCCAAGAGATAGTTCAAGCGTAACTGCTAGTTGCAGCAGCTGCAACAACAACTCTCCTCCAAACCTGCACAGAAACTGGGCAACTGTAGTGCGCACAAGACCGGGCACTGCAATTCTCAGACTTCCTGCCAGAATGAGAATTGGCCTCCTATATTTATACTAATTCTAGCTAACTGCCAGGGCCGACTTCTCATTCTGGGTATCTATCTGTTCAGTATATAATATTATTTTTGGACAACTTCTTCTCTTGGAGGCTAATAACCTAATATAAATTATCTTCTTGAGTAGACAAGTCTTATAGGGTTATTAGCCAACTCATTAGGGTTTCTTCTTGCTTCCCGAAGTATTCTATCCTTGTCAGGTTTACAGGTGGAGGTAAATACCTCCCGCATCTACCATAATATCAACACTCACACCCACCCTCCTACATGAGTTTAATGATTGGCCTTGGGAACACTTAAAAACAAAATAGAAAGTTTACACAGTTATAATAATTCAAGAATGTGGGTTGGATTAATACCCATGAAGAAAATCTTCCTTGGGCCCCTCTCTCTTGTGGAATCATAGCCCCCCATCATTTTCATACATATCATATTGCAACTAATTATTACTAATTTTATTACTTATTTCAATGTTCATTGTATAGAGTTCATCCCCCAACCATATTAATCAATATGGTATGTTTTCCCTAATAATCTGAGCTCACTAGCGTAATTCACATTTATACAATTACATTACAATTTGTGGGGATTAAAATCGAGGTTGTTACATTCACAATAACTAATAGTAGAAGTAGAAGAAAACAAATATTTTTCTCCACAAGAACCAATAGAAAAAGCAACTACTATATAAGAAATCCCTATGCAAAGCATGTTATTTCTAAAATTATCATACAATAGAAGGAAAATATAAAGAATTAAAGTTTGGATAAAGGTATGAGTTTCTATTAAATTTTCATCAATATGTAAAGGTATGTGACTTTATTCATTTAAATGATTCATTGATTCATACATTGGTTCACATTTTCAAGTTTCTATGGGTTACAAATCACTCCATGATGATGATATACAATGACAATTAGGTAGTCAAAGAAAATTACATTACTAGTCTTCTGATTGGCATCCCCAACAACACATTTTATAAATTTCTAGTTGATGATTTGTTCATATCACAAGATCTACGAATTGGATATTCAAGATTTTTGGTAGAAGCAAACATTAATTGGGACAAACATACCCCCCAAAATGTCAAATACCTATATCATACTTTAGGAGAAATTGACTATTTATTAGACCTGTAGAATTTTCTACGGATTGCCTGTAGTATTTGCTATGAATCCATCAAGTTGCTACAGATTTGTTGTAAGTAATTTTTTTAAGTTGTTATGGTACATTCAATAAAACATGACCTATAAATTCTCTAGGTGTTGGCCCTCGACCAAGTTTTGGAGAACCTTGGTCATGTTTGACCATCTTTTGGACTTCGACAAGCTAGTCGAAGATGAAGCACACAGGCGAAGCAGAGAACGCGAGATATCGCCCCATTTTCCAGGATTTTTTGGGTTTTAGGGTTTATGTAACGGGTATGGGATGTGGCCCATAGGTTTTCCCATGTTTAGGCCCCCTTTTGTAATGCATAAATAAGTAGCTAGGCAATTTAAAAATTAGTTCTGATAAGAAGATGGCTTAGTGCTAATGTTAGCTATGTGCAAGGAGATGTGTTAAGGCTTGCAGAGCTAAGTGCATGTGTTTGTAAGTGCTTTGTGCACAGACTATGTAAGGGCTCCATGCTTGGACCTAACTTGGGGAGGAAGGATCTAGTGAGGTGCGCGCAGATCTCATGTCCTATGCAGAGTTGTTTTTGTGGCTCTGTGCATGTAAGATGATTGGACGAAGATAATAAAGAAGAAGAAAAGTTGGTGGGCGTAGCCCTACACTGGGGTGAACCATGTATATCTTGTGTCGATGTGATTTGTGCCATGATTGTTCATATTGTTCATGTATTTGATTAGTTCATTGTTATGATAGATATATTTATGAATGTTTAGTGCATATGATCTGAAAGAATGCTAGATCTGCTTTGATGCTATGTGTTGAATGGTTAGATATGCTTTCTACTGGGTTGTTCTGTAACTAGAGTTTTAACATGCGATGTGAATAAAGGAGTTAGATACTAATGAATATTATTGGCTAAAGTGCTCTGTTAAGTATTGTGATCATAGATCTTTGTCCCAGCTGGTTTGTAGACACTTGAGTCTTGCAACCCCCCCTGCCTCTACCTTGGGTGAGACTTCATCTGCTTCGCAGGTGTTTCCGAAAGGGCTGGTAGTTAGGTTTTTGTTGGTGAATTGTTAAAGTGTTAAACCTTGGGTCTGCCCCTATGCCAACAAATGGTTCTATTGACAGGACCCAAAACTGTGATTGTTGGGAACTGAAGAAAGGAGAAATATTTGTGCATAGATGTATTGTTGTATTCTACTTGACTTGTGAAACTTTGTGCTGAGAAGGGAATCAGATCTGAAGAAAAGAGGTAAGATCTTAAATATTTGTGCACTGGTAAAGGTAAGATAAGTGGAAGTTTTTGTTTCGAAAGAATGGATCTAGGTATGCTTGATAGATTTTATCCTAGTCTGAAAACTAAGGCACATCTAGAAGAGAGAAGATTTGATATAAATAAATATGATAGAAATAATGAAATATATGTTATTCCTATGCATAGAAAGACGTTTTGGACTAACAAAGTGGATGCAGGATCCTAGAAAGAATTTTTTTCCAGTTCATCAATGTGATCCCAGTGCCCAGTACAGGAAAGGTTGGGGATCATTTAAGAGAAAGAGAGGATTGACTCTTTGTTATAGTTGCAGAAGAGTAGGACATCTTGTTAAGGAATTCCCTGGTATAGGTCCTATTTTTCTTTGTTCTAAAGTTTTTGGTCATGAGGTTTTGGATTGTCCTTGAATGATTGCTAAAGTTGAAAAGATGAATATGATACAAGAAAACCATGAAGAAGGTCAAGAGACAAAGGATATGCTAGAACACCATAAAGAATCAAAGACTATACTATTGTAGATAAAAGAAACCTTGAGTGATCACATAGACATCAATTTACCATAGATCTTAAAAGAGAAGGAGTGCATAGAAATAAGAATAGGAGACTTCGATATAGACTAGGTTCTGGATGAGGAAACATAGGTGAATATCATGACAAAAAGTACTTGTGAAATTTTGGGAAAGCCTTCTATGACTCCTTCATTGGGAGGAATAGGATTGTTTAAAGGAAAGATGATAACCCTATGTGGAAGACTTACTCATGTACCTATGGTTTCTCATGGGGCATCGATGGGAGAAGAATTTGAGGTTGTTGAGTTTGTTGAGAACAACACTCCATTTGCACTTTTGTTAGCAAGGACCTGGATTGAAAAAGATCAGATCCAAAGGAAAGAAGAAGAGGAATCTATAGAACAAAAAGAGAAAGAATTAAGATATTTCATGGCTAGGAGAATAGCACGCTTAATAGAAGAACAGGAGGACAAGTCGAAGCAACTAAGGGCTAGAGAACTAGTTGTCGAGGTTGAAAGAACACAAGAAGTTTTAAAGAACCTATGAATGCATGAGAGAAGAGTACCTACCCCTGAAATAATAAGAGAAGAGGTATTCCACTTAAACCCTTTAAAAGACCCTCAACAATGCAAATTTACTATGCTAAGAGAAGATAAGAGTAAAAATGGAAAGAGGAATCTAGCAACTCAGATCAAAGGAAAGAAGGAAAGAAAGCTTAGCAAAAAGAAAGTGAAGCTAGAAAAATTGCACGAGGTTCCAAAGAAGACTTCACAGAAAGCAGGATTGCAAAACTTGAACCTCACCGGAATAGCAGAACAAGCGCAGACTGGCACTTCTCCATGGTGAAGCAATATGACCATTTGTTTAAGGATAAATTCATGAGTGCGGACACAGACCAATCTCCCCAGATCCACCTAGATCTGGAACAAAACGTGACGGAATACTACCCTTTCCCTAGATCTAGACTATTGAAATGAACTAAGAGAAATGGATGACAGACATACCTTATGGACGCTCTCCTTTAATCTCTGTTGTTCCTTGCTCTGCTCCGATGCTCTTGCGTCGTTCCAATCACAACAACACAAACCAATCACAGCAAATGCAGATTAATGTATTCAATACCTAGTCTA